>NQII01001469.1:107415-195191 GCA_002778355.1 Clitarchus hookeri
AAGATCTAACTCAGGTAAATGAAACGAACACTCGCGCCGAATTCGACCCAACGACTCAAATTCAAATAAACGTTTTCGACCAGAATTTAACCTTTATTCTACAAGTAGCCACATTACCCGAAGAGTTTCAATTCGCCGCGCAAGAAGAAAATAATTCTTCACCCACTCCAAATCATCCCATACCATCCGACGAATTCATCATCATTTTAACAAAGGAATGGTATAAAATAAATAACATTATTAAAAAAGATGAATTACTTTTTAACATAAATTTTTGCAAACAGTTACTGAACAGAAATACGGCGACGATCGAGTGGGTGCGGCTCTTTTTCTAATCGGAACTCATTTCCTTCGATAAGCCACTCAAAAGAATATCGTCTGTACTATATGTAACGAACAACAAACCCTAATAGAATCTTACCAAAAAGCCAATTCATACTTGGGAAGTTAAACTTTTTGTAAAATTCGAAAGTTAACAATATGTACATATATAAATTACTTTACTGTGTGTTAAGTGAAAACAAATGTATAATTTGTTCTTGGAATAATGCGGATATCTCACATTTTACTTTACTTGAAAAAGAAAAATGCATATTTTATATGAGACTATGTGTGTGTGTATAATACATTATGTTTTGTAATCAAACAAAAATGATAATTATTGTATATTATTTATGTGCTATTATAAATATGTGTGTGTTCTGAAAAACAGAATATTCTTATTTCTGGGGGTGGAGATGACCAAAACAAACCTACTCTAAAAAAAACTAAAAAACATGCTAGTATATTAAAAGCATATTAACCACAAACAGTACACACAATTTTTTTTAAATTCAACACTACTAGCATATATATATAAAGGGAACAACTTATTTGAGATGATAACCTTACAAAAACTATCATACCAGTGTACTAAAAAGTACTATAATAAAAAAACATTACACTCAATACTTTTTAAGTCATCAATATTGTGACCTAAAACTCTCTTTATATGATGTGGTCCTTTAGAATGGATAGATCTTAATGTTTTTATACTTAATTTAATACATAGTTAGTAATTCAATTACTTTTTCCAAATTTTTTTTACATAGTTAAATAATTTATTGTTACAAAACATAACTTTTCTTCCTTCAATTTTTATGTTAGTGACACCTCCCCAGCGCTATGGCGTATAACTAGGTAATGATTCTGCTCTCTGCGTAAGGCACCAGCAATTGATGCTAGCCCTCAGTGTCAAGGCGTAGGAATATGTTGACGCTACTATCCCTAGGTCCAATTTACCAAATAAATTCACCTTCTTTGCGAGTTAACATATGTCTGTTTTATTTTTGCTTAACAGGTTAACTTCTACAAGAACACACGAGACAACTCTCCCCCCCCCCCTAGCTACGTAGGCTATGTAGGGCTTGACGCGGCGATTTGTGACGTGGGGAGCAAGGTTCATCACACTTCCTGTATGTCTTTACTTAGCTGTCTCGAGGCGATGGTCCATCTCCCAGCTGGCGACCTCGGGACCGCTCCGGCATTCGGTGGACGGGCTGCGACGCCTGGGCTGCGACCGTTCCTCGCCGACCGGTGTTGATATCTCGATGCCTTCTCTTGTACTCTTTCCTCCCGGCTCCACTCCGCACTTCTCGCGTGAAATCGGCCAACTGCCCCGTTCCTTCCTCTTCCTCATGTTTTTGTAAGCTCGTTCGCCATATTAAACTCGTATCATCTCTGCATGTGGCCAGGCTGACCGCCATGTCCTCTGGGTCATAGAAACATGTTCGGCGCTCCGGCTACCCGCACATGGGCTCAGCATCGTCCCTCGATTCTGGCGTGGAAGTTTATTGCTCTGCTCTGCACATGCTGGAACACTTGGTGGCCCCTGGGTTGGTGCATGTGTTTCTTCTGCCTCAGGATATCGCGTCGCTATTATTCTCGCACGCTCGCGAAAAGCTCTCATTATTTATTGCGGTAGCCGGCTCGTGAGAGACGCAGCTGCTGGTGTGAGCTTAGCGTCCCCTACGCCACGTGTTCATTCCGCCTTGGAATCCTGGTGTCATTCTCTAGCACGCTCGCCAAACCCTTAATATTTATTGCGGTAGCCAGCCTGCGAGTTTTGACAGAGTGTGCCTTCTGACAAAAAAATATGTTTCCGGATGCGGGACGCGTCATTAGTTATATCACTTATTTAGTGNGACAGAGTGTGCCTTCTGACAAAAAAATATGTTTCCGGATGCGGGACGCGTCATTAGTTATATCACTTATTTAGTGTGTTTTATATTTGCCTGTGCTACCGAATATACCACATCCTCTTTTGGTTTCTTTGAGTCTTGGAACTTCTTCGAAAATTGCCCGAGTGTAGGGAAGCACCAACAACTGGGCAACTCGTTCTCCAGGGTTGATCGCGATGGCATCTTGAGAAGAATTATACAGGCACACATAAAGTTCCCCTCGATAATCGGGATCAAAACACCGGCATACATTTGAAGACCCTTTTTACCTGTAGATGTTTTAGATGTCATCCACCCAAAATTACTTCTGGGGTATGCAAATGTAAGTCCTAAAGGAATATGACTTACATTTGAATACCCCTGAGGCCATTTTGGGTGGATGACATCTAAAACATCTACATGTAAAACAGGTCTTCAATTATATGCCAGCGTTTGTGATCCCGACTATCGAGGAGAACTTCATGTGTGTCTGCACAATTCTTCTCAAGATACCATCGTGATCAGCCCTGGAGAACGAGTTGCCCAGTTGTTGGTACTTCCCTGTACTCGAGCAATTTTCGAAAAAGTCCCAAGACTCAACGAAACCAAAAAAATATATGGTAGATTCGCTTGCACATGTAAATAGAACCAGCACAAAATTGAAAAAAGAGGTGTTTCAGGTTGTGTAATATAACTATTAATTATTTAACCAAATAAAAAAACTTGAAAAAAATTTGTCATTAAACTACTAATTATGTATTAAACAAAGTATAAACATATTTGAATAATAAACAAGTCAACTGGTTTAGATTAACAAACACTTCCATCAGTGGAAGGCACATCTTGCTGTTTGGTAGTAAGAGGGAGTACCAAATCGGATCCCCCTTGCCGATATATATCTTCTCTATAACAATACAAAAGAGCCTTCTCACAACTCGTGATTACTAAATGTTTAGATAAAAAANCCGATATATATCTTCTCTATAACAATACAAAAGAGCCTTCTCACAACTCGTGATTACTAAATGTTTAGATAAAAAATTTTTAATGCCTTTTTATTTGCATTAGTTTAAAGTGTTGAATGACCTTTGTCCTTGCTCTGTGGGAAGGTGGAAATTTGCGACCCAAACATCAACTATTCGAGAACTGTTAAAGATAAGTCTTCGAGTTTTCTCTACAACTTTAGTTTGGTAACATCCTCTTCGTTTAAGTTTGTCACCAGGGAATTTAAAACTTTTTGAAACAGCTACAACTTGTGTCGTAATTGAAATTATGATGGGGAATCCCAACATTCTTTTAGTTTCGAAAACTGACCACCAGAATGTGCATGCGCTAGTGTGAAAAACATTCCAATCAATCAGAAGGCTCCATTTCCAACCAATCAGAAGGCTGCATTTCTCCTTACTACCAAATTCTGCCTATATAAGTGTGCAAAACATTCCATCCAATGAGAAAGCTCCACTCCAGAGTTTATCTGAGTAAATGCCAGCCCTATTTTCTAATCATTCAATGCCCTTTTAGTGATATTCATTTAACAGAAGTCGAAGAAGCGGTGTTGACAAAGGGATATTTTCCCGAAAGTTTTTCCCTACGAAAATGTTTTGTTAATGTAAAATTGGGAGCTGAACCACGAGAATGTAGAACCCCAGTGATGTTCATTACACCAACCCATATATCGTTGTGTTTTGGGTATCCTCCCTCAAAACCCAATTTAGACTTGTTTATTCCATCATTTTTAATTCGAGCCAAAATACAAAAGAAAAAAAAACAATGATCTCGAAAAAGGAGGTGCTGGAAATAAAAGAATACTGTATGTTAAAAATAACATTTTTTTGGATTCGCATGCGGGTTTTATATTTGCAAATGTAAATTTGTGGTTTTACCATCACAATGATATGGAAAGTGATGTGGAACATGCCCTTAAACATAAAATTAACTCGCCTGTCAAGTTATTAAAAAATAAATGTGATGCCCAACAATATTTGAAGAATATACTAAACATAAAAGTGTTAAAAATAAAAGCTTTATTTCACACAAAATTACATAACTTAATCATTGCATCTACCATGACTCATTTCCCAGTTAAAATAGGTATGTTGATTGGCGAAGATTTAAAGTCGGAAGATAAGTACGAACTATTATTGACTCTGTATGATAATTACCAAGCCTGATTCAATTCATTAATTTCAGCACTTGTTCATTTGTAATTATTTTAGCAAAAACNCTGTATGATAATTACCAAGCCTGATTCAATTCATTAATTTCAGCACTTGTTCATTTGTAATTATTTTAGCAAAAAAAAAAACCAAACTCTTATAAATACACCATAAATCCTGTAATTATTTTATTTCTTCGACAACTATGCAAGGAGAATTCTTTTTCCATCGTTACTTGAGTCAGTTTAACGACTGTGTGGAGTATTTATCTCGTAAACATAATGTGACTTTTTATCCCTGTCTCAAAAATATAATCCTTAAATGCAAACTAATTGGCATCTATGGCATTTCCTCGTGCTCGCATTTCAATCACATATATTTAGATTTGTGTCATTATCATTACTTGAAAAAACATAACTTGTATAACGATGGATAATCGTTATATCTGCAACATTTTTCACATGATGTTGGGATCCGATTTGGATTTGAGATTACTCCATCGTTATCGTGGTTATTGTGACAGCATCGGAATGAAATCTGTATCATCCTCACCACCATCATTATGTGAATGTATAATGGAATATAATATGGAAAAAGGTTCGAAAAAGAGAAAATTACCAAAAAACAATTATTCTACAAATTCCGAAATTCATGGTTATTTCGTCGAAAATGGTAGGTTGTGTTGGATTCCATATATTCTGACGAATAATCGCGAATTGCCACACATTCGTGTAAGTCAAATGCGCAGTCATCATCTTTGTATCAACAAAAACAGCTACACCCAAAATAATAAAGGACATTGTTTCGAATTTGTTTAACCTGTTGGCAAGGAACCATATGCATTTGTTCACCGTAATCCCGAAGGTAAAAATTTTGAAAATAATCTCGATTTGAGTACATGAAATTCTTTCGAAGTTGATGACAAGTACATTATTTATGATCATCGACTTTTCGGGTACGCGTTGAAACAATTTGTGGGCCATATTACGCCAATCGATAGTTTCTCTAATAAATGGATTTTTCCCCCATCAATGTTAGCGATTCGTCTGGATTTATATGTATTTGATGGTAATGAAGAACAGGCAAAAAATATTGTCGCAGTGGGTAATTGGTGTAAACTTTTTTCCATGACAAATACATACAAAACGAAAAAAAAAAAAAAACTTTTCAAATTTGAATCGTAAACCATTAACTCCTCAGATTGGCGATCGGGATTTCTTCGGGCTTGTTGTCAGACCAGTACCTAAAAACATTGACACCTCGACAATACCTACAGATTATTTAGGATTCTTATGTACTTTTGAAAAGAATGTTGCCATCGATTCATTCAGTCGGGTTTACTCCCTAGTCTCGGACGTGAATGTGGCAATGAGCACTGATTCTTATAGGATCGACAGATTGATTTCGAAATTAAACACTAAAAGGTATTGGTTGCCATTGGACGAATGCGATATTTTGATATGAAATATAACACATTTACCGGCAATTTGTGCACATTCAGCTCAATATTTCCCTTAAAGTATAAATTGAATTCCGATGTGAAATTGGATAAGTTATGCTCAAAGATTTGATATTGGTTTGGTTTCATCGAAGTTTTAGTGTTTGAGGGTATATTTAACTTGAATAATTTCCAAGGGATGCCATTTAAGACCTTTCTGGATGAGGTGACTGGAAAAAGATGCATTAAATCTGCATTTGAGTTAGCGACCGGTGGTGATTTGGCGCATCTTTTGACTCTGGATAATTGTTTCGGGCCACACATCACTGATCTAATAGGATCCACATTCCAATATGGGAAAATGGCCAAGTTGTTTACCGCTATAAATTACTTGAAGACAAAACTAAACACAAAATATTTTGCTCGTTTTTTTGAGCTTGGAATAGAAAATATAAGTATTTATTTCGATGTTATCGAAGGAACTCTTCAGCAGGGTGAAGAAATTTTGTTGGGAGCAAAGAGAAGCGATGCGAAATTTTTGAAATTGAAAACTGTTTTTACCAGTAACCCACAACTCACCGAAGATGGATATGCAATCAATTTAAATGAAGACATTTCAACGGTGCAACGTCATCGATTGCGAATGATTTTCAACCACGATTCTAGAACCAGATTTCGTATTCGTCTGAGTAAGGATTCAGGGGCGGTCTTTCTACCATTCAGTAAATCCGAGACTGTCTTTGTTCAGATGCATGTGTATTGTGGTGAGGTTCATTCAACCGAGCCACTGGAATATTTTAACAGCCCAAATTTTAATGTAAATGTGTCGGCAAACATATACCGAATAGGTTCATTTTCGAGGTTGTTGTAGAGTCTCAACATTAATTTTATGGTAGTTTGAAATTGAGTAATACATCTTCGAAAAAAGGAATAGCTGTGTCCATGTCCATGAAAAACAATAATATCAATTGCATGGCTTCGATTTACTCGGTAATCGACTGATCCCCGATTATGCAGTTAAAGGAAATGAGCACCAATCGAGAAAAAAAAATTCGAAATGTATTTTGTGGCGAATCGTCGACAGCTGTGTTAAAAGACATTGCATCTGATTGTAGAAGTATTGGCTTTATGAAATTCGATAATTCGTCAATTAACAACTTGCAAATGAACGGGTGTAACACAGGTATTTACAATATTCTTCAAATAGCCTATTCATCAACAGAACGATACATATGTTTGCCAATAGCAAACAGGCAACTACTTCAACTGTTTCTGATGTTGAAAAAGAATGTGGAATTTACAGCCACCAAAGATGTTTCTAATAATTTTAAATTTGATTTAAATGATAAAAATTTAACATCTACCAATATGAAGAAACTGGTTCAGTTCATTTCATTTTCCAAATTGTAATCTAAAAAAAATTATATTTTGTGTTAAAAGTTTTTTTTTTATTTGATAAAATTACAAAGGTGTTGGAATGTATTCCGAACATTGGTTTATTTTTCTTTTGACGATTGGAAATTTTAATCCCTCGACACCCATATAGTTCAAACGTAAAACATCAATGTTTTGATTAAGTGGTTTGGAATTTACAATGGCTTGGATATCTTTTGGATATCTATTATCTAACTCGACATTTTCCAAATTGTTTAAATCATGTCTGAGTCCAAATCCAGTGCCATAAACCAAGTTTGAGTTGGAAATGTNGGCTTGGATATCTTTTGGATATCTATTATCTAACTCGACATTTTCCAAATTGTTTAAATCATGTCTGAGTCCAAATACAGTGCCATAAACCAAGTTTGAGTTGGAAATGTCTATGTTTGCAACGTATCCTAGTGCATTGACATTAATATCGCATGAAGGAAGATAGCTTAAGATTGTTAAAATGTCGAAGATGGGAAACAATACTAAAGGAACTACATATTGTATCATTTTTTACCATCATCCATTGTGACTTCAGTTCTTGATAAATTGGTCGTTATGTCAAGAATCCATTTATTTTGTTTAGCAGTATCCATATCGATATATTCCTGGTCGAAAAAACTTATTCACCTCAGCTTTTTCGATACATGCTAGATCCAAAACAGATGCCTAGGTTAATCCATGATCAATTACATGTTTGGTAAAAAGTTTGAGTTTATCAGTACTGGCCATATTTTCGGGATATGTGGAGTATTCGAATAAAGTGGCTAATTTTGAAGAATCGACAAATTTACGGTTGTTGTTGGAAAATGAATTCATGAATGTTTTCGCTGACGTTTTAAGTGGTTGCCCGACAAGGATGGGATACAAGGGACATTGGCTAACTGAGATGCTCGTCTTCGAGATGGGACATAACATCGCCCTGTTATATTTTCTAAACAAATTATAATTGACATTGCATGAATCTGATTTGTGGGTTTCGCATAGTCTACATCGTTTAAAAAACAAATAGGGGCCAATTCCATGTCGACAGAACTGTTACAAGCATTACTTAGGTTAAGTTTTAAATGAAAGTAAATGAGGGGATAATATCTATTAATTCAATTTTGTTGTTTGAGGTCAATGGTATGGTTTGATGACTGTGCGCTGATATTTGAGTATAGATTCGAATTTCCCTGAGTTTTCCCTTGTTCCTGTCCTTGCATTTTTTTTAAAACTGTTGTTATTTACTTGTATATGTATTCTTTCAAAAATATACATAATATGTCAGTATTCACTGGACCTACGAACATAGATTACTCAAATGCTTTGAAAAATGTTTTCGAAAGACAAAAAATATTAACTTATAACGAATACTTATACGGATGCCACAAATATTTTCTCATGTATATGTAGAAATTCGTCAAGAAGTAAAGTTGCAAAAATAAATCTGCATTATCCACGAGGAAATATGTGCACCCCTCGAGAAGTTCCAAAAATACTTAAGAGTGGTAATTCAGATGTGATCGCTTGTCAAGGAGCCTGTTTTCCAACCAATAGTCACGAATCAAAATATCACGGGTCAAATAACTATTGGAGTGGCCGTTGCGATGCATGTCTGTTGGTCCATCAGGAAGCCTATATGTTGGGAATAGATGATTATTGGCGCTCGCAAGAAGGCACGATTGTTCCACATGTAAACACTATAGGAACTGGTTTCGATATCGATACCTCGCCTTATGTGTCAGAGACAGACAATGAAACAATACATTTTCGTTTAAACTCATATTATTGCGACAATTTTATTATGTCTCTGGAAGACGATTTAAATAATAATATTATAGGTTTTTTCATCAAGAATTACTTATACAAACTTATTGAATATGGCATCGTGGAATTAGCATATGGAAGAAATCAGTATGAAGTAAAATACCCACAACTGCTACTAAGGGGCAAATACACGATTATGTCGTCGAATGGCATAATTTTGTCAATCACGAAGCCTTTTGCATAAATCCAGACATAAAACTATGTGATGTTGGTATTACAAAATTGACCCCGAGACATTTATTTTCGACCATGGAATACGGCGGAGGTGGTAGGCTTGTGAAACCCTTGATATTACCGCGCGATGTTCAATCCATCGTTTCTAATAACGATAATCGGGTCCTAATAGGGCCACAAGCCGATTCAGTGCCATTTCACTTGAAATATACAGAGGGCGGTAAACGCCAAGTTGACAAATATGAAAAGCTTGGTTTAAGGAGTAACTTTCCGATAAAACATCTCGATGAATTATTCAACACCAAGTCTATTTTAAATATCGTCGATGATGTTATAGTCTCTTGTATCGAAGTATTAATTAGTCACGAGTTTCTACTGCAATTATTCGGTGAGGCTGGGCTGCAAATTGTTCCCAATAACTTAGTTAAACGCATCGGACATGCAGTGATCAAAATGAGTGCAAAAATCGTGAAACGTAAGTTGGGTATTTATTTATTCAGAGGCCTGATGATCGACTTTGTTTCGAGAGTGGTAGTGTCGATGGCGGTGAAAATGGTGGTTTTTTGCGGTTAGAACATTTGCTGCAATTTCTCTTTCTGCCATACCTGTAATAAATATCATATTAATAATGACTGCGATCACCGATGTGTTATTGAGTGTATTTGATCCACTCAATATGAACATTATACAAGGTCAAAATTATGTAGACGATAATTCAAAATTGGAATTGGAATTGAAACGAAAGATTTGGGGGTTTCAAACAATGGAATATACACCCATCATGTTTGTGATGCTGTGGAAAAATGCACACGAAGGCATTGTTGATTTAGTGAATAATATTTCCTTCCAACCTACGGGTATCACGACCATTACTCTACTACGTTAGTGGCCTTTGCGAAAAAAGATGTCATATTTAACCCACCTTCCGATAGGGGTATTCTTCCCTCAAAAGTAGTAAAAGATGATGATTTCAACACGTTATTGCAATTTCGTTTACAATATCTACTGGAGCTCAAAGTAAACTCGAATGGATTCGTATTGATTGGAGCGATGCAAGTTACAATATTAATACAAAATTGTCAAATAAAATGAAAACATTCAACGCACAAATTCCAGACCAGGTTTTGGGGTTTTGGACTTCACACTCTACACATCCAAAATGAATTCTCGAATAAGCATGATTGATAAAGTACTGTACTTACTCACAGTAACGATATTAATATCGGGAATAACTATATACTTTACTAATAAAACAATTCATTTATTTCTTATATCAGTTATTTTATTAGTAATGTCTATTTTTGTACAAATGTCTACATTTTATAAAAATTTATAATAATTAAATTGAGATATCTTTTTAATTGGTGGTTGTTCTTCATCCTGTTCAGGTAGAATCAAGTTACATGGTTCATCGGGTGAGTATTTTGTATGGTACAGTTGTCGATTCTTGGCTAGTTCGAGAAGCTCAAAACGGTGTTTACATAAACTTTTTTCGTTTTCTTGATGCCTTTTTTAATGAATGTGGAGAAATATTCGCCGTTTTATGCAAAAAAAAAAATTTCTGTCTGTTTATCGATGATTTATTATCATCATTTTCGTCATAGAATCTGGTATAAGGCGCTGTAGTCGATTCTGTGATGATGTTGACATTTATTTTCGTAGCCATTTGGAGTGCTTTGGTGTGCTTCTTTACTTTTACCAATTACAAGTTTTTTAAACACTCTGAATACAACATGGTATATATACCGGGAAAGAAAAACAAATATATATTATTATAAATTTTAATAATAACATGTGTAGATGAATGCAATATGTGCTAAAAACATCAATACAATTATAATTTTTATTATTATTATTATTTGTGTTATTTGTATAAACATAATAATCACAAGTGTCGGCGCGACCATAAATTTTTAAAAATTTAACCAATTGAATGTGTTGTTTTGTAAATCTTCTGTTTTTATTTCTAAGTTGCTTTTATGTTCATTATATTTATTGTTTTCGACAGTTGTTTTAGTGTTTATAGTTTTCGAGATATTTGAATTTTCAATGAAGTTGTTAAAAAAAGTATAAATCTTTTCAGCAGCTGCTAATATTTCGGCCTTCATTTCTTACTGTCACGGAGTGCCTTCGAATACAACATAACTTACCACTTTATCAAAAAGGTCAAAACTCGATGATTTTTTTTCTCGAAAATTATCTGCAATAAAAAAGGGGTAGTTTTAATGCGTACAATATCTTTCAAGTCTTTGTCTTTTTCATACATGTATATTTTAATGCGGAGCTGATGTATATAATTTTTGCTTGTATTAGGCTCATTAGTAAAAAGTTCGTAGTATTTCCTTGTATTTTCTACATAATTTATATAGGGTTCTTCTAGCATATCAGCTTTACCCGAATATACTAAATAAATAAAGGGATAGAGTTGGTCGATTCCTTTTAGTATATTTTTCTTATTTTATTCGTATTGGAATAGCTTCTTTAAAATTAAAATATTTATTCGGGCGATGACTGATGTATTTAGATTACAAAAATACACATACTGTTGGATTTTCATATTTGGCACAAATATAAACCCAAAGAATTCCTAAAGGTGGAGCATGTTCTGTAGATCCCCAGCGTATAACAACAAAAATAGATGGTTTATCTGTTACGAGATTTAAATCGGGGAAAGGGTTGAACCAATTGTAACAAACACATATTTGACTCGTTTCTGCTGCCGTTATCAATTCTTTGTTGGAGTTGTGGAGAGTATTAATTGAATATAAATTCAAAGGATATTTAATTTCATAGGGAGCTATTAAAACCGTGTATCGATTTACAACAGCAGTTATTTCTGTACCAGGTAATTCCATATTCGAAATGGCAATAACATTATCGCCAGTTGGTCTTAAAGGTTTTGACGTCGAATCTACATACACAGAAATTTGATCAGTTGCACTGTGAAATCCTGTGATACAAATACTGTCAGAACTACCTTTTATTATAATTTTAATTATCTTTGAACTAGATGCACATAAATAGTTTAACATTCCTTCATAATGATTAATTTCATCGTAATATGCATTTAGTTTATATTTATTCAGATCTGTAATGCTTGCGATCACAACTTTGTTATAAAAAATTGTTGGATTTTTTTTACATAAATCGCAATATAGTATTGAAGGGAGCTATTGAGATCTGGTGTATAAAGTAAATCATAATCGTAAGTGTGTCATTGTATTAATTCGTATTTAATTGCAAATCAAACAAGCTCAACTTTTTCTGATCACTACCACAATATACATAAGCCACATCTCCTTTATTGGTATTGTTTTGGGTAAGTTAAGTATTAAATTTTAACAACTCTTTATTTTCTTTAATGTATTGTAAATTATCCACATATGAATCAGCTGTACATTTCAATGTGTCTGTATTTAAACCCAATTTTTTTGTCGGAGGCGATAGTATTAGTGTGGAATAACATTATATTTTTTAAATCATCCTAGAATTGTAAACTTTTAGAAATCGAGGGAAGTATTTGATATGACGACGAGGTTCCTTTGAGTATGTTCATAAACCTTGAAATCGTTATTTTCACTGAACGTTTTTGCGAAATCTCTTTTGAAAATANCCTTGAAATCGTTATTTTCACTGAACGTTTTTGCGAAATCTCTTTTGAAAATAATATCTCTACCTCCAGTGAACGAATCGACGATCTTTACGATAAATGACGTGTGTTTTCCAAATGGCGCAATTTCCAAATACTTGCTCAAATAGTATACATCGGATAGAGTTGATTTGAATAATATAATTCGATGGTAATATTGCCAGCGATCGTCACGTTCGGGTTTGACTACTATATCTACTGGGTCTTTATCCTCGTAAATGGCAGAAATTCCAGTAATTCCATTGAAGGATGAAAGGTTCACGACATAATGACTACTATCAATTGCACTATACACATATTCTGCATTTTTTGAAGGAAATTGTTTGTTTACTGAAGGTCTGTACAAAGATGCAGTAAGCGTGAAATCATCGTCGTTGTTATTTACATAACTATTAGGGTTTTCACTGANTATTTACATAACTTTGAGGGTTTTCACTGATTACAAATCGTATTGTTTTATTCGATCGGGTAGTTTGAACAACTGCTTAATATTTCCTTCTATCATAGAGTAGAGAAGTGTTTTGATCTCCTATACGTATGCATTTATACACAGCACTACTGAATATGGTTACTTTATATGAAATATTACCAACTTGTTGATTTAGTTGGTTTTCATTATAATCATAGTTTAATTCAGCTGTCATAATAAAAACAGGTGTGTATTTTGACCAATTTTTTTCAATGTTGCTAAAATTGTTGCCAATACATGGACAAATTGTTTGGCAACATTACGAAAAAGATAAATATTAGAGATTGATTAAGTCCTGAAAAGTAATTTATTAACCTATAGTTCAAATTTAATGAATTTTGTATTTCATTAATAGCTATAACGTGAACATTCCTAGAATCTACCAACTGTAATTTATGGTTGTTAACTATTAAGGTCCATTGGTGAATAGACTGCCTCCCCCGAAGATTCAAAAACTCCCTCCTGACAGTTTTGCTCATAACTGTTCGGTTCGAATGAAAATACCATATTGGACCTACTTATATCAAAACTCAACATTTTTGCTTTGTTTAAAACTGTTTTGGAAAAACCAATCACGAATTTATTGGTGAAGGACAGGGAAAATTCGAAACTTTGATGATCTTTTCGCTTAATTATAGCCATATTGTCTGGATGACATATCATAAAATTATATGTGTTTGAAAGAACAAACATTTCGGTCTAATAATGCGCATTTGAAATGTACTTTTTAATCCTAGGATTGTCCATTAGAAGTACTGAATTGTTTTCGTCTTGAAACAAAAATGTAATGTTGTACTTGTTGATCAATTCCATTGCTTCTCCTATTAAATAATCCGAAGTGGTTCGCATTAATACGAAATACCAGTATTTATTAGTGTTTAAATCAGCATAGTTATTTTCGTCGTCCACCACTATGGTTTTTGTGTTATGTATTCGATTGTAATCTTGGAATTGTAAACAGGGCTTTATAACATAACTACGAGAAGGATGAATGTACGAATTATTACCGAATGAAACATAAACCTGTATGTGTTCTTCTTTTAAATTATCGGGAATGGGACCCTGAACTACCCCTAATGCTAGCGATGTAGAACTATCAACTGTTACTTTGGCCAAATCCAGTATCGCATTCACCGTTACATGTTTTTTTAATTTATTCGGTACTACGAAAACAAAATTATTTTGCAGTTCAAAATATTGGCCATCAAAGTTTGTCAAATAACTATCATTTTTATAAAACTGAGAGGAGCATTTGAAAAACAACAAGTGATAGATTGGTAAGTATTGTAAATTGTTAATGATTTGTGCTGCGAACCAATCATTATCTCTATTCAGTATGGAAATTGATAATTTTCCCATCTCAGCATTTGGATGTAATTGGATATCTTTATATACATACTCGAAAGTTTTTGCCATAACGTTTCATGTCCAAATTTTATGATATTTGACCCTCGAATTTTACCTTTGATATACGACTTGACTGTTGTTTGCCCATTTAAAACATACCTTAAATCTCCTACAACTTGGTTGGTAGGGGTCGTGTTAAGGGAGGTCTCCAATAATTGTAAAGTGACCACATTTTTAAATTTTATAATCGATGCATTTACGGTAGTAAAGTTCATTAAGAAAACGGTATATTTTTAAAAAGCGTATTTTATGCATTTACCCGATCTAGAGCTAATATCCTGCATCAACCTGACCAAATAAGTACTCTCACGAGACGATATACTCGTATTTTCTGTTAATATCACGAATCCAGTTTTACTAATATCAAGTGCTTTGGAAAAACTATTCATTAATATGGTAATGTTTTTAAACGAATATATTTCAGCAACAAGTATATAATTCTTGTAACGATTCAACTTGTCGGCATTATGGAAACTCGAACGAATTTGTAAAACTTTCAGTGATGTAAATTTGGGTAAGTTTACAAAAACTTTTCTTTTTTCTGATGTTATGTCTGCCAAGTTGATAATATCTTCAAAGGAAACTATTCACATCATAGGAAAAATCAAATGGCTTATTGCAATTCTTGTCAAATGCACAAATAATGGGGTGTGGGTCACTTGCCAATATCTTAATATGCGAACGTTTAAAAATCGCAAAATTAGATTCCAATTTATTTAAACATTGTGATATTATTAAGGTGTTTTGTATAATAGGTATTTTATCAATCACGTATTTCCTGTTTCCTGCTTCCTCATGATATAAGTTATCTGGAAGTTTTTCCCTAAAATCCAGAAAAATAGTATAATCAATTAAGGACGGTAAATTTTGTAAACTATAAATAAAGTATTTATAATCACTTTATTTTACCATATTGGAAGCGAGAAAATAATGTATTGTATTTTCACTATTCAGATTTCCAGATACTTCAAAAGGACCCCGTTTAATATTTACACCATTTAAATTGTTATCGCCTTGAAAACTCTACGACCTTACCATTCTTTTATTTAGAATCTTATATACAAAAATAATAATAAAAACACAAAATAACTTTCTATTCGTTTATTTAATCTTATATACAAAAATAATAATAAAAAACAAAGTTACATTATATTTATATTATTTTACAATTAAGTACACAATAGCTCTTTATAATAAAAATTCCACTTTTGCTATACCCATATACAATATTTTTTTACAGTAATATTCCTTTACTATATATGTTTTTTTACAGTAATACTCCACCACCATACAGGTTGATAAGTATCTCTTCTCCTGTTGAATTGGTGCACATCCATGAATTGTCTTGTATTCGAGATTTATCCAAACTGAAACGACTTTTTGTAAGAAGATTGATGTGATGTTCATGTTCATAAACCTTTTCTGTCAAAAGGCAATATAAATATTGGAAATAAATTACAGTTTTATCGTCCATCTAAGATAATTTTTGAAGATTGATATAAGAATTCACCAGATAGCCCCTACATGTTTCGATAATCTATACAAATAAACATGTAGCAAATAAATGTAATTAATAGTCTATATAAAATGTAATTAAAATATGTATCATGTTCCGTAATCTACCGTATATAAAATGTAATAAAAATATGTTTCATATTTTGTATATTTATTTTTATTATTATTGAAATTTAAATAAAAAATATGTAAAACCACGTTTGTTTTTTACAGTGTAACTACTGATGTGTTAAGTGAATATGTTTGGTTAAATTATTACAAAAGTAAATATGCTTTGAATTACATGATTCCTTCACTAAATTCTTTCGGAAATCTGCCTTTGGCAATATCCAACTGTATTAGGTATCTTGTTAGATAAAATTCGTAATTTTCAAACAATTTTTAAAAAAATTCATTTACCTGCTTTGTAAATGTTTTTATGGACGTTTGGGATGTTACTGAGTTTAATATCGTATGTATGACTTTGACATAATTGCGTAGATATTTACCATAGTGAATCTGATACTTTTTAGGCCGAAGCAAATTGGCATTTTTTTGTCTTTGTGGTAATTTGGAATATTTTTCTAAGGTCAAGTAATGATCAGCTGGCAGTCTTCGGGGTCATATAAGAGTACCGTTCTTTTGCAACCAATATAGGAAGATCCGAGACCATCAATATACCTTTGACGTACTGATGAGTTTTGGAGTCTAACTAATTTTACACTTTCGTACAATTCTGTCTGGTCTACTTAATAGAAGTAGTTGTAAATGGCAAATAATAAATTTTCGAAATTGAGGAATTTTCCCAGTTTATAACAGTTGGATACTCTGGCAATATTCGCAAAGAAAAAATCAAGTGAAGCTACATAGTTGTAGATTCGTTTCACGAATCGCGATGCATTACGCTCGTAACCTTTATGAACAACAGAACAAAGTTTCAATACATCGTGGTTTGGATTATTGCAAAATATGCTGTAATCGATCAGTTTTTTTAAATGCAAGTACTTTTTCTTTACCAGGGAGATTGATGCAAGTATTTCTGTGCCATGGAGAATAATATCCTTCACATTAATTATCTTCATTTCCTCGTTTATAAATTCGACAAATTTGTTGCTATCCAGTTTCAAAATATTTGTAAACTGGTACCCGTCTGTATCTGCATCAAATACCATTACGCTGTACTCTCGCGGAATTTTGCTAATAATCGCATGGATTTTCGCTTCGTTATATATTATCAGTTTGTTATTAACTTTTAGATTAGAGTAGTTATTGTAGGCGTCTTGACGGATGAAATAGGCCAATTGCACGAGCTCCTCTTCCGTTAAGTGGTTTATCGTTTCTTTGTGATCGCGAATCGCATGCAGTAGATACAGTATGGGTGAAACCCGACATAAATTTATGAGCAGTTTCCGTGCAAATAACGTTGTTCCTTTTGCTACAGGAATACTAATAAATTTGAACAATGGAGTGCCAAAAAGCCCGTAGGTTGAGTTGTCCATAATTTTAAGCGAAAGTTGCTTTGCGTCTAATACCAAATACTCTAGATTAATGTTTTGAATCCTCTCTTCAGAGACTTCCTTTTTCTACATTTAAAATTTCAGGGATTTAATTAATTTTTTTACAGTTTGCCTACGGGATAGTAAAGATTCTATAAAGTTTATAGTGAATGGAGTTTTGGCGTGCGAGAGTAAACGAATTAAAATGGGCGTGTCACCAGCTAACGAGTTTAATTCTGTAACAGAACATATCATCTTCACGATTGGCTGTCCAGAATACATCAAGTGTACATATTCCGAATAATTTTGGTTTTCGTCTTCTGCCACATACAGAGCAATTATATAATTTCTCAACATTTCGTCGAATACGTCGTAAGAAATCGGAGCATTTTCAAACACGATCCTCAATGCTTTGGCGCAGCAACAGCCTACAGTCGATCTAGAAAGTCGTTTGTTGGTTATAATGTTTGGATAGAAACTATTGACATCGTATTGAATGACATTCCAAAACAGAACCATGGTTCGCAAACGCAACAGCGCCGGGGCATTCTTTTTTTGTGTGTTTGAACTTTGGTTTGGTGTAAATCGGTCTAATATTCATAACAGACGTTCTTTTCGCAAGGTATAAACATTTCAAATTTTGCATAGCTAACAAAACTGAATCACTGCCCTGATATCTCGGTAACATACCAAAAGATAATGCGTGATACAAGAATGCATTCGCGATTTGGCGAGAAATGGATCCCATTGAACTTTCTTCGAGGCCGCAGTTAAAGAGATTGGCCAACTGGTTGGTAAAAATCGCCAAATTAAACTTGCTGTAAAGTCAAATTACGGCCACGCAATCCCTTTCATTGTAAATTAAAGCTTGTTCCATACGGTAGAAAACGATAGAGTCTGCATTTGTTTCGCTGTATGTTTACGTCAAACGCTGCCGACTGTATGCTCGGTCCGATGCACTTGCATGTTTGTGTATTGAGCGTTCACGACATCGAAGTTGTCTTTGTTGTAGGGCTCGATCTGAAATATATTTTTCATGCATTTATCTCGAAATTTGTCATCTGTAATGATGTAATCGAGAATATAATAAATTCGCATGTGCACCGCATTCAAAAAAAATTTTCTAATCTTTTGGCTTAGGTAGTTTTTAGATAGGTTCACCAGAGATAATTTCCCACATATTAGGGCATTTTTTTTCATAATCATCAAAGTATCGAATATAATCCCGTCGCGGTGAAAAATAATAAGTGGAACTGTGGCTAAGTTTCCGAAGGTTGCAAATGCTTTCATTTCACGTTGCATGTTGAGAACTCGTAATCTAGTCGGTAGGAATTAAAAATCGTATTCAATAATGTTGTAGCCAACAAAATAATGTGGATAGTTTTGTTGTTCCGTAAGCATTTTAAGCAAGTAACCCTGACTATACCAAAAGAGAAAATTAGCAATGAGATCCTCTTCATTATGCAAACCCCTGGATCCAGATATATTTCGTGAGCGGGATTTCGTATTTTTTTCTCATTTCCGAATCAAAATTGTTGGGCATGCCATTACATTTTAAGTATGAACTTATACTCGCTTAGACGTCCAGATACTCGCAGTAGATCACAAACATTAGCAATTTCTCCATTGCGAGTCCCCCCACCCCCCCAGTGGTAAATCTTCCAAATTATCCACGCCTGTTTCAATGACGAAACTCACTACAGGAATGTACTTCTACATGTGAGTACAGTCGTGGTCTGGGCCTAGAAGCAAGCGTTTAGACTGTGTAATTGTATACACTCCACTTGCACGAAATAAGTTTTCCACTACCAGATTGCCAACTTCCCGTTTCAGTTTGCGAAATTTCAATTTTGCAAGTTGATTTAGTTGGGTGGAAAAATTTTGTAGCAAGCCCTCAGAAGTTACAGCATCGATGTATAACTCCATTTGCAACATGAAATGCACATCTGTTGACTGAATGGTAAAATAATATTTTTTTCCACAATTATTTTTAAGTAAGAAATTCTACACAGTGTTTAAGTTACTCTTGGTTAGAAATTCAATTTTTACCAAATGATATGAATTATATAATGTGCTTGCTGGACTTTGAGTTAGAATTTCCAGCAATGAGTTTGAATTAGTTTCTAGGGAAATTGTCGTGTCGACGATGGAATCGATATATGGTTCCTACAACTCAATCATTGTTCGACACATGTCATATTTCAGGTTTTCTGCAACTATAAAGTACATCGAGAGGGGATAGATTAAAATTTCCTGTCGCCGCTTCATCCTTCTGGTATCAATTCCCACCACATTTATTTGATTGTTGTATATGAAAAACCGCAACACAAACATTTTGTTTTGTAAATTGGAACACAAAGGCAAACATTTTTTTGTTATATAAGAATCTTTAGTCATGGCTAACAAATTAAGTTTTACAATTACCCGAGCACTGGAAATATTTAAAAAAAATCTACAACGGTCAAGAAATGCACACTTTAGACGAATTTAAAGAGTTTTATAAGTANACTGGAAATATTTAAAAAAAATCTACAACGGTCAAGAAATGCACACTTTAGACGAATTTAAAGAGTTTTATAAGTATCTTAATCACTGTCTTTTGGAATACATTTACAACACAGAAAGCGATAAATCATCTGAAGAGGATTTCGAAGAGGAATTTGATACCGACTTTAATAACAATACTTATATTCCGTTAAAGTTCAAAGATTTTCGAGCCAAGTTTCTAAATACTACCCTCGAAGATTATCTGTATGCAAAACAGCTTTCATCAACTTGTAATTTTGAAATTAACGCCAATGATCAAGAAGTCCTGCTTCAACCACAACTGCTTTTTAAATAACACTTTGTAAAGGAGCCAGTAACCTTTTTATATACTGGGTCACAAACTAAAATAATAATAACAATAATAATTTACTTTTTGAAAAAAAAAACGAAATTGACTACTAACATCAATTTTCGCTTACATGCAAGTACATAAATTCTATTCATAACTCATCCCATGGATGATCCCTAATTTACCAAATGAAAGTAGTTTCCAATGTGTTCATGGTACTATAAATTCAGATACAACAGGACAAATAATTACTTCTCCAAATTTACTAAATATGAATGCTATTTGTAATCGCATTTTTCAAGCACAAATAGACAAAATTGGAGATTTGGATACGGCTAAATTATATGAACACTATTGCTATTTTGAAACTGGTTTGATACAAGCAGTTTACAGTGTGTTTGGCCATTCCAATAAAATGCATAATTTGTTTTGCTCTCCTTATATATTTTTTAATTCAGTTTGGTTAAGTGAGATAAAGAACTCCATACAAATTCAAAGAGAAAAATAAAATTTTTTTTAAAAATAAATACATTTTATTTTTTAAATTAAATACTTATAACCTTTAAAAATTCAAGATACATATACTTTTTTAAATAAAAAAAATTAGGACTCGGATCACCACGCCACATGTAGCTTATTGTAGTGTACGGTTTAAATTAAAAAAAATGGTCCAGGTTTTCTGATTGAATACATTTTTAACATTTTTTTCATATAGCACATTTACTTTTTTACACATGCTGCATTGGGTGTAGGGCAGAGGCTGTTTTTTGTTTCTTTATCTCCTCCACTGGTAAGAATGGAAGCAGTAGATGATGTGGCTGCTTCCCCACCTGGTGCTGCGGCAGTTGGATTTGTTGCTCCATCAAATTGAATTGCGGCTGCACCCGTCCCCGAACTGGCAGTGGCTGGAGAGATTGTTGTGGTCGTTGTTGCTGGCCTGGCTGGGTTAGCAATTTCGCTAACCGGTGCTTCTCTTGGGCCTGCTCACCCAACATTGGTTGATGGTGTTGTAGCTGCTGAGGCCAGTGTTGGAGAGGTTGCTGGGTTAGCAATTTCGCTAACCGGTGCTTCTCTCGGGCCTGCTCACCCAACATTGGTTGATGGTGTTGTAACTGCTGAGGCCAGTGTTGGAGAGGTTGCTGGGTTAGCAATTTCGCTAACCGGTGCTTCTCTCGGGCCTGCTCACCCAACATTGGTTGATGGTGTTGTAGCTGCTGAGGCCAGTGTTGGAGAGGTTGCTGGGTTAGCAATTTCGCTAACCGGTGCTTCTCTCGGGCCTGCTCACCCAACATTGGTTGATGGTGTTGTAACTACTGAGGCTGCTGGCCATGCGTTTGCTATTAAAAAAAAAAACATTAAATAGTCCATTCTCCTCTTTTCAATAAAAAACATGCAAAGTACTAAAAATTAAAATTACCTTTCTTATATTGCCACACCTCTATACTAGTCCACAATATTTATATTTTTCTATTAGATTGTTTTATTACTGTGCTTCTAATTTAATTTTTTTTATTCCCATCCTTCTAAATTAATAAATGATTTAACCAATGAAATTTTTTGCAGTTTTCTGATATTTTTTTTAACAAATATGTTGCTTTGTTTCCTATTTTTTTTTAATTTATTTAATTTTATTTTATACTTTTTTATAATATACCAGCTATGAATTTATATATTTTTTAACAATTTATCTAATTATGTAATTATTTTAGACGCTTTTGTTATAAGTTGTTTACTTTCTTCTTGGTTTTTGCTATTATCTTCTATTTTTTTTTGGTTTCCATAAAATCTTTCACTATGTCGTCTGGTATAACCTGAGTCTTGGTGGTAGTCGTAGAGATATTCATTTTATCACTTACAAAAACTGATGGAGGCAGACACTCCACTGCAGACACTGAAGTTTGCTATATCTAGACTGCATTTATATACTGAATTTGCTGGTATTTTTGTTAAACTTATTCTGTATCAATGTGTGATAGTATTTTTTATAACTTTGTTTGACACTCACAAACTGCTGACAACACTTAACGGTTGTGCACTTTGTACCTGTACTTTCGATAAGGCAACTTATTGTTCACGCATTCTCTTTCGTTAAAATAATTGCTATTTAATCATGTATGCACTTATATGAGTCAACCTATATTTTTTATTCAACTTAGCCTCATTGTTATGTTAGAATTATCTCGTAGCAGAAATAATTTTTTTTGGTAATGCAAATAAGAGGTTTGCCCTACATTCCCCCCTATAGACCTGTATTTTTTTTTCAAGACTAGTAACAGTATATAATACTGCCATAAGAAGATTCCAGACATCAACTACTGTCTCACCATCACGATGGATAGGTGTCATTGTTGTAACCAGCCACTACCACGGCAATTGAGACAGAGCCCACAGTTGGCCACATCAAGACGGGGTCCACAGTCTGCCACATAAAGATGGGACCCACAGTCGGCCACATCATCACCCTCAGTGCCAGGACCGTCATCCCCTACATCATCACCTCCGGTACCAGGGCCATCTTCTCCAGCATCGCCCCCTGTGCCGGAAGAATTATTGACGCCGGAAGTTTTTTTATTGGCGTTGGAGTCACCGGCACAATCACACCCAGTAACAACAAGGCCGCCTGAGTCACCATAACTTTCACATCCAGCAACAACAAGGCCACCAGGGGGACAAACACTAATCGCAGCAATGTTCCTGCCGGCACCGTTACCACCTCCGGGTATTATTTATAATTTTTAATTTGTGTATTATGCCACCCATACGGTGGCAAATGTTAGCATTATTAATTAAAAATAGTTGTATTTCTTCAAATTGTTTTACTTCATTATCCTAAAATAAGATGTATTTATTTCTATCGCAGTTAATANTGGTGGCAAATGTTAGCATTATTAATTTAAAATAGTTGTATTTCTTCAAATTGTTTTACTTCATTATCCTAAAATAAGATGTATTTATTTCTATCGCAGTTAATATTATTTATCATAATTGTTGTCTTGTTGGTTTCTATCATTGGAAGGGTTTTAAATACTGCCCCCAACAATGAAAAGATTGCAAACTTTAAAGAGGTGTCTGATTCACCGGTGATTCAATTATCTTCAACACTTCAGTTATATCAAACATCTGAATTTGATCCCAGTCATAAAATATCTATTTATTTTGGTTTTGGAAATAATGTTGTAACCCATCACTCTGTAAATTTTTGTTTTGACTGTGATACAAAATCGATTAACAAATTTAAATGGAAGGGCTTTCCAAAAACTGGTATATAAATTTTAATTTTACGAGTACAAAACATGAGGAGTTATCTTTTACAGTTAATGATATTTCGGTAAAGTTGCTCAATTTATACATAAATGATTACACTATATATTTTATAATAATTTACGTCTTTAACGAATCAAAATGGAATTTAAATTCTGTCTTCACAATAATTCAAAATATTGCCAAACAACTTGCACTAGATGTGACTCGAGATACAGCAAATCCTCTTTTTAAAAGCGCTGTATTATTTATAATGGGAAAAAATTATAATATCGATACTCTGATGGAAATTCTAAGAGTGAATAACGTATTTACACATTTTGACTATAAAAATACAATAACTTTGTGTGCCTAAACTCGACTTTTGGCTATTTTAAAGATTCCTTTGATGACAATGGTACGTTATTTCAGTTTTGAGGCGGCGGTAGAGTTTTACTGGAAACCATAACAATAAAACCTTCCACCCCTCCATACGACGAAAGTGATAAGAGGGGTATTAATAATACAGAGGCTGGAATTTCTGTTTTATTCGATCATGATTCTAAAATTGGCTTACGAGATAAAATTACAAATAATTAAATTATATCAAAAAAACAAAATCGATTGCGAAAAATATCTAACTTGTAAAAATAATAACTACCTTTCATTTTATTAGTCATAAGTTCTCATATCTAATGTCCTAAAATCGGCTCGACATGTAAACTTAACTCGGGATTGTTTTATGCAACGATTTAATGCGATTTGCTTTACAATTTAAGCAAACTTGAAATTGATAATTATGCCAAAAGATTTACAAGTGTCTGAATTAGGTATAGCATAAGAACGAATCTTATATATTATAATAGTTCCAGGGGTGTAAATTATTGTACACTTAAATTTTAAAGTAAAGGAGAAAAAACATATGAATAAATTAAAAGTGGATATTTCCAGAGTTGATAAATATTCAAAGATGTTAGGCTGTGATCAAAAAAATATTTCGTCAAATTTCTTTGAAATTGAATATTATAAACAAATCGCAAGTTACCAAATAGTAGGGAACGAATTAATTGATTCTACACTAATCAATTTGAACTCTCACGAATTTACCAAAAAATATTTAATCAAAGACGAGTTTACAGATTGGGAAATTGACACTTTTTAAAATTAAATCCGAAGAAATAAGGAAACTTTACACGAGCTCGCAAAATGAAAAACCTAAGGGGAAAGTAAATAAGTTCAATAAATTTTCCTTCGGGAATTGCGCGAATTGACGCAAATAGAAGCAAACATTAATCCCGAAGAGTTTTACTCGAAATTGTGTAAATATAATTCACATTAACAATACAAATATTTCACCTGAAGTTATACTATATAAAATTTTTACAATGGTTACGTACATGTCTACGAAAATTTGCAATATACAAACGTATACACTAGCAGAAATAGTGAAAAGGGTTAACGATATTACACTACACGGTATAATTGAAATAGACCAATAAAATTTTGGTTTGCAGAAGAAATCAACATTGGAAAAGATAAGAGAATTTCGGCGATTTTTTTCAATTTTTCCACACTAAATTCTATGAAAAAAGGAAAGCCTAGAGTGTGTAGAATTACTGAAAGGGGCATTTATCGTGACTGCAATGTCTAGACATTGGTATGCTGTGTATTTATCTGCTTTGAGCTAGCCACTACAAACAGGAACTAAGTGAATTGGTTTTAGATTTTAAAAAACTTTCAGAGCTCGTGATTGTAACTAGTTGGCGACTTACCAACAAGGCAATTTCGAGTTACTTCAGTAGTTTGTGACTTCAGAGTCCTGGTGTTGGTTAGCGATGCATTTTTAATAAGCGTATGGAGGTTTCTGTTGTGTGATGAAGGGTTTTTTTTTTAAACCAAGACACAAAACGCTACAATATAAATTATTTTTAAATTGTTTCCATAAATTGGTCATTGCCCTTCAATTGATTAATGATCACCTTCAGTATAGATTCATGTTCACGAATTATTGAAAAAAAGTTTTGCGTGAGTGAATAACTTGGTAAATTAAACTTGAGAATGTGTTCAAATACCGATCTTACTAAAGCAATGCATTGTGATGTCTTGATTTTTTTGCACTAATTGTTCGAAGACCGAAAGCCAGGAAATGACCATTCATAATGGCCTGTTTTTGACACCGATCTTCACTACCACATAAAACGAATGGGAAAATTCGTTGATTTAAATCGTCAAATGGTAGTTTTTCGTTTACTGCTTCGATTAATAATGGTAAATAATTTCTGTTTTTATCGAATATATTCGTACAGAAACTATATACTTGTTCGGCAGTAATTAATTCTTTAGGCCGGGGACAAAATAGTTTTCTATAAATGCCATTACAGCGACGATAGAAGAATTTGTGCAGGTTAAGTGTTGATATTTCATGGTTTTTTTGCCCTAGTAGAGGTAAAATGTAAAAATCGAATGTTTTATCGGGCTTCAAGATGTTTTTCAGGAACTTGATCAACAAATTACAAAGAATATCTTCAGAATAAGGTGTAATTTGTGTTTCGGGGCTCACATTTAAGAATTTTTTTTTTGTATTAATACGCGTGTTTTGTCGTCAAGCGCAAATTCAAGACAGAACCCCATAATAGGTACAAACAGAATTTGCAAAAGGGAGGTAACTTGGTTGAATTCCATTACATAAAATCGAAAAATTACTTCAATCAGGGAATTGATTAGGTTTTTCTACGAATTTGAAAACCTCTTGTGTAAATTGCTAGATATTTTTGGCGATTTATTCGCCAAATAACTTGCAAAAATTTGGTTTTGTTGGCTGATCATCTCTGAATGTTGGCCTATCCATTTTGGTAAAATTTTAAACATGCTGTAATAACAACTTTTCGTAGAACTGTGTAAATTTTCAATTACAGATAAAATGGAATTGATTTTGAGTTTCTGATTCAGTTTCAATAGAGCTTAATAGTTAATTATAATACCATCTAACAGAAATAAGTTGATTTTAACAATTTTGATAAATGTTTTTACATTGTACGTGAAAATTATATTAACATTTGAAAGTTTATATTCTTGAATATCTAAAAGTTTAATATATACATCACTCAATTTATCAATTTTGTAAATCTATGCACTTGAAACTACCGGTTCCTTAAAGGTGTAAAATTTATAAAAATCATTTAAACAGACATCTATGGTGGGGTTCATTTTTTTTATGGGCCACAAAAAATTATTTGATCTTATATATATTATTTACAAAGTTGCTTTATTAATTTTCATGATAAAAGACCCAGTTCCTTTTTTTTTGTGTAATAAACTCGATAGTATTATTTTTGATAAATTTACTGTTTAATAAAAGGTTATTGCTAAGTGAAGAATGGTCGTTTATTTGAATAGTATTTTTAATTTTTAGTGAGATATTTAAACACGAATCTCGTAGAGAAACCATTACATCACTATAATCGAATACATTTATTCGGAAACATGAATTAACCTTATCCGAGGTATTCCTCTCGCGAAGGACAGGCCATCTTACATCTGCTGTTAGTGAATTATTAGGCATACAGTTTCTTTTTAAATCAATGGTTGTAAAGTAATATGAATTCGTGACGACATTATAACGACCAAATAAACCCCATTTAGTACAATTATATAATCTTTCAACCATCCAATAATGCTTATCTGCAGTTGCGGACAGATCGTGATTTAGCAACGTGGTTGTAAAAAACTCAAATGGTAAGAGTAATAATTTTTTTTTCTAAATTGTTTATAAAGTTTTTGCAATTGTTCTTTTGAAAAGAAATTGTATTTGGATTAAGCCAAGATATCTTCTTCTAATAACGGTAAAAGAGAAACGTCAAACACTTTTTAAAAATTTTGCAAACCAAATAATGGGGCTCCTATAAAAAAAACGCATTTTACATAGTTATAAAAATCTACCTCGTCGCAAATTTCCAATATAATTCGAACCAGTAAACCACCTAAAGAGTGGCCGATTATGAAAATTTCCAATGGAAATGAGTATTTTGACAAAAACGTTTCCATCGAACTTTTTATGAAATATGCAGACTGTAATAAATCTTTACGCCAATCGTAAGCAATCCCTTTAATTTTTGCATTTGGAACATTTAGATGCAAATGAGAAATTAAACTCGAATATATTGATTTTCCACACACAGAATATAACATTTTGCCAGATCGCAAAAAATCGTCGTATAATAATTGCTGAAAATCTTTGTTCGAGATCTTTCTGGAAGGAAATAGTTTGTTTGGGAAAATTGCGATTTTGAATTTCTTATTCGAAACTAACGAAGATCCGTATAATTCAGGCACTAGAAATATGAGTTTAGTAGACATCTTTAACCCACAAATGCAAGTAAACAGATTGATACAAAAAATATTACATGGGCACTTATTTGTACACTTTCCATCATGGTCTGCACTGAATTCATGATTCTCTTCCACCTTCAAATAATAATCTCCAGCATCAGTTATGCTTTTCACAGTAATAAATCAAAAACTAAACTCTTGGAAAGTCTAAAAAATTCCAGAAGGGGAACTATTGACTTTAACGTCACATTTTTTAGGATAAATGGTGAAAGGTGTGGGTGTACAAAGGGAATTAAGTCCTGAGCCAATTAGGAAAAGCATATATCTTAAAAAAATTAAAAAGAGGGGGTGGCCAATCAGTAACTTGCTCTTTCCTCACCTACCAACCACCACTCCATAGAAAGACCTCCCCCCCCCATAAACCTCCCGAGGTAATATAAAACCATTCAAAACTACTTAGGTCATTGTTCTGTATTGCGTACCCTTATGGCAAAACCAGAGTAAAACCGCAAGTACAGTATCGAGTATCCATTCAAATTGTTTCCTTTACAAGTCAGTGTACTATTGCGTTTCTCGCCGAGTTCCGTTTGGCGTATCCAAGTTCAAGCCAATTGTTCCGTTCAACGTATCCAAGTATAATTTTTCTTTAAAATGAAAAGTTTTCAATCAGAAAACGTACAATGGTGTGTGCGGGGTTTCAAAACATTTGAAGAAACCGTGAATAGACTAAAATTGTAGCAATTATTGTTATTATATTTATGGATACTTAACTAGTTTCTAAGTAAGCTAATATTTTCACACCTTGAGAAAAAGTGAGGTTAGTAATTTAGAGAATTACTGTACTTCAGAAAGACATTAAGTGTCTGACGTTGGCTCGCACATTTGAACTGTAGCAATTTTGAAAATGCAGTGTATATTGCGTGAGGACGACTGTTATTGATATTACATACCTCAAAATATCATTAAGGTCTGTTAGGCTGGTTACAAAACTCCCAGGGAAGGAAAAATACACATAACTGCATGTTTTCGTAAACTATCATTCCTAGGAAAGTCCGTTAAAGGAAATTAAGTTTTCCACACTCAAAATAACTTTGTAAGGAAACGTTCCACCCCCTTGTTTCAGTGATTCTTATCAAATAGTACGCCATTCTAAAAACATTAACTTGTTTTAAATGATATACAAATAGCAGAATGAAATAGCTTGTATCCTTGACTTCGTGATTTAAAATTATTCCTTTTTAATATAAAATTTTTGCTAAATGTGATACAAATACTGCTCTTCTTACAAAGATATAACGTTACAAATTTCACAGAGTTTAGTAAATATTAAAGAAAAAACTTTCAATTGAAATATTGAAAACATTTTTGCAGTGTACGGTCTACGAAGTCACCGTTTTCATATTACGCAGCTAATGAACTGGGTCCTTGGAAGGACATGTGTAAAGAAAAACGCTAGTGCCTCTGCTGTGATTTCGTATTTGAAGACCACGTCTTCAGCCTTCTTGGATCAACCAACGTGCAGGAGATAAGCGGACATTGAACTGGCTCAGATCACGGTCAAAGGGCTAAACTGTGAGCCATGATCGTTGCAAGACTACCGCAAGAAGCGGACTGTTGAAACATTGTCATGTGGCACTTTCCCGTCGCCACGCGTACTGGGCACTCAACGTGTCGTTCTATGGCCACGCATGTGAACGTAACGGATTAACACTAGACATCAATTTAACCATGCGTGAGTTCACAACTAATTGGTGAACGTCGATGGAAGGTTTATGGTTTAGATTTATCTGAGTTTCTTTTTAAAACTGTAGAAAAATATTTAGTTGAAGCAATATATTAAGAATACCACGAGGAAAATAATTTACGTCGAACGGAATGTCTGGCTCATTAGCCATGTCCCATCCTTACTCTAAAAAAAAATCCTTATAACGTTTTCTGTACCGCACATAAAACCATTTATTAGGTAGTGTTTCGTTTACAGTAAGATAATAGTGTTTTAATTCACAGAGAAGGTTACAGAAACATAAGTTTGCTGTCAATAAATGTTTCCTTTGTACGTTTTTTGTTTCATAGCAACATTAGTTTCCTTAACAGCAAATACATGAACATTCTTTGAGCTGCTTTTGTTCACGGTAAAGAAATGTTACTTGGTACCGAAGGTAACGGTTTAGCGATGTCAAAGGTTTTCTGTCGTTCTTTGTAGTCTTCAGTACGATACTGTTGTCCTGACGCAAACATTATTAAATAAATATACTCTACAGTTACTAATCTGCATCTGAGCAAATGCACAATCCACCTGCAGAATTTTAACGTCATTCTTAAGTGCAGTGATTATCCAAATCACGTACTTCATTTGCTCCCTCGTGGCGACACATTATATTCTGGCCCGTGTTACTACTTAACATAACATACTTATCAAAATGATTCTGAATACAGGAAAATAAAGTTGTCATATGGTTAAGGGCGTTAGACAGTGCGGGTTTTAGTACTGGAACCGTTTACAGAATATAATTTTGCAAATATTTGTTACTTCTTTCGTGCCTATAAACTAATTATGGTTGCTTTCAGAGCACAAATTTTCTTTACGGCGTAACTGATATTACCACAAAGACGTTTGCAGAACTATTGTGACGAACACGCAAGGTTATCATAGTCTTTACTATATTAACCAAACAAATATTTTGCTTGCGGCAAGCCTACTTTTCAGTGGTTCATATTTAAATAAAATTTTCTGTGCGACAACAAATCACGTGTTGCAGCAAAGAAATCGTTTTTATAGCGTACCAAGAAGCCTTACGTTAAAAACGGTTTATAATAAATACAAGTGGTTTTGCAGCTCTCGTCTTCTAGCTTCTCCCCGTTGCGATGCCGTATCAAACCAGGACGTTAGTGTGCAGGTAACGTGGTCGATGTTCTCTTTGGTCACGAGGTTTCTTTGGGCGCTACCGCTTTGCCTGCTCGCTTTTCTATTCCTCAACCCCTCCTTTTGAGATCTCATCTCACTACGCAGCATCCGAAATAGAACTTAAAGCGAGCCAAAACTTTATAAAAGATAATATGTAATCAATATGAGTTATGGCGGATAAACAGCTTGCTGATGATGGATAAGACTGTTAGTAGTGGACGAGGCTTCACATGCTCAAATTAGGCAGTTGTGAGACGAAATGCATTTTTGGGTGGTGTACAGATTGTCGGTGTTGCAAAGAGTAAAAATTATTCCAAAAAAACAAAGCCACCAAAAAAAAAAAAATTAAAATATGACTTCATTACTCTTTTATACTGATAATCGCATACTCGAAGTAAGAGAAATTGTGTAAAATGCCGCTGATGGGTGTTTGGGTACAGGAGCATCATGATAAAACTACCAACGGCAACAACACCTTGATTCCCACGCACGTAAAAATATTCTGATGCGGATCTTCCCGGAATTGAACCCGTATCGCAGCGGCGAGGTTTCATTTCCCAGGAAAGTCTGTACCATTTTAAGCTGAAACTTTAACTTAGTTTAGATTGAAAAGAAAGCCCATTCATATTTCTTTCCCAGAAAAAGACTACGGATATAAAAACGGTGCAACAAAAACTACAATTAAATAAATTGAAAATAGCAACTAAAAGTAAATGTACTTTCAAACTATTGTCGTTTAAAAAATGTTATACCACATTGTTGAAAATTATTGCAATTTTCTTGAGAACGTCGTGCATATATAAAACTTTATTATATATATATATATAGTATAACGTTCACATGAATGTAACATAGCTCATTTTCATACTTATTTTCACTAATATTTCTGTTGATAAATTATTTACTGAAGATATCGGTAACTAAGCTTGTTACTCACTGTGTTCAAAATTAAATATCATTTTAGGTGAGCAGCAACTTTTGGTGTAAGTAAGATTGTCTACCCTCGGTACAAAACTGTTTTGCACACAAGGAAACCACTTCTCTTGTATTTTTTAAGTGGAATAATAGAATATACAAAGTTATATATAATCACTAGAGGTAAGATGGCCAAACTTAATTCAAGGGCACATTATTGGTGTAGTTACTTTTATTAAATGTCATATCTTTATTGCAATATATTACAATTGGGAAACCATGCCATTATTTGCTACTTTCATTTCCATACGTTTAAATGTGTGTGAAAATTATGAAAAAATGTTATATAATAAAAACTGTAACAGATGGTGTGCTAGGAACAGGAACTGAAGTATCTGCTCTTACACAACAGACGTGAATTTGAATATATGTCTTACTTCAGTTAGACATCTATTCAAATGGCGAGAGTATACCGGAAAAACGTTTTACAAACACTTTTTAGTCATTTGTGCAATTAGCTGAATCTCTGCGTATTAAAAGTCGATAATTTTTTATTCATTGCGCAAATCCGTTTGTTAATATCCGCGTCGCTCATTATGGAAATCCTGATTGAGATTTTAGGATTTGATTTTAATCCATAAATAGGCAAGTTCCTTTGATCGCTGTGCAACAAAATTACTAGAGACAGTCAATACAATCATGCAAAAAAATTTTATATTGTAAGTCATATTTCGATATCTCATTCCAGTAGTGTTACAACTGAACCAATCTGATTTTTTAAAATTATTTACAATACAATCCGTAGTACAGAAGTGTCTGTAACGTGTAAAATTATTATAACTTCGATACTGACGGTTGGACATTTGTGTGGGATAATATAGCAATACAATGCGCTGGAGTAAGACATTTTTTAACACAACATTTTCCTTCCTGAAAAAAGCATATCTTAAGTTGTAATGCTGTTGTACTAAATAATTTCCGTAATATTGACACCAAGAACGAGTATAAATTTTTCTATACTAGCCACAAATTCTATACATTTACTTTTCTATTTTAATGGATTTTTAAATCCTGTGTGAACTGTTAAGGAAATATAAATAAACAACTCTAATGGCATGGCAAATTATAGGATGTTTGTGAGTAATTTAAGAGTCAGTTGTGTATTCAAAACATTTATCACATTTAAACTTACTTTTATTTGTACACTTATGTTAATATTTCCTGCTATTTAACATCTCAATTTAGCTTACTTGAACTTTTACTAAATAACAAAACACGTCGATTTTTAAACTATGATTAGCTGAATTTAACGACAGTTCATCGTTATTGAAGTTACTATGTATATTATTTTAAATATCATGATCTTTGATTCAACTCCAACACTCCCAGTATAATAAATTTAGGTACTTTCATCGAGGAATTACGTTCGTTAGTAAATTAACCACACACGTATCAAACAACTGGCTACGCATCTTCAATAGAATTTTAGTTGTGGTTCCCGATAAACTGACAAAATTATTCAGAATATCCGTCTCAGGTACAGCGCTGGAAGCATTTGCTTGACTCTGATTTTATTCGAGGTGTTTCACTTCATTCACTCGTCTTCTTTCCTCTTGAGTAAAGCTGAGAATGGCCTTTTAACATGAAGAGAAAATGGTGTCCAAGTGGTTTAACTATGTTTAAGGATAAAACTATAGTATCTCGCAAATTATCTCACTCCACACATTCATTTTTCTTTGTTGTTTCTTCCAACACGTCTAATGGTCCGGTAGTGCAGCGAGCACAGGTTAACGTCATCACTGCCTTACTGATGCGAGACTTCAATATGTGGCGAGTGATGAGGGAACCTCTTTGCTCGATGTAATTTGGTACACAAAGAGAAACAGCGCAGCAGAAGTGAATGCATCATGTAGTGTATATCGATTAGTGTCGATATTGTGATCAGTTGCGCTTGTAAATTCTTTTACAATGGCAAATAAATAATAATTAAATGTCAGTAAAATAAAAATACAATCAATTCATAGACAAAGCGAAAAAAAAGTAACGATTACTAATAAATAAAGATTGCATATTTTTCGCCATAAGTGAATTACAAGTACAAATTACTTTTTTCTGCATGTAATCTATTACAAGTAAAAATTACTCGGAAAGTAATCGTTACTGGTAACGCGATTACTTGTAATTCGTTACACATCATCACTGACCAAAATAATGTGAAAATATTGCCTTGGTTACTTGAGCTATGGAAGTGCAACAAATAATGGCAGAATTTACAAGATGACGTTCACGCAGGACATTCTGGACCAAATTAAATGCCAGCAAGATTGCTATAAAGTACAAGGGCACCAGTGATATCACTGAATCACAAATTATTATTTCTGGATGTAGCAGAAACTCTGCTAAAGGAACAAATTATCAACGTAGAAATTTTAGATCAAAACAAGTAAAATTAAACCTTAAAATTTTGAATATTGTGAAATACTTAAAGAAACAGATTTATAAAACTTAGTAACTTATGCCTTACAATCCGATACAAAATTGAGCATATAGCGAAAATATTTCCTTAAACATTTTAGCCCCAATTATAGTCTTAAATACGCATGTGTTGTAATCAAATGTCACTTTTTCTCACTTGTTTTCGATAATAAATCACAATTTTTGTTATGTCTTGTATGGTGGCCACGTTCAGGAGGAACACGGCTTAGGTGTTTGTTAAAATATTAATTCAACTTCATTATTAAACGCTGTTTATTTTTTGGAAACTGAAAGAAAATTAATTTGAATTAAAATGAGGTCTTTTTTCATTTACTTAATTTTCTTGGTGTACATAAATGATGACTAATCTTATCTTTGATCACACAACCGAAATAGTTCGAAATCAATTTAGTAGCCATGAAAGTAAACTCGTAATATAATTTAAGAAACAATTATCAAAGTGTATTAATTTTGAATTTTAATTTGTATTGTTACATGCACCGAAAAAACTAAACATTTTCTATAACTCATACTTATAGGATTTAAAGGATACTAACTATTTCTCTAAATTTTTTTGCCCATGCACTGAGGGAACCACGCTCATAATTATCTTATTATAACTCGAGATGTTTATGTGATACGCCAGACAAATCGTTGAGATTTTGTCGAAAACTGAAAAACCACGTGATTAAGGATTATTTCTATTGAGCGTCATACACAAATAAACTTGCATAAATTTAAAAAAAGTAAAGTTTTTTAAAAAGATTAGAAATATATTGTCTCTGGTTGTCCGTTACGACGAACTACGGCTAACATTTTAAGATCTAAGTAAAAGTGCCAAGGAGAAAGGGTTATCCTGTGAAATCATATAATAAAGCGGGCTGTTTTTCATTTCCTGCCCTATGTACCCATCGTTGGAACTGAAATAGAGGTTAAAAAAAGTGACAAGAAGAATTAAAATAAGTCCCCAGTTTTGATTCTTCCACTTATAGTTTTTACTCCTCTTATACAAAGTGTCTCTAAAAATCGCCGACAAACTCCAGGAGGTGATTGCTTATGAAAAATTAAGTAGAAAACATACAGGACACTTTGTGCCTACATGCAATATTAACCGAGGAATGACCCTTTGAAAATAAAATTTGAAAACAGTAATCTCCTGAAATATTGGAAACTAAGTGACTTTAAATTACAATACTCCGAACATTGTTTTCTGTTATTGGGATACTTAACATACAGCGTTATTGGGATACTTAGCCTACAGCAAACATGTGTTTATACCTCCCATGGCAATGAAAATAACAAGGGGTGGCCATCCTCTTATTTTATGCAAATTTTGTACAGTCAGGATTTTGTAATGTTTGATGCTGGCCTATTGAGCAGTATTACTTACGTAAAAAATATGGTCCTATTTTTGCAAGTGCTTAGGGCTCACCGTTTTCGTTCTAAACACACATGAAGCTTCGGGTTCAGCGTTACAGCCCCTACCATGTAGGCCACACTTATACGAGGGCAAATAAATAAATAAGTTACACTTCCACGCTATGGCCGTGTATGAAACCACCCATACATAGGCAACACGGCTATGACAACATACAATGTAAGTTCACTCTTCCACATAGTTCCCAAGAGACTGTAAACATTAACTTTTCGATTCCAGATGCGTAGACATCTCCTCCAGCGCTATGTAACCACCCGGAGACAGCTGCTTTCACCTTCTCACCGTTGAACCGGTTGCGTAAAGCAATTAAAGAGAAGCGCCGGGGAAAATTGAGCGCCGGTGTGATTTTGTTGCACGATAACGCAACACCTCACACCGCCTGCCAAACGTCCAAACTGCTGCAGCGATTCAAGTGGGAGGTATTGCAACATCCTCCATACAGTCCAGACTTAGCGCCATGCGATTTTCATGTTTTCGGTATGCTGAAAAAGGATCTCGGTGAACGACGATTCCGAAACGATGAGGAGGTGAAAGCAGCTGTATCCGGGTGGTTACATAGCGCTAGATGNTGCTGAAAAAGGATCTCGGTGAACGACGATTCCGAAACGATGAGGAGGTGAAAGCAGCTGTATCCGGGTGGTTACATAGCGCTAGATGTCTACGCATCCGGAATCTAAAAGTTGGTTGACCGTCCCAAGGAATGTTTACAGTCTCTTGGGGACTATGTGGAAAAGTGAACTTACATTGTATGTTGTCATAGCCGTGTTGCCTATGTATAGGTGGTTTCATACATGGCCATAGCGTGGGAGTGTAACTTATTTATTGATTTTCCGTCGTACAAGAGTCTATGATTGGCTGGTGGGTCCACTGCACAAGTTAGGGTAGAAGAAATTTAAACACTTGCTGTAAACCACCTGTATCAAACATTTATAGGCCAATGTCGCAGGCACAGCACATTATCTGTTTCGAAAATTAAACATCCATTTCTTGAGAACCATGGGGTGTAGCATGTTGACACAGGTAAACACTTTTTATTACAATAACCAAACTACTTAAGTATTGAAAGCCTATACATGTGTGGTGCAGGTTGTTTACAGTAAGTGTTTAAATGTATTCCATCATAACTTGTGCAGTGAACCGAGCAACCAACCATTGACTCATGTTTTTGCGTAGTATACGTGTTAGGGGCTGTAACGGTGGACCGAAATTTCATGTGTGTTTTGAACGAAAACGGTGGGTCCTACGCACTTGCAACAAGAGAACCATATTTGTTACATAAGTGACACTGCTCAATTGGCCAACACCATACATTACAAAATCCCGACTGTACAAAAGTTGCATACAATAAGAGGAGGGCCACCCCTGTTATTTTCACTACCGTGGAAGGCATAAACACATGTTTGCTGTAGGTTAAGGATCCCAATAACGGAAAACAACGTTTGGAGTATTGTCATTTATTGTCGCTTAGTTTCCGATANTGCTGTAGGTTAAGGATCCCAATAACGGAAAACAACGTTTGGAGTATTGTCATTTATTGTCGCTTAGTTTCCGATATTTTGGGGGATTAATGTTTCAAATTTGATTTTCAAAGGGTCATTCCTCCCTAAATATTGCATGTAGGTACCAGGTGTCCTGTATATTTTCTACTTCATTTTTGATGTGGAATCACCTCCCGGAGTTTTTCAGTTATTTTTAGAGACAAGTATAATAATGTTTTAACTGTAATTTCTGCAGAAATTTAAGCCACGACATCATTAATGGTTCTGTAAACGGAGATTATTTTATTTTAGATTTAAAAAGTCAGCAAAATTGTCAAGAAAAATTGTCGAGAAACTTAAATGATGTTTCTGCGCAAAATATTCTAAAATAGNATGTGGAATCACCTCCCGGAGTTTTTCAGTTATTTTTAGAGACAAGTATAATAATGTTTTAACTGTAATTTCTGCATAAATTTAAGCCACGACATCATTAATGGTTCTGTAAACGGAGATTATTTTATTTTAGATTTAAAAAGTCAGCAAAATTGTCAAGAAAAATTGTCGAGAAACTTAAATGATGTTTCTGCGCAAAATATTCTAAAATAGTGTATATTACAAATTCTGAAAATACTAAAATTAGGACACTACTGTAAATAAAAATGCTGCTGTATTGTTGTACACTTAGACATGAATCATGTCTCTTTATCAATGTTTAGTTCCGAAGAAACACTTCTGGCAGCAATTTTGTGGCATTTTGGTTTACAAAACTGTATCACTGGAAAACATTCAATTAAAAGTATCACTGCAGCGATAATGCTGCGTGTCATTCTTGGAAAATAGACGTCGTAATCACGAAAACCCATCTGGGAAAATTGCACGGTAATCCTTCTTAACGTATTTCTTGGAAAAGTAATGTCATAACCCCAAAAGTCTATTCTAGACTATAATAACACACAATGAATCTTCTCTTATTGCTTGTAATAAAAAATCCATATGTAAACAAAGATATGAAGTTAAGGAAATGTGGCTACCATTTGTGGTCCATGGCACAAGCTTCGATAAAAAAAATTCCAGCGTACTGAACAGACCCTCCTTCCTCATTAGCCAGATGATTTCACCAATCAGATAACGGCTAGCCTCCAACTAATGCTCACAAGGAGACAGCGTTCTCAGTCATTCCAATCAGAAAAATTTTCCCCTCGCATAGGTACGGATATCTGTGCTAACAAAAAGTTAAATATATTCAAGGTTTTCAACCTGATAATATCGTGTGATCACACCAACATGGGAGGAAATCGCAAAATCACAAAAGTATTTTTTTTTGTTTCATCGGTTATCTTGGCTGTGTATGTCTCGGTTTTAGATATTATTTCTTCGTTACGAGCTTAGTGTAATTTACTATCTGACAAGATTAATTTATTTTTATTCTTGCATATGTTTATTCTTGTAGTTTTTCTTCCATGTAATTTTAAGAGAGTTTTCATTAATTTTGATACTTATAAAGGTTATTAAAACTCTTTGTCTATCACCAAAATAATTTGTTATTGGTTTATTAATAAGGTATAAAAATATAGCTTTTTTAATTATTGTATTTTTAGTTTACTTTGTTTCTGACTATTATTCTTTTTTAAGGATTGGAATAATTTCATACAGATTCTTCTTTTAGTATTTATATATATATAAACAGTTTTTGCTATCTATATTTTCGCATGGCTGTTGGATTGATTATCTTTTCTTCTCATATTGGGTAGTTTTATTTCTTTCAGTTCTATTTTATAGTCACTATAGGCAATGGATAAGATCCAATGCAATTTTGAATATGAGAATAATAATTTACCTCCGAACAATATTTGACTAGTATTTTAACCACAGTTTTTTTTACCAGCACTGCAGTTATCATTGCTTTTACACAGCATGCAGCAAGTTTTTAAACTGTTTCTAGAAATGTTTGTGTTTGCACTATTTGTACTAATTTTACACCTTACGTATACACAATTTCTCACTGATGTTGAAAATCTGTAATACTGTGAGGTTATGCATACACACGCATATACACCCAGCCATAAAATATCTTTAGTGTAGGCAGTTTCTGTTTCTCTGTGTTTTCACTTCTGTGCTCTAGAACATTTTTTAAGAGCGAAAGGGCCGGGATGGTAGAGTAAACGAAGAGAGAGTGAATTTATTTGGGTGGCTCTTAATATCAAGGTCTTGAGACCCGATGAGGGTGAAACGAGGTAAGTATGTAGCAGCTCCGGAATGAAAGGGCGGGGAAAACGGGAGATCTTTGAATAAACCTGCCAACCAGCGGCATCGACCGACATGATTCTCACATGCGAAAATCGGGAGCGGCCTCGAAGTAATCAAACCAGGTTCGCCTATATGGGAGACGAGTAATATATTAACTTCACCACTGCGGCCCCGCTGGTGGTATAGTAGTAAGATTATTCTTCGCCCGCCAAGGCGTAACGTGCTTGATTCTTGGCGAGGTCACTCGGAGTTTTGCATGTGGGAAACGTGTGGTACTCCCTCCGCTTCCCCCTCCACAGCCTTACGCCAACGCTCTATCTTCATTTAATTTCACCCTCGTCGGCACTTAAGACCTTAATTTTTAAACGCCAAGCAAAACATTCCAACTTAGTATTCAAAAGTAAAATTTCTCGAATCAAATATTTATGTATTTTGATTTTTTTTTCTTTATCCAAAGTGTTATAAAGATACTGCAAATGAAAAGCGGCAATTAAAAAAATATAATAGGTACGAAATAATTACGATAACACAAATATTCCAAATAGAAGCGTACGTTTCCTCTCAACTTTTGTAAACAGAAATTAAGGACCAAATTTTTACTGTGTTCTTACTAAACATGTGCGGCGGTGTATACTTTAACAACATTTTTGTAACAACCATAATATATTAATTTTTATTGAAGGTTTCGTGCTGCCATAATGAGATGAAGTATGATTTACTACTGTTGTTTAAAATCCCCCTAAGGGAATTGAAAATATATTAAATTTTAAACATGAATGGTGACATTCTCTTGTATAACCAAAAATGAAATAAAGAGGTTCGAAAATAGAGTCAAGAGTGTTAAACTGCAATGGGTATATTCTGTAATCTAATTTGCTCCTTTTGCTGTTTGGACGCTTAGGTAATGTTTCCGATTGGTTGAAATTCAGCAAGTCATGTTTGTGCTCACCGATGTTAACGCCCATAATTTCAATTTTTTCATGTCTTATTACTAATGTAAATTATTAATTTGCGTATCTATCTAATGCGCGTTATTATTTCCCAAGAAAATGTTTATTAATCTAATTACCATTAACAATATACATTTTTTTTGCATGTAAACACAGTTATATATCTGAAAATAACACTCTTCCTAGCATGTTTAATTTCAATTCAGTCGGGGTTCAGAGAATATTTTCTGTACCGATTGTACACTGACGTGCCAAAAAACATGGAATGCGGGTCTTGTATCGTCTATAGGTAGTCTTGTAGCCCTGTGAAGTGCAGCTACTTGTCATGGCAGGTCAACGTTGGGTACTTGCGTAGAAGTAAAATCGACCTTCGTCATTTGTGGTTTATGACCTGTGACACCTCACTGACTGTGCGACGCATCCTTGTGGAGTGTCGCATTTATGATGAGGCCCACGTCACTTTCAACATACGCACATGGGACTGCACTGTAACGTCTGTCGGGTGGGAGAACAACTGCGAGGGTGCGCTGCCACTTTTACGTGTGGTGGGTCTTTTTAACGTGTTGTGAGGTACTTACCGTGTTTTATTAATATACTGTTTTCTCGCGTGTTCTGTCCGTTCGTCCACTTTCACCATTTTCTCACTTTTAGCATGCTGTAACGTATTTGCTCTGTTTATACTTGTTAAAAAATATGTTTTTTTATCCATTTCAGCATGTTTTAACCTTTCTTTCCGCTTATATTTTTTTTTGCATTTTTATCCCATTTCCCCATGTTTCCGCCGCATTATCTGGTTTTTGGACGTTGCCAGTTTTAACAGTGTTTCCCGGAATATATATATTCTTGTATTATTATTTTCTTTTAGTATGGTTTTATTGATTTTAGTTTTTTTTTAATTTACCTTAAGTGTTCCAAATTTTAAATCTCTGTGGCTGATGATTGCATCACTACCGACGCGCTCCACAACCCACCTTTCACTCACTTTATCGTCATGATAGTATTTATATACTGGGAAATACATACATTTATATGAGCTCGTACTATTTTGAGCGTGATCATTGAAACGAAAGGTTAATGTACACTGGGCCTGAGAATCAGTCTTCTAAACCCGTAACTAAGTAGACTCGCCTTTTACAAATTAACAGTCGGCTTTTGAATCGAAGTATTCAGGATAATTCACTTCAAGTCTCACACAAGGACACAATTTATATTGAATGTCGCAATAATAAGAACATTTATACAACTGTTGGCATATTGTTGGTGTATATTAAGAAACCATAAACTCAATTATTTACTTGAAAGTATTTTCGCATAGTAGTTCTTGCGCAGAATGTAAATTGTTCCTAGGACTATGATAGTATTGCGAAAGCATGAAGTGTACCATGACATCAACCAGCAGCATCCACTTTGAAGGGGCCGCGGTGGTAAAGTGATCAGACTACTCGCCTCCCACCTAGGTTAAGTGGTTTTAATTCCCGGTTGGTTTCACCCGGATTTTTCATGTGGAAATCGTGCTGGACGATGCCGCTGGTTGGAGGGTTTTCTAGGGGATCTCCCGTTTCCCCCGAATTCCCTTGCATTCCGGCGCTGCTCCATTCTCGCCTCATTTCACAATCATCGGCTCTCAAGACCTCGTTGTTAAGAGCCACCGAAATCTCTCAAATCAGATCTTCTTTGAAAGTGATTAATTGCAAGTGGAATGTAGAAAATTGCACATAATGTAAAATTATTTCAATTTTCACAATAAACGAGTTCGTTTGTACTTTATACTCTTTACGCTTGTCGTGTATTCCATATCATTGTCAAGGCGCAATTTTTGAGCAATATTATTATAAGTGATTTTTAACATTTTCAAGACACTCTTTAGTTTATATTGTATTCATTATTTATACATGAAATGCAGGCAAATATACTCGATGAAAGTACTTTTTTACCTAATTGCTTGAAAAATTATCCTTTTTATTTTATAAGACATAGACATCACCTGTTTGGGACACAGGACTCCATTTTGGTTACGTGCATAAAAATTCCTTATCATCTTATTTATACTACGAAGAAAGATAAACAAAATTACAAATAGCAACTCGTGTTACTAACTGCCCTATTTATAAGAAATACTTATTTTAATTTCCCTATAAACAATATATATATTTATTTAGCGCATATTTTGAATACAAAAATCTAATACAGTATCTAATGTTATAACTAGAATTTTATTTTGGAAATTTGGCTTTAATTTTCGAGAAAAAGTGGAGTATTCACCCGATGTCTGTTACAATGATTCACATTGAGGACCTGCCTGCAGGTAGCGGTTTCATAAGAGAACGTAGCGCGATACGTGTAGTTACGAACGAGTGCTAGAACTGACAAGATAAGAATTCTAAGCAGGACATTAAAAAATGTTGTTTAGTTACGAACCAAAAATAACCAGCTAGCTTATACTTTTGAGTTATAGATGTTCTGCAGCAAACTTGACCTTGCACTCGGCCACTCACACTTATCACCGTCTGTTATCTAACTTAGAGGTCATACATAAAAAATTTAGTAGCATTTCATGGATGTCAATAGACCGCATTTCATTTTTATGAAAATAACACGTCCATTTTTTCTCGTTCAGTTATCAAATATGTCTATAAAAAGCGCTGAACTTCAACTGAAAGAAATCGCTAAAGAGTCACAACTAAATTTGAACAACGACATCATTAAAATATGCAATGCTTATCTATTTGCATGTTAAAGCATGTGCTTAAATTTTGAATTTTAAATTATCTTTAATTACAATAGTGTGTTGACCCTGTCCGAACTCTTCACACATGCGTTTTAATACCGAACAATTTTTCCCCTGCTTATAACTGCTTGAATACATTTAACCGCATAAATGTGCTTTCTTTGTTTATTCCCTTAAGTAGACACACATTTTTGTGAACAGATTAAAAAGAATCATATTTGATTTATTACTTAAAGGAGATCTGTGAAGAGTATAGGATGTTAGAGCAGAAAATTGCGATTTGGTGTAACTTTAATAAAGTCTTTCAGGCTTTTACAAAATGTTGGAATGTGTAACGATATCGAACAAAATTAATTTTCATTACTTTACATATCTTTACATTGTCTTCTAATAATGCTGAAAAAATAATTCGCTACCTTACTTTGCATACTAAAATTTATTTCGGTAAATTGGTCTTATTATTTTTAGTTTTACTCATTTCAATTTAAGTAGAGAACAGTAAAATTATGTATTTCCAATAAGTATAACAAAAATTTTAAAACAAGCTAATGAAATTGAATTTGTACTCTACAAACTGTTGTCACATTTTGATGATAAACAAGCGGTATATGAAAAAAGCCTACAACCAAATGGTTATTGATTAAAGCATGCCACTAACATTATTTCACGTTCTGCGAAATTAACTGCAGCATTTCACATATAAAGAACTTTTCCAATACATATCCATAGGACGTTTTATTCCTTCCCTTCAGACAAACACATCTGATTTTCCCGTTGGCTTCAGCGCAACTCTTGGTTTGAGTGTAATTTCTAGAGTTCGTGACAGTTTTTACACCTATAATACATACATGTTGGCATAAAATTGACCGTTTTTAACATTTTATATCTTAAGGGTGTGGCCACTGCTCGAATATCATATTGTAAACTTGTTAGTTTTCAGATTAACTTTATTCACAAAAACGGCTTTCTCGACTCACTTTAAAAGTATTTAAAAGCTAGGAAAATCGTTTCGCTCATGCTCTTTAGGTAATATTAAATACAGGAGGGTGGAAAATAGAAGGCAATATAGTAATATAGGGTAGTGTACCACTTGATCAACAAAGAATATGCATCACGTTACTGGTATATTGTAGCAAATGTATGCAGGATATATACTATCCTCTTATAGCATTTTTAATCAAACCTTTAAAAAATCACTTCATGTATGACGTGTTTGGTTGTTTCGTAAATGTGGCATGTATCACGCATTTTTTATGTTTCTGTTAAAGTGAAATCATTTTATTTTTGGTAAATATAAATTTTACTAATATTTTATTTATAAATTTCAATAATTCATTTATACTTAATACGAATAAAAACAGAAAGAAAATAGGTGCGTTGGTAGTACCTAGTAATAAATAGCTCGCTTGCATTGTATTATTATGAATGCGCATGAATGCGGTGCGTGGTCCCTTTGGTTCAATTTTGTGGACTTGGTTAAGCTTTGTTTGCAAAAGGTGGAGGAATAGCTTGAAATTATAACTTCACAGGGCTTCAGAAAAGTTAGAAGTAACTAGAGTGGACTATAAGGAAGTTTTTCTCAGCAATTTGTGTATATAGAAGTGGGACCGCGCGCTCAGTTCTGCATTTTGCCAACGCAGTGCAGCACTGAGGTCCCCGCCTATATAGCCCCGGGTTGTAGCGAGAGACTAGTGGAATCAGTTCCCCGCCGCGAATTAATTAGTCGGCAGCCGGCCAGATGTTTGGCGAGCCCCGACGCCGCGATTGTTTGTCCCGGCCTGGCGAGGATTTACCGGGCACCGCCGCGGCGCGAAGGTTCACCACGCCGAGCTGTGTTTGCGTTAGCCCCCCCGCGCGCGGGCGGGACGTAGCTGACCAATGACACGACGCGATACCGCGTGCACCTTTGTAACCTCACGTGCGTGCGGGCGCGCGATTGGCTTATCTCCGGCGTGCAAGGTCCTCAACGCAGAAGCGTAGAAATTGGACGTAGCTGTACTGGTACGGCTGTAGCACCCTGAGGTGAAGGTGGGTTCGCCTCAACTCGACCCTCTAGAGTTCAGTTGAGAAATCTGGGTGGCTCTTAACAAAGAGGTCTTGAGAGCCGACGAGGAACAAATGAGGTGAGAATGGAGCAGCGCCAGAATGCAAGGGTGGGAGAAACGGGAGATTCCCAGAAGGAACCCGCCAACCAGTGGCATCGACCGGCACGATTCCCACTTGCAAAAATTTTGGAGTCGCCCGGTCGGGGATTGAACCCGGTTTGCCTAGGTGGGAGGCAATTAGTCTAACCGCTCAGCCGCCGCGGCCCCTCCGACCCTCTAGAAACCAGTGGAGCCGTATGACATAATTTTATTTACAACAATGTGTCTGTTTTAAAAATTCCGAGATGTGAAGTGGCAGCATTAATAAATTCTACAGAACTTTTATAGATGTCACTGACTGTCGGGTTTCTCAGCAGCATTGGTGTTAAGCGTTTATCCATAAATATTTACAATCCTATGACTATATAAAAATGTCATGTAAACTTCTGGGCTAGATGGTGCCACACAATTTTGTCACTTAAAATTGTAGACATTTTTTTGAAGTAAATTGATAAAACTTGAGANCCGCCGCGGCCCCTCCGACCCTCTAGAAACCAGTGGAGCCGTATGACATAATTTTATTTACAACAATGTGTCTGTTTTAAAAATTCCGAGATGTGAAGTGGCAGCATTAATATATTCTACAGAACTTTTATAGATGTCACTGACTGTCGGGTTTCTCAGCAGCATTGGTGTTAAGCGTTTATCCATAAATATTTACAATCCTATGACTGTATAAAAATGTCATGTAAACTTCTGGGCTAGATGGTGCCACACAATTTTGTCACTTAAAATTGTAGACATTTTTTTGAAGTAAATTGATAAAACTTGAGATGTATGAAATAATAACTTGTGTCTATAAAGCGTTGGTTCCCTTTTTTTAATGGAGTGTTCTGAAGAGGGTTAACAAAATTATATACTAAGATATTTTCTGGGAAAATGTTTTTTTTTGGGTGTATCTCAGTATAAAATAATCTAGAAAACAACTTTTCGCCCAAAAAAGGTAAAAGTAAAAACCAATTATACGAAGCCGTATTCTTTTGCATTTTTCATGTTAAGTGTAGTGAAAAAGAAAAAATAATCATATCATGTTAAAAAAAAACAGCATTTTTAGTGCATGCGCAGTTTCGTGCTGAGGCAGGCGGGAATTACAACTACACGTCTGTAACTGAATCTGTGGGCTTTCATGGCGTGCAGTGACGTCCAAAACGTTATAGATATAATTTGCACAGTACAGCGCAAATACGGAAACGCTGCAAGCCAGTTCAGTGTCTTTCGAATAGGGGCGACGGGGCTTTAAGCGCGCTTGTTAGTGTCGTCCGTATCGCTTTCTCGCATCTGGACCTTGAGAGTGCCAATCCCATGGGTATCGACACTGTGGTGGTTTGACGGTTGTGGAAAAAGGGAGAGTGGNCCTTGAGAGTGCCAATCCCATGGGTATCGACACTGTGGTGGTTTGACGGTTGTGGAAAAAGGGAGAGTGGGGGTTATTTCCCGACACCAAGGGTGCGGTGGTAAAGGAAGGGGGAAATATTCCTTGGTCTTAAATTAACTGCAGATGTAACCCTAAGCTGAATTTCTGTCAGTTTATCACAGCCTGTAACAAGCAAGTCACGTTCCCTTACCTAATAGTCGTCTTTCTACAAATATAGGATCTCAGGTAATTCGTGGATGCGGACAGCACAATACGAATATATGATCAACACTTAGTAGAAAATATTCTTACGTAAAAATACATTAGACGGTTCGTGTACGAGAATAACGCCATGAATGTTCCAAAAAACCATTGTAGCCAACAAGTGATATTCCAATTATATAAGGGTGAGGTGATGTGGCGATGCTGCAATTAATGTGTCGTCGTAAGACGTACGGCAAGGAAAAGAGCCGAAGTCAGTAGTGCCAAGGGGGCCATGGAGTTCACATGCAGCGAGTACTGGGACATGAAAATGGCCATAGGTGCCTCCAGTGGCCAAGCTCCGCATATGTTAAATGCATCCAGCATGCAAAAAAGCGAATTGCTATGGGCAGAGCCAACTTCGAACACTTCTTATGACGTTTTGACGTTTTGAATGTTGATGATGTACGGTGTGCTAAACGTGGAGTAAAGTCATTTTATATACTTAAATGTTGTTGCAATTTTACCAAATAATATTTTCTAACAAGTTTTGACCATATATTTGTGTGGTGCAGTCCGTATCCACGAATTACCTGACACTCTGTATATTATTCTCTCATTTTTCCACAGTTCAGTCATGTGGTAAGCATGGGGGTATATTCGACTAACAACGTCGCTCGAGTTTCTTACTTTCAGTAAAAAGGATGCATCGCTTTAACTCGATCTCCGTAAGACATGTGTAACTACTCGTCTCTTTCCATCCCCTTTTCTCTGTCAGTGTGCAGTNCGCTTTAACTCGATCTCCGTAAGACATGTGTAACTACTCGTCTCTTTCCATCCCCTTTTCTCTGTCAGTGTGCAGTCATTAGCCAACCCGTCACCCATAATGCTTAGTCAATAGTGTGTTTGATGTTGGTATAATGACAGATGGCTTATGAACTGTGTTAAAACGTGAAAGTCAAATATAGTCAGTTTAGAAGTGGTAGTTGGATGTTTGAGTTTATCGTTATCACATTTTTTTTTTTTTTTTTTTTTTCAAATTTTTGCAAAAAAAATTAGCTACGGCTAATTTAATTTTTCCCCGATTCTGAGCCAGATCGACGCCCATGAGAAAGCCCTAAGCCGACGAGGATTTCGTATTGCAGTTGGTAGCAAACTACTTGGGTACTCGGCTATAGGTAGCCGAGTATACCTACACTGCCTCGGCCTCCTATCCACGTGAGCATAATGCTGATGATGTGTTGGCAACACGCCCGCCAAGTACCAACCTTTGAAAATCATCCCTGTCCGTAACGGCATGAATTCAAATATAGGTGTGTGAGAGAGATAGTTGGCGGACACTGATCAGCTGGAGCCGTCAGCACCGATGGGTGTGAAGCGAAATAGAGACGAAGCAGAAGTACATGACGCTATGGGGTAGGATACGGGAGTACCTTGAAAAAAAAAAACTGGTTCATCAGTGCCATAGAATCAAACCCGATGTCTCGTGATAGGAGGCGAGTGATCTTATCATTATAACATTGTGGCCTCTAGTCTAATTTGAACGCTGACTGGCGTAACTTGTGTGATGCTGTAATATTTACAACAAACGGCAACAGAAATCGATCTATTTTTATTTCTGCAAATAGTTCTTTTAGACTAATAGTGTGCTCTTATTACGTCACTGTGTCATTATATTTATATATGCATACTCGTTGTAAATTTTAGTTGAGAAAAAACAAAGTGCTCGTGTCGCCTGCACTGTAATAAAATTCCGAGTCCCAATACTTATTGGTCATTTTGCTTCTAGTTGCCAACATAACTGTCAAAACCATTGGGTTTGAACTCTGCATTAGTACACCTGTTTACTGGAATACATGCCGAGTTTGTAAGTAATGAAAATATACTCTATGATTTAAAATACTCGTTACAAAATTGCAGTTCTGTTGGAAAACTAAATGAAAACAAACGTAGTTGCAACGTTATTTTATAACATTTTTTTGGCGCTATGGTTAGCACATAATGAGCTAGTTTTCGGGAGTTCGCTAAAGATGAAAATCAATTTTATATGGCATTGTCGAGTATTCTTTGTGGAATAATAAAACAATATAAGCACACAATAGATATATAGCGAGGTTCTTGAAAATGTCCAAGTTGACAGAAAATTAGCTGTACATTTAAACTTGATTCGCAAAGTTGTAGGCTAGTCGCCAGTCTCCTAATTAGATTACGAGGTTTCTGTCAGATCCCAGGCCGAGGTGGGCATGGAACTATTTAAAATGATCTTTTAAAGGGAAAGCGTAGCGTGGACTTTCCTTGGAGCATGTTCTTTGAATTATTCTTGCAATGGAAGCAAGTAAATAAATGAAAATTATTTCGCTCCGCCTGAGAAAATGTCAGTTCTCGAAACGTCACTGTAAGTTCGTGTAAGTAAACATATATTGTGTCATCGTAGTGCAAATAATTATGTCTTCGCGCGGGTTTTACGAGTGTGATGACCTAGTTGTTTTTCCTGAATAATTTTTTATCATTAATCTGTTTTCTTCTGAATTATTGTTAAAATATATTTTTTTTGTTTGTTTTACTTTAACAAAATTCCTTGCGGGGTTTACTACGAGTGTGTATAATATCGGTTGACTATAGATAAAATTGGCTTGTTTTCAGTATATGTTTTCATCTCATAGTCTGGGTTCCTTTCTGTAACGACACAGCTCAGCAATGCCCTACGTCACAATTAAAAAAACCTCGGGTTACTACTATTTTCGCTATTCTTTCATTCCATTGCCGCTCTATCTGAAGGCATGAGCTCCAGGTATCAGTTCAGGGACGCCCACCGTATATAGGTCTACCTCTGGAGTCCGTCTCTTGGCGAGTGTTAACCTTTTCAGAAACAGTGTGCTCTATCTGAGACGTTGCATATGTAGTGGTTTTAATGATATGAGCTGTACACAGCAGGACATAACGTCCAAAGAGAAAGCTTCCCTACGTGTGGGAGACACCGTTCTCTGCTGAGACTGTGTTCCGTAGCCTCATAAACCTCTGCTGCCAGTAACATAAAGCACAGATGTCTATGGTTTTTGTGTAAGACAAAGTGTCGCCTGGAGATCAGTACAGTTCCGTACAAAATATTTGTTTTATTGCAACGCCTAAAAACATATATTTATATCTGACTGAAGGGGTTAAGAGGCCTTTTCACTGGTGCGTGTTCGTGAGTAAGTGAGTGAAGACATTTGGGCGGCTCTTAACACGAGGTATAGAGAGCCGAGGTGCGTGTTGGTGCGAGTATGGAGTCGTCACATCCTTATGAGGTGCTCCGACACGATGTCCATCTTCTCGCGATCTGGTCTTCTCCACCATACGTCAAAATACGCAAGCGCCGCTTGCCCGGGAAGGCGCGCTTGTGGTCATGGTGGAGGGGTTTCTTCGTCACCTACTATTGTCCAAAGCTCCGTTGCGAGAATGTCCAAAATTTCTTAGAGACAATCCCCTGTGCGGACAGCTGTTCCCACTGTTCGTCCCTTTCCACTCCGAACACCTGTTTCTCGACCGGCATCTTTTATCTCCATCGAAGAGGATCGACTCAAGACAGATTGCCCCTGAAATGCTTGACAAACACCAAAAAAAGGTTTTCTACAGCCCGCTGTTCGATAGACACCCTTATTGTACCGTTATGTATGACGCCATGCTCACCGAACACGTTGTCATACCTGACGCCACAGTTAGGGTGTCAGTAAAACCCTTGTTTGGTGTCCGTAAGACATGTCCGGATCTCGATCCAATTTAAGGCGATCCTCCTTGCAGTGCGCGGGGAGATCAAAGAGGCTGACCTAGCAACCGATTTTAGGAGTGGCGAGGTACTGCCAGTGGAAACATCTTCGCACGCGTCGTTTCGGGGGACCCATGGGCACGTGATGTCACCTCGCTTACACGAACACCCTCAAATGAAAAAGCTTCTTTAAGGTCAGTTTCTGATGAAAAAATGTGTACGTAATGAACGCCCACGTATCGGAACGAAAGAAAGAATTCTATGAAATGGTTCAAGGTCATCGCGTTACGTTTCGTGTGGGAACAACTTGATGTGTAGACGTGTACGAAATTGCAATATTTTCTTTCGCGTCATGTACGAAAGGCATTCGGCCAATAAAATATAAGGAGAAAATAAGAATAAGGAGTTTTATTATGTATTTATTATATATATATAATTTCTAAAAACACTAACATTTTAATTTTTTTCCCATTGCTTAAAATAATACGTCAAAAACTTTATATTTGGTAATAAGTCTTTACTTCACTTAAAATCTTGTTGCTTTTAAGTGGTGTTTATTTCCTTCAACATAAGACGTGTATATTAATTTTTAATTAAAACATTTTTCTAAACGTTATATGCAGAAGTCTCTTGAGCACATGAAATTGATCGTGAAAATTACCCGCATCTTTCGGGCGCGCCCTCCACATGGAAATTAATTTTTAATTAGCCGTCCGACGGTTGTGACCCGTGAAGTGACTGAACCCTGCGTCATGCGGAAAGACGGTCTTGAACTTGATCTTGTTGTTCCCGAGTCTGATATCGCAGTTGCTGGCCGCCCCGGGTCGGCAGTTCAACAAACTCCTGGTCAAGTTCAGCAGGGCTGCTTCAGCGAGTTGCATAACGCGCTCGGGCCAGACATTCGTCGCTCCACATCACGGCCAGACACTTTGCAGTCTATGCGTCCCCGCGACAAACATTTACACGGATGTTTAAATCACGATTTGTATCCCCATAGGGTTACATAAAGAACAACAAAAAAATAACGGAATTTAAGTAAGGATATGACCACCTAAAACAATTCCGCAATGGAAAACTATAAAAATATTTTTTAATTCATTTATGAGTATATTTTTGTCTTGTGTGTGTCCTCAGGTTAAAACGAAGTATGTATGCTACTAACTAAACGGTAAAATATTCTCACTTGCATTGGGTCGGCCTTGCTAGAGACTTCATGTTAATGAATACGAAAAGTGTGACTTTTGGCAGATGTCACAAAATAGGATTTTTAAGAAAATCTACTTCTTAAAAGGGGCCGCTGTGGTGAATTGGTTAGACTACTCACCTCCCACCAAGGTGAACCGGGTTTGATTCCCGAGAGGGTCATTCCAAGATTTTTGCACTTCGGAACCGTCTCGGACGATGGCGCTGGTCGGCGTGTTTTCTTGGGGATATCCCGTTTCTCCCACCCTTGCATTCCGGCGCTGCTCCACATCTCGCTTTACCCTCATCTGCTCTTAATACCTGGCTGTTATGAGCTGCCTAAATCACTCCACTCTATTTCTTAAAAGTCATATTACCAACGATGTTCGATACATCAAAGAACGAATACTATTTTCCAGCCAACAATGTTTATCACTCCATTTCAAAAGACGATTATTTCCCCACCACCACGGATTTTGTTCTAAAAGTTCTCGCTGTTGATATTAAGCTGTTCCTTTTCCCCGTCTGCAGTTGTGTTACACAAGTTATGCCACAACGTTTCTCGGCGAGAGAGTGCAACTTTTCTCGGCGAGAGAGTGGTGCCCTTCCACTGCAATTGCTAGAAAAAATACTTTACCGGGCAGCGAACCAAATTTTCATATGAGGCGAAATTAGTGGAATTGGGGAATTTCCATTTGTTTTATCGGCGTTATTCGGCATTATGTAACAACCCATTCCTTCTATTGTGCATCACGTGGTAAGCTGTAGCTTGTGTCACACTAAAAAGAAGAAGAAAAGCATTCGAAAACCAAATATTTGAAACAATTTAAGGAATTTCAGTCCTACTTTAAGGATAAATAATTCATTATAAATGTTAACATTAAGGGAAGCATATGATAATCGCCCAGAAAACACCTAGAATCAAAAGTGTATCCCACTTTTAAAACTTTTTTTAAATTTGCTATAGCCTAGTGTGTCAAATTAATTTTCGCGAGTGCTTTTCAATTTATTTATGCATATAGATACAAAAAAATAAATATTAAGAAGCAAAAATTCTGGTATTTTCTTAATTTTGTACTAAACAATGATGTACACACATATAAAGCTGTTTTATTTGTAAGAAACGAAATTTAATACACATACAAGTAAACGATACTATGAAGTCTCTTAAATGTCTGTGAAGTAGTTGTATTTTAGTGGGTTGAAATCAACCCACCACTGTCACGTGATAAAAAAAAATGTTCCGCTTAGGTTAGTCCTTTTAAAAGAAACGGTTCTATAAATTTTAATGAGTTTCGAGAAGTGTAAAGCTTAATAAATGTGCCTGTACGAATCGCTACTAGCGATTCTTTGTTTATCAGNTTTAGTCCTTTTAAAAGAAACGGTTCTATAAATTTAATGAGTTTCGAGAAGTGTAAAGCTTAATAAATGTGCCTGTACGAATCGCTACTAGCGATTCTTTGTTTATCAGATCCACGGAGCACTTGGGTTCAGTTTAAATTGGTAGTAATAACTTGTTAAATATAAAACATCTCACAGAACTGAACCCCTATTAAACAACTGTTTCTACGGATGAATTTTGACTTGATGTAACAAATGTTACCATCAAATAAGTATGTGTATTTCATCTTGATCTTCATTATAAGCGGGTAATATTTTAAGATATAAATAAAACGTCACTTGTAACTTCAAATCATATCGTGTGCACACATTGTGCTGATTGTTCTGTTTTTGCATATTTACTGCATGAGAAGCCAAAGATGTATGCTTTTTCATGCTCGCACTATGGTTAAACCAGCAATGTAAGGAACTGAAAAAAAAGTTTGTAATGACTATGTAAATAACTATATGGTTTCGTGAGATTAGAGTCGACTAGAAATTTCGCAGATTTGTTGACGATAACAATAATGTTAACAGTTCACGTGTTAAGTTAATTGGTAGAAATCATAAAAAATTTATTTTGCAAACTTTACTTTTAAGTGTTTCCTCGGAATAAACTTAATTTTGTAATTTATGCGAGAGCACATTTGAAGTGGTTTTACCAAGTAACACTGTTTAAGGCATTGGGAGTGAGTATGTAAATAAGAACACACAGAGAGATATAATTATCACATGGCACTTTATTTCTCAGATCGAGGTTTTTTGACAATTGCAAGTCACCAGTGGCGGCTGGAGGAATCGTTGCGAGGGGTGCCACACCTGCTGGGCGCTGAGATGCTGACATCCCGCACTGCACAGGGAGCATAGCTTACACGACCAACCGGCCCGACACTCGTCACGCTTCGTGCTACACGCCAGCGGAGGGAATCATTTCAAGCAACGTCCTTATTCAACTATCAGCATTCCTAGCAACATATTATTTTCAAAATCAAGCATCATGTTACCACCTGTAATTTTTATTTTTCATGGCATTTACACTTCGTTTGTCATTTCAGTATTTCGAAAATTCATGTTTTTCAACGAAAACAATGTCGTAAATGTGAATTTTAGTTGCGAAACTTTATCTCGGAACCCTCAAAGGCCCTGTAGGTTTTTCTAAAACATTTCTTGTCCGCATACACACAATCGCGCACGATCCACATAATTACTACCTGGAGTCTTTGTATTATAAATCTGGACGTGGCTTAATGACGTAGGCCATAGTTTATTATATTTCTGACGTTATTTCTGGACTCATTTTAGTATTACTTGTCCAGTAATAAGGTCAAATGACGACACCAATAAGCCAGGAAATGCACCGAACTACGCTGCAGCCGAGGGTCGGAGAAACAGGCGTGAAGTAATTGTCGCGGGTGGGAATACTAAGAGAAGTACTCGCTGGCGCACGCAGGCTGGCAACACACCCCGCAGCCACCCCTACACCCGCCACGGCGCGAGTCACCGCCCTAGTTGCTGTCGCCCTGGAAGGTGATGGTGACGTCCTTGGAGCAGACGTTGGGCAGCTGGAAGTCCTCCGCGGCCAGGGGGCGGTCGAACGGGAAGCCCATGGGGCGGCTGTCCGGGTACTTGTGGTTGATGGTGCCGCAGTAGCTGAGCGAGCCGCCATAGTCGTAGTCGTACGGAAGGTCGTTCACCTGCGGGGCACGCACTCCGTCAGCTCTAAGCTCGATGGACATGTGAACAACATTGAGTTCTATCCGCTCTGTCTCTATTTGACGTGCATTTGGACAAGGCATAACTCTGGACTCTTGTGTGTCGTAGCCCCTGTTTTACGCCCACATGGAGCGACGTTCGGGGCCTGTGCTATTTAAGTGGGCTCATGCTTCTACTCCTGGTTTAGCCAGAATATTTGTTGCCTTACTTCTAAAACCTTTGTCTCGTAACTCTCTTTAAACAATTGATTCAGGAGAGCGAAATAATTTGAAGAAAAATATTACGTTTTTCCCGCTCTTTAAAAATATATAAACGTAGATCATAGTACAATTAAGAGATTTTATCAATTAGCGCGCATTGAAAATGTACACAAATTTCACCCGGACTTGAAATTCAGGGATATATTGGACTTAACCAGGTCTTAGACGTAAGCCAACTATATATGTCACGTTTAGACTAAATTCGGGTAAGTTACTTTTTCAAGCNCCTTACTTCTAAAACCTTTGTCTCGTAACTCTCTTTAAGAAAATGATTCAGGAGAGCGAAATAATTTGAAGAAAAATATTACGTTTTTCCCGTTCTTTAAAAATATAGAAACGTAGATCATAGTATAATTAAGAGATTTTATCAATTAGCGCGCATTGAAAATGTACACAAATTTCACCCGGACTTGAAATTCAGGGATAAATTGGACTTAAACAGGTCGTAGACGTAAGCCAACTATATATGTCACGTTTAGACTAAATTCGGGTAAGTTACTTTTTCAAACGGTTATCTTATTGTNGCGGTTATCTTATTGTGGGTGGCCTACAATCCGTAGAAAAGAAACATATTTGAACATTGCACGCAAACGTACAGGGGTTCCCTGGGATTCCAAATTGAAGACCCCGTGGTCGAAAATTACAATACAGCTACGTCAGTCATTGTGGTAAACTTTTAGTCAAACGTTTCTTTATAAATGTCCCTTTCTGCGACTTACGNGTAGGTGGCCTACAATCCGTATAAAAGAATAAATATATTTGAATATTGCATGAAAACGTACAGGGGTTCCCTGGGATTCCAAATTGAAGATCCCGTGGTCGAAAATTGCAATACAGCTACGTCAGTCATTGTGGTAAACTTTTAGTCAAACGTTTCTTTATAAATGTCCCTTTCTGCAACTTACGGTTAACAGAAACGGTAGCGGCTCACTCATAACTAAAACGGTAATAAACCCGGGAATTAAACCTAGGAACCTTGACCAACAAGTAGTCTTATTATAAGAAGAGAAAGTACCTATTTCACACGTACTAGACAAGCACCTAGTAGGTCATGGAACTGTATCCTCCTGTACATGCATAGGGATGGCGGTAGTTACGCCGCTATACCGTTTAGATCCCGGTGCTAATCCTACTTTTTGAAAATGGGAAAATGTGCACAGTAGAAGTATGATCCTCAATATTTTATAAAATACACTACTCAGCAAATTGATAAAATACAAAAACTCTCATAGTCCGTCTTCAAAGTTGAGAAACGCATGCGTGGCTGCAGAATTTGGTGTCATTTGATTTCGGTACTTGAAAAAAAAAATGTAATATCTCTCAACAATTATGCATGAAGTAAAAAGGCCATTAGAAAATGTGATAGCTAAAATAAAATTTACATAACACAAAGTTTGGAAAAAATAAATACTTGAGCTGTAGAAATTTTTTATCTTCCCTAAAAAAAAAACTTGTATTTTACTTATACTCTCTGTTTTATCTCGCAGAGAGAAAATTGGAGCAGTTTATAATCTTAAGTTATTTAATTTTACATTTTAAAATATTACACACGTTCACACCTTGTCCTCCTGATAATCCTATAGGAAAATCCAATAGCCAAGAAAAGTCTTTAGCGACGTAGGCTCTGGAGGTGCCTTCCAAATAGTTTTACAAAAGACAAAAAAAAAATTGCCACTTCACAAAGCACGTCTCCTACATCGTACAAAGATGCTTGGATGCAGAACTCACCTTCTCCTTGTTGTAGTCTGTGAGGACGGCGTACAGGGTGAAGGGCATGCCTCCTCGCTTGCCCTTCGGCAGGAGAAGGCGGTCAGGGTAGCCGCAGTGGCGCACGTCCTGCCACAACAAGCACACGTCACTCACGCACCACAACACCCCACCCCTCACAACCCCGTCGCTGGCATCTGTCANCACGCACCACAACACCCCACCCCTCACAACCCCGTCGCTGGCATCTGTCACGTGGAGCTGGGATACAGAGTGGCTGTGCTCCTCCTCAGCGGACTAACAGGAGCCCTGCATCTGCGTTGAACATCTGGTGTGTGCGTTTACATTACAAGTGAACTTTGACTGCATTTAGGCTCAGAACTCTAAAACTATGTATAATGTGAAGTTTTTATTTTCTTAAATTAAGACTATAATTACTAACTCTAGAAAGAAACATAATATACTGAATTTTACCTTTAAAAATGTGTCCTTAATCTAAACCATGCANTAATTACTAACTCTAGAAAGAAACATAATATACTGAATTTTACCTTTAAAAATGTGTCCTTAATCTAAACCATGCAATATTGAAAATGAAATCATAAACATAAAGATTCCGTAAAAAGCCATTAAGGGATGATACATAAGCAAATTGTGGGTATATACTAAATAGAGTACACGTAAACGATGTAAATGAGAAAAATAAGACAGAACTATTTCTTTGTGTTGGCCCATCGTTCATTATGTTAAACCACCCCCCCCCCCNAAGAATGTGACTTCTCTAATGTGCCTTCCAGATTGTTACCACATACCGTAAGTGGTTTAGGTCGTGCGATATAAATTTTTCCAATCATTAATCCCGTATGCAATCATCGCACGAAACTTTATAACTAAGTTACAATAATATTCCTATGGCACGTATGTTCATATGGCACCACCCTTTATATACACTTACCAAGTATAAAATTGTATGGCCAGTAAATTTAAAATTTTAAGTATTTATTATGATTTTGAAGTTAATTTTGTCAGAAATCAGAGAACCACACTACTATACTTGCCCTACACTTTTCGGTATCTTAATCTGGACGCATATACAAAGATAACGTCTTAGAATGTCTTAAGATAAGGCGGCAGACATGTTGAGACAGTGAATGATTTCTCACNGCATATACAAAGATAACGTCTTAGAATGTCTTAAGATAAGGCGGCAGACATGTTGAGACAGTGAATGATTTCTCACCAGAATTTGTTTGTTGTCCTCGGATCGGATATACACAGACTGAAGTTCACGTTTACATAGGTGAGTGTATTTTTGACCGACCGGCAAAGGGCGGCATTACTACTTCTATCTTAAGTAAACGGACTGCACTTACTGTGTATCTTCAGAGAACATCTGTTTGATTTGACACAGAAAACGATATTTTTCCAGCTCCCTTTGTGACTCGATATTGACAACGGCATACTTAACCGAAATAACTATCACTCTGTATGAAATTAAAAGTTATGTGTAGACAACCAGAATGATGGAGCTGTTGTGTTACAATTCCTTACCATTATTGGTTCAATTTTTGCTTTTACTTATGATAATGTATAAATTATAGTATTTGTACCAGCGATATTTTATATTTTACATTGCGGAAACATTCCTAAAATCTAGGCTGTATGGGTTTATATATGATAANTGTACCAGCGATATTTTATATTTTACATTGCGGAAACATTCCTAAAATCTAGGCTGTATGGGTTTATATATGATAAATTTCAAGGTTTATAGTAGAATATTATTCTAGAAAATGTTTTAATAATATTGGACGCTAGAAGACCGAAAACTGAAGATGCTAGAACACAAGACAATGAAAAATTACACTAAGTATAACAGGAATACTATTTTGTGTCTTGCGGAAATTAAAATTAAACTCTTGGCTAAGCAAACGCCTTGGGTTTGGAAAAGAGGAGGGGGTGGGGATGAAGCCCAGAAGCAGAGAGAAACTTGTTAAAAGTAATACACTTTATGCAGGGGTATATGCGAACCCGTAGAGTGAATAAACGGGGTAGAGTGGTCACGCTAGCTGCACATAACCAGTCTTCGTGTCCCAACATTTAACTGCCAACATTCTGCCAATACGACTATCATAAACGACGTGGATAGTATGCGATACTAGCACCCGTTACGCTAGTCGTCTTCGTCAGTTTCAACTCTGTGCGGTGGTAGGCTCTATGCTCGGCTCGGATCGTTTCCATTTTCCTCCCATGTTTCCCCTCCCTTTGGGCGTCATCATTTCTTATGATCTGGGCAGTTTGTTCAAGTCGTGGCACACCTTGCTTCCCTCCTATTCTACGCCCGTTCGTCGCCTGAACGTGTACCTGAAGAGCTGCTGTAGTGGTCTTGATTGCCAATTTTGTCGTCCTACGGACGTATTGCCCTGATGAGGCACTTTGTATTTTATTTCGTCGCCTGAGCCGCCGAGAGTTCGAGCAATTCAAAACGGTGCGTCGTCGTGGACTCTGAGTTTTTATGTTAGCTGGGCCTCTTTTAATGTTTTAATGTTTTGTGTGGCGTAGATAAGTTGTCTTAAGTATGCAGTAAGGTAAGTGCTTTTTTCAAAATTGTGGTCTTCATCGCTAGTCTAAATTTGGTTTTGGCCTTAACTAAAACCTAGCATTGCTGTGAGTTTCCTGTTTTAACGTGTTGTGTTAGTCTTGTTTGCTGCCCGATAATTAATTATTTTTTTAAAAATGCTTTGTGTCCATGACTCTTGCGTTGGGCGTAGTCTACTTTATTAACCGTGCTTGTTCATAAAAATTTTTAAATTCGGCTGCAATTTTGATTGGTCACTTGACTGCCTTCGCCTAACTTCGTATTTTATGTAGAATTTTTAATTAATTATGTTAATGTGTTAGTTTTATAAAGAGGGGGCTTTACTGTACTTATAAAGCTACCCCCTTCTTTTTAAATTGCTTTTTTCACGGTATATTCAAATTAAATACTTTAATTGTAATCTAGAAATTACAATTGTTTTTAATAATAGTTAATAATTTGGTAATCTGTAAATGTTATTCTTTTACATATTCTATAATCAACAGAGCAGTTTATTAAATTCATTACGTTCTTGTTAAGTTTTATTAAGATTTTTATTTAGATCAGTTATGAAATTGCTATGGTGATCTTTTGTCTTTTTAAATTGCCAAGTGGCCTGTTATAAAATATAGGGAGCTGCTTTGTCATTAAGTATATTTAATTTGCATANAGAATACTGTTTAGTAAACAAGTGCATTGAAATGTATTGTTAACTTCCTCTGACCCATTTTAATGCAGTTCATTAAATAAAAATTTGTAAACGTACTTTTTTCACATTGAAGTGCTTGTCTTTTGAAAACTAATTCATTTACATGTTCATCGCTGTTGAGGTAGGTAAATTTTTGGAACATGCGCAGCGGACGGAAAATCGGCTTACCTTAATATAGTCTATGCTCGTGCGTAACAGATCCAAGAGACAAGTCGTAAACTTCTTAAACTGTAATATATGTGTTAAACCTCTACATTTTATGGATATAATACTCCACGCCAAACTGCAAATTTAGTAATGGTGAACGTCGTCACTTTACAAAGTCGGGGACTTCCTTTCGCATTTTACTGTTTCACGAGNACGCCAAACTGCAAATTTAGTAATGGTGAACGTCGTCACTTTACAAAGTCGGGGACTTCCTTTCGCATTTTACTGTTTCACGAGCGAATGTAGGAACGACGTGTGTGGGAAAATAGTTTACCATTCGCAGTTTCTCACTATTCGTATACATTGGTATTTTAACGTTATGCATAGTTGGTTAGCGTGTGAAGGTGATCGCCGAGGAGCCCCCGGAAGAGTAGCCGCTCACCTTGTTGACGTTGACGGTCGCCTTGCCGTTGATGGCGTTCTCCACCTTGGCCACCAGCAACTTGGTCGTCTCTCGGTCCGGTATGGTGACGCTCGACTCGCTCGACTTCCTGTGGATCACCGTCTTGCCCGCGTTCACTAACACACACACACACACAACACTGCCACTGAGCTACTCTCACTCTTCGTGCGCCAACTCTACAATAACAATGCTCCTTGATCTTCATACGCGAATGTGCTTTTCATGTTTTTTTAACAGGGCATGTGTGTAATTTCGGAGCTAGTCACCAAGTCATTTTCAGAAGATATCTTAACAAAGTTTCAATTATTTGACATAAGAGAAAAAAATTTTACAAACTTAACGTAAATGTTAAAACTTTTAAATAAAAATGCACAACCAAACACAGCTCAGTTACTGTGAGCGACATTTCCCGCCCAGAGAATCTATCGAAATAAGCTTTTTCTGAAGGAAAAAAAAATTCTTCCCCAGACTTTGCCGATCATGTGAGATTGTGATGTTAAAAATGTATGATCATCACAGTAACAAGAACCTGCGAAGTTAAATGAATATAATCTGTTTCTTAGACTAGGTCTTAATGACCTCGTTTCCATTGTATTAAGACATTCAGGATTTAAATTCCCTGTAAGCAGTAGATGTATATTTTACTTTTAATGAAGTTTTGGTTAGTTCAGTAATGAAACCTGCTCTTTAAAGGAACGCCTGTGAAAAGTAAGAACGCACATATTAAAAACATTTGAATAATAATCATTTTTGGCTGTTGTGTTATAAGACTGACTTTTACATTGCACAAAATGACTGAGTGCTTCCTGATTGGAAATGATCGATAATTCCACCCACCATTAGTGACGAACTTCTCGATAACGCCACCCACCATTAGTGACCAACTTGTAGATAATCGTACCCACTTTTAGTCAAAACGGACGATGCCACTAGCCGGCGGGTTTTATTTGGGGTCTCCCGTTTCCCCATCCTTGCATTCTGGCGCTGCTCCATTCTCACCTCATTTCACCCTCATCGGCTTTCAAGAACTTGTTGTTTAGAGCCACCCAATTCTCTCGACTGAACTCAACTTTAGTGAAAAAATCGTCGATAAACTCACCTGCCTACGTATATGGGTAGAAACGTGGGAGTCGCCCCCCTAAAGCGGGAGGGTTGGCAGGTATGCAGATTATTAACAGTTAGTTTCTTATAACTTATAAATTTTTGAATATAATTAATATGTACCTGTACCTACAGGTACCTTATTAAAACGTTAACGTTTGTAAATATTTGCCCGTTATAACATGATGGTGGCATACGACACCATGTTAATTAAAACTAAATTTTTAAATTCTAAAAATATTGGAGAGTAATGCGTTAATATATTGAAATAAAAATTAATCACGGCAAATATTTTTAAGCTTAACTTCATAAGTCATCCATGAAGAGGTTATAGAGGAAAGTATTGTTTAGCTCACACGTATTTAGGAAGAATTTGTCGGTGAAGCCACCAACCTTTAGTGACGAACTTGTCGATCTCTACGAGGTAGTGCCTCTTTTCGTTGAGCGGGATCTCCGTGCCGAACCAGTCGTACTTGGGGCCGAGGAAGATGCGCACAGTGGCCAGGGCCTCGCGGTCGCTCTCCGCCGTCACGTGGATGGCGAAGGGCTTGTGGTTGAGGCGACGCACGCGGGCCTTGATTTCCACGTCGTCCAGGTCGATGGTGTCGTCCAGGGCGTTCAATAGGTCCACGTCGAAGTCCTCGAAGTACGTCTCCAGAGGGTCCACTGTCATGTCCGTGATCTTCACTCCCGGCAGCAGCAGCTGAACAAGCCATCGACACCACGTACACGTCAAACACGCAAGGATCAAGAATTTCGAGAAACTACGATGATAGTTCGTTTCAATTAACTCCATTTGGACTTTCGTTACATTGTACTACATGTAACTGCAGGAGACAAAAACTGTATACTATGGAGAGCATTGCCTCACTTTCAGAGCATTCTAACTAAGGAGGGAATTGTCTCCGAGTACAACTTTGCTTTTGTTCATAAATATTTCCTTCCGCGTTACCGTAACTCGCGGAAGTTTCTTGACAAACTTCTGTGCACAGTTTTTTACACCATATGTAATACGAGCGGATTATAAGTCATTTCGCTAATGTCTTGATACTATTTACTAGACATTCCTCACAAAAATATCTTCAGATTTTTTTCGGAAAACATAAAATGTAATTATTTTTTAAACAACGCTTTAGTATTATTGACATTGGGAGTACGAAAATGTATATACGAAATTCATAAACTTACGTCGGGGCAGAATAAGAGTAGTTTTCAAGATTTGGATAATTTTCTTAATTAGCAGGGTTCTTCAAACAGGATGAATTAATGGTCTATAAGCATATTATATCTCTGGAAAAATATATATGAGTAGCAGAATTGGTAAAGAAAATAGTACCGTACATATCTTTTCCTACGAAAAAGATATAATGAAAAAATCGTAGAAGTAATGAAATTTTCTACCTCTGTTGAGCAATAGTGGAAGTTTACCAGAATAGTCTGTAGACTTACATCTTCCTGTGTGTACGGCGGCAGCAGGTCCTTGTGCAGTGTGAAGANTAACGTTATGCATAGTTGGTTAGCGTGTGAAGGTGATCGCCGAGGAGCCCCGAGGAGAGTGGCCGCTCACCTTGTTGACGTTGACGGTCGCCTTGCCGTTGATGGCGTTCTCCACCTTGGCCACCAGCAACTTGGTCGTCTCTCGGTCCGGTATGGTGACGCTCGACTCGCTCGACTTCCTGTGGATCACCGTCTTGCCCGCGTTCACTAACACACACACACAACACTGCCACTGAGCTACTCTCACTCTTCGTGCGCCAACTCTACAATAACAATGCTCCTTGATCTTCATACGCGAATGTGCTTTTCATGTTTTTTTAACAGGGCATGTGTGTAATTTCGGAGCTAGTCGCCAAGTCATTTTCAGAAGGTATCTTAACAAAGTTTAAATTATTTGACATAAGAGAAAAAATTTTTACAAACTTAACGTAAATGTTAAAACTTTTAAATAAAAATGCACAACCAAACACAGCTCAGTTACTCTGAGCGACATTTCCCGCCCAGAGAATCTATCGAAATAAGCTTTTTCTGAAAAAAAAAAATTCTTCCCCAGACTTTGCCGATCATGTGAGATTGTGATGTTAAAAATGAATGATCATCACAGTAACAAGAACCTGCGAAGTTAAATGAATATAATCTGTTTCTTAGACTAGGTCTTAATGACCTCGTTTCCATTGTATTAAGACATTCAGGATTTAAATTCCCTGTAAGCAGTAGATGTATATTTTACTTTTAATGAAGTTTTGGTTAGTTCAGTATGGAAACCTCCTCTTTAAAAGAACGCCTGCGAAAAGCAAGAACGCACATAAGCAAAACATTTTAATAAAACTAATATTTGGCTGTTGTGTTATACGACTGACTTTAACATTGCACAAAATGACTGAGTGCTTCCTGATTGGAAATTGTCGATGATCCTACCCACCATAAGTGACGAACTTGTCGATAACGCCACCCACCATTAGTGACCAACTTGTTGATAATCGTACCCACCTTTAGTCACAACGGACGATGCCACTGGCCGGCGGGTTTTCTTTGGGGTCTCCCGTTTCCCCATCCTTGCATTCCGGCGCTGCTTCATTATCACCTCATTACACCCTCATCGGCTTTCAAGAACTTGTTGTTTAGAGCCGCCCAATTCTCTCGACTGAACTCAACTTTAGTGAAAAAATCGTCTATAAACTAACCTGCCTATGTATATGGGTAGAAACGTGGGAGTCGCCCCCCTAAAGTGGGAGGGTTGGCAGGTATGCAGTTTATTCACAGTATGTTACTTATAACCCGTCATATGTACCCGTGCCTACAGGTATCTTATTAAAACGTTTACGTTTGTAAATATTTGCCCGTTATAACATGAAGGTGGCATACGACACTATGTAAATTATTAAATTTAAAAAAAATTGGAGAGTAATACGTTAACACATTAATATACAAATTAATTACTGCAAATTTTTTTAAAGTTTAAATTCATAATTCATCCATGAAGAGGTTATTGAGGAACGTATCGTTTAGCTCACACGTATTTAGGAAGAATTTGTCGGTGAAGCCACCAACCTTTAGTGACGAACTTGTCGATCTCTACNGTTTAGCTCACACGTATTTAGGAAGAATTTGTCGGTGAAGCCACCAACCTTTAGTGACGAACTTGTCGATCTCTACGAGGTAGTGCCTCTTCTCGTTGAGCGGGATCTCCGTGCCGAACCAGTCGTACTTGGGGCCGAGGAAGATGCGCACAGTGGCCAGGGCCTCGCGGTCGCTCTCCGCCGTCACGTGGATGGCGAAGGGCTTGTGGTTGAGGCGACGCACGCGGGCCTTGATTTCCACGTCGTCCAGGTCGATGGTGTCGTCCAGGGCGTTCAATAGGTCCACGTCGAAGTCCTCGAAGTACGTCTCCAGAGGGTCCACTGTCATGTCCGTGATCTTCACTCCCGGCAGCAGCAGCTGAACAAGCCATCGACACCACGTACACGTCAAACACGCAAGGATCAAGANGTGATCTTCACTCCCGGCAGCAGCAGCTGAACAAGCCATCGACACCACGTACACGTCAAACACGCAAGGATCAAGGATTTGGAGAAACTACGATGATAGTTCGTTTCCATTAACTCCATTTGGACTTTCGTTACATTGTACTGCATGTAACTGCAGGAGACAAATACTGTATACTATGGAGAGCATTGCCTCACTTTCAGAGCATTCTAACTAAGCAGGGAATTGTCTCCGAGTACAACTTTGCTTTTGTTCATAAATATTTCCTTCCGCGTTACCGTAACTCGCGGAAGTTTCTTGACAAATTTCTGTGCACAGATTTTACACCATATGTAATACGAGTGGATTATTAGTCCTTTCGCTAATGTATTGATACTATTAACTAGACATTCCTCACAAAAAAATCTTCAGATTTTTTTTGGAAAACATAAAATTTAAATATTTTTTAAACAACGCTTTAGTATTATTGACATTGGAAGTACGAAAATTTATATACGAAATTCATAAACTTACGTCGGGGCAAAATAAAAGTAGTTTTCAATATTTGGATGGAGAATTTTCTTCATTAGCAGTGTTCTTTAAACAGGCTGAATTAATGGTCTATAAGCATATTATATCTCTGGAAAAATATATATGAGTAGCAGAATTGGTAAAGAAAATATTACCGTACATATCTTTTCCTACGAAAAAGATATAATGAAAAAATCGTAGAAGTAGTGAAATTTTCTACCTCTGTCGAGCAATAGTGCAAGTTTACCAGAATAGTCTGTAGACTTACATCTTCCTGTGTGTACGGCGGCAGCAGGTCCTTGTGCAGTGTGAAGANAAGTTTACCAGAATAGTCTGTAGACTTACATCTTCCTGTGTGTACGGCGGCAGCAGGTCCTTGTGCAGTGTGAAGAGGTTGTTTATGTGCTTGTGCAGTCTGAAGAAGGCAGGGTCTCTGGTTGCCGTCTCAAAGTGCTCCATCACTCCTGGCGGCATCTGACAACAAGGTGCATGCCTTTGCTCTCTCCTTGCCCACCTACTAGTAGCAATCTTTTATACCGTAACTCAATATGTTCAACTGTAGTTTGGCTGCTGAAACTATTACTATACTTGCTATTGCAAGTTTTTTGAACTGTGGAAAGGAAAACGTAGGAGGATTACTCAAACTGTTAAAATACATCTGATTCGGAATCTTCAACCAGATGGATATATAGTGGACTCCTTCCTGGATATGGGTAGTTTATATAAACATAATTGTGTACATATCGACTGGCTATGTAACGTTTTAAAGCCAAAAAAAATTAAGCAAACATTCAAGCTAGAAATAATCTCCGATACCGTTATCTACAATGGCTTCTTGACAATAATGCGCGTTAGATGTTTTTATCACTGCAGTCCAGAGTTAATGATCACTTGAATTTTTATGCTGTCGTGTCATAAATAAATGACNTGTGGCTGCTGAAACTATTACTATACTTGCTATTGCAAGTTATTTGAACTGTGGAAAGGAAAACGTACCAGGATTATTCAAACTGTTGAAATACATCTGATTCGGAATCTTCAACCAGAAACATAATTGTGTACATATCGACTGACTATGTAACGTTTTAAAGCCAAAAAAATTTAAGCAAACATTTAAGCTAGAAGTAATCTCCGATACCGTTATCTACAATGGCTTCTTGACAATAATGAGTGTTAGATGTTTTTATCACTGCAGTCCAGAGTTAATGATCACTTGAATTTTTATGCTGTCGTGTCATAAATAAATGACCGATATTTGCTGAGGTTAATTGTATGATTGTTTTCCACGGTCCGTCGTGAGACCCTTTAGTTTCATTTTATTTCCTTTCCTTCGTTAAGTTTACTGACCGTCCTAGCAATGGTTACCTAGGTGGAGCATAACTTGAAGTAATGGACTCTTAATTTTATCATGTTTTTAATAAAACGGCCTCTGAGAAAATTCGGACTGTCATTCAGGAAACATTCCTTAGACTTAGTCAGTACTTGAGCATNTCCTTTAGTTTCATTTTATTTCCTTTCCTTCGTTAAGTTTACTGACCGTCCTAGCAATGGTTACCTAGGTGGAGCATAACTTGAAGTAATGGACTCTTAATTTTATCATGTGTTTAATAAAACGGCCTCTGAGAAAATTCGGACTGTCATTCAGGAAACATTCCTTAGACTTAGTCAGTACTTGAGCATTGTATGAAGGTAGGTTGAGAGCCAGCAGAGGTGAAGAGAGAGAGAGAGTTAGGCGGGTGTCACTCACGTTGAACTTGCCCTTGGGGTCGGTGATCTTGCCGAGCAGGATGTGTCCGTAGTTGTGCAGCGCTCCGTAGTAGTCGCGGTGTCTGGACGTGGTGGAAGGCTCCATGATCTCGCCCAGGGTGTTGATGCCCGTCGTGTCGTTCAGGGAGAAGTAGTCGCCCGTCTCCTGCGCCCAACACAACACTCTGCATGTTCCCAGCTGAACATGCGCAACGCCCGTCGTTACATCTGCCCCACAATTTCCGCTAATTATTAGCCAGAGATTGTTAGCACCTCCAAGGAATTTAACCGAATATAGGACGACCACTATCCTTTTTTTGTGGTGGTTTCTCCACAAATTATTTAGTCAGGTTATTGAATATGGTAATTTAATCTTGCCTCTTAAAAAAAAGTTCAACATAACTCAAGGTAATAATATTATATAGTTGGATTTATACAACGCCTCAAAAATATTAAAGTATAAGGAAGTCATACATATTTATCGATCCCTACATTTTTTCTAATTACAAGAAACAGTATTTATAGTTTAAAGTTATTGTTAGGTGCATGTAATGAAATATTGACCATCACTTCTTACCACTCATGTGAAACAACTGAAGTCAAAATTTTTAGTATGCGAAAATAAGACAGTCTTTAACACTATTTTGAATAACACTTCATTTTATATTCTGGTAAATGCGATATATGAAGACAAGTGCCCGGATTCACGTTTATTCATCGTCCTGAGCTTAAATAAACTCGCTTAGAAGGCATGCCGCTGTCAAAGAATCAAACTTCCTGGACATGACAGTAGCCTGATTTGAGAAAAAATGTGTGAGCGTGGAGTGTTGGAGTTGACCAAGAAGGAGGTGGTACTCACGGTGATTGCCGCCTGTTGCGACACGGCCTCGCGCACTCGCCGCTCGTAGTCGACCATGTCCTGCAGCTTGATGGAGCTGAGGTCCTGGAACTCGAAGTTGTCGGGGCGGGCGGGGAACTCTCCGCCCTCGCGGTACGTGGTCTGCGGGTAGAAGCCGTCCGTGATGGGCTCTGTCCAGGCCAGGGCCTCCACAGGGGGCAGGTCGTTGGACAGCCGCTCCAGGTCGAACCTGCGACCACCACCTTCCTCACAACAACCTCTACCTCGTTGCAGCTGCAATGCAGCGAGAACAGTCACGCGTGGTTACAGAACGCCCTCCACACACTTGCGTCTGTCAAATAATACCAATTTTTTGGTTTCTGGGAATTAAATAAAATAGAAACCAAACAATAAAAAAGCATAAGCTGTCATTGTTTTCTGAAAGGGAAAAGGGTATTTTCATAATATGTCAGTAGATGTTTATATAATGTAAAAAAATAAAATGCATATTTTTTATTAATTCTACCTTAAATAATTTAATTTTTTTTCCTCTATACATACGCCTTGTCTTTAAATGTTGTTTTTTTCCATATTGCCTGTGTTCCATATTGTTTTGCTAGGATAAAGCTGGAATAATTTTTCGTACTTGGAAACATATTACTTGATACCATCACAATCTACGCAGTCTGTAGACGCACACATAACTAATTGTGGCATTTTTAAAGGAATAAATCAGAAAATTGTCACAAGTGAAACATGCGGTATGATCTATTGTTCACTTCTATTTTTAACGAAATCATTTTTAACAAATAAATAGCTGCATGTAAACGACTAAACTAATTATGTAGAATTAAATTATTCGAGCAAGTATGTCATTTTCCGCACATTTGGTTTGGCCTAAGAAGGGTGTTTTTCTATTACAAATTTATATATATATATATAAGATAAACTTAATTATTTTTGGTTCATTTTAAAGAATTTTTAGCCATACGAAGTATTTCGTGAGAAGTAAAGTGTATCTATTTGTAAAAATACAAAAAGCAAATGTGCTGATCATATCATAAATAAGGGTTTAAATGAACGGTATACTAATTAATCACCGTTTAACCCTATCATAAATGAAACTTATAAATATGTTTTCATTTTCAGGATTATTGATTACCTGGAATCAGTTTATTAATTCAAGATTTGTAAAATTATTTTCATGACTCAAAATCTTACCAAAAAAATGGCGGTGAAATTTATTGGAACATAAAACAGAGAATTTTTTTCACTTATATCTAAGTTATGAAAAATATTTCTGGTAATTTAACCGCCTGTCTTGACTGACACATCGATGTAAGTTATCAAGGTCACAGCTACTTAATTATTTAATTCGTTGGAAAAATACGCAATGTGGAGAAAAAAACGAAAAGGGTTTTTGCAAGTGTTTCGTTAATCGTGAATGATGTGTATACTGTGAGCTGTATGTCCACTTCACAAAAAGAAAATATATGGCAGCCACAAACATTTTTTTAATGGTCAAAACAAAATGAATTAGTCATCAACGGAAAACTTTTGTGCCCACCATAAATAATTTTTTTTGTGGTAACTACAATAATATGGCTGCGCTAAAAAAAAAAAATTCTGCGTGTAATAATTCTTATATAGTCGATTCGCGGTTTCTTCACAATTTTCGAAACAAACCTTTGGGAAAACACCCTATGTATAAAGTCTCCGGCTGATTCCTAAATATCTCATTTATCACAAGCGTTTTGTAATTCTGGTAAAATAAAAATAAGTTATTTTCAGTTAAATTTAACTTTTTCTTATATGTTACATATTAAATATAATATTTAATTTACAACTTATATGAATAAATACAGACTAAATAGGTATGTCAGTAATGTCCAGCAAGAAAGAGTTCTTGTGCAAAATATAATTAAAGTGAGGGGTGCGTCGGCCCTCTGGTATAATTTTCTTAACTTAGTTCACATGAGGCGGTGGGATATCCTGGAAGTAGCAACTTAAGCGGGGCTCGAGGAAAGTTGGAAGCAGCCGGCGTCACGGGCCATAGTGAGAGCGCACAGTTACCTGGCGATGAGCTGGTGATGCATGTAATAGAAGAGCTCCCCCTTCCTGTCCTTGTCGATGCCGTACTGTTCAGGCTTCCACCAGAAGGGGAAGTCCATGTGCCAGTGGGCGTGGTGCGAGTTCATGCCCAGGTCCTCCCCCAGGTACGCCACTCGCTGCTCGGGGTTGCGGATCGTGCCTGCCAACACACGTACGCAGTTCCGGGTCGACGGCGTCCAATGGGACATGTCCTTTGCGGGGGTTCGATCCCTGGTGCATCCTAGTACCTATTTTATTTTTCGATGTGGGTGGAGTTTTCCCCGGTCCAGTTTATAATACCATTTTCTTCTTTCGTCCCGTATGTGTTTTTGTTTTTTCCCTTATTAACCCTGTCAAATTTTTTACCGGAACGATTATAGGGAACGGCTTACAAAGTTAATTACACGCGACTTTTATATGATGCACCAGAGAGCGGAGACAAAAATCTTTCACCCTGCAAACACGCCTCAGAATCTCGGCCACTGAGACGTGGAAGTCAACATTGATCTTAAGATTTTTGGCGGCCATTTTTTAGTTTCCTTCCTTCAAGGGTTGTCACGTTACTAAAAGTCTCCTAGCCAATACGTACTCCTTCCCTGCGTATAATGTTCTAAAGGATATAGATGTTGTATTACTCCTGCCTTTGGCAAGGTGAAAAGGAACTGCAGTAATAACGCGTGAGGCAAGATAGAGGTAGAAAGGAAATTGAGCAAAAATTATAAAGTAAACTAGAGTACCTTGTCAAAGAAAAATACACATAACTCCGGCCAAATAACTTCCAGTTTACCAAGTTGTTGCTTGACTTTTTAACCAAACATTTGTCTCGTTTGTTACTTGAACTTACGTCTACGGCTTTCAGGAAGCGAGTTTGTAAAACCAAAAATGCAATACCAGTATTTTTTATTGAAATTTTGTGCAGTCTGTTTAGCTGTTTCTAGAGCAAAAAAAAATTACATTTCTTCTAGAACTGTACGCTATGTTATGTATAGGAAGTTCATAAGAAAAATAATTCCTAATATTTACAGGACGTGATAATATCATTCAAGATCGCAAGTTACGCAGTTATCTGAAAATTTATGTCTACGTGTGATATTTTTATATTGTTTCGCAACTGTAGCGAACTTTTTGTGGAGCCATTTTTAAGTATTCTTCTTATATAACTTTTAAGAAAACGGAGTATTACGACAAACTTTTCTTGGTAAGACACTTCCTGTATACACTCGCCTTTAATGCAGGATCACATTAATTTAATTGAAATCATAGTTTTAGCAAATGAAATGTCAAAATAACTATTTTGTTGGCGTAAAATAAGTCCTTTGCTTTTATCTCTCGAACTTTCTTTCGCCTCACTCACGCACGCGAACCCCTACAGAGACGGGATATTGTAGAAAACGCCCGGCTTTATATGTTACCAGCACGGCAAGACCACACTCCGGGCTTGCATCACTTAACTTGTCAGGGGCTCTTCTCGTAGTTTGTGTTTGATCTTCGTATACTTTCATCATAATAGGAATTCCGCAATAATTCCACGCCAGTATTGACCTGAATGCATTAATTCAACGACAATACTTATTTTGCATGGAATACCCTATGAAAAGTTTTTATTTGTTATGCTTTCTCAAAGAAATATTTCCTTCGCTTGATGCCTAATTCTTTCCAGATATTTTGCTTAGTAATTGGTGTTGTTTTTATACTCGATGTGTTAAATAAGCCATATTTCTAGGCCTACCTACCTATGACTTATTAAGCTATTTACTTTACACAAGTTTTGAGTTTATTTACGTTGTTTTCATGGTCGTTATCAAAGAAAAATAAAATGTGAAATCGGATTTCCTTACCAAAAATGAATTCTACTCATAAATAATATGTTAGATATTGCAAAGTATTCAATTTAGATACATGAACATCTTCCTTTAAATAAAAAAAAATATCATTTAACTTTCGAGAAAGTTACCTTAATACTTAACTATTGCATTTGAGCAAACTATATAAGCAAGACGAAAAGTTTCATACAATAAGAAACGTACACACACAAACGCACACAGGTATACACTAAACCGAAGTAAATCATTAAATGAATATATTTAAGGGGAATGCGATATAAGCTTAGGCGCGATGCACTCGCGTTGAAAAATCACCACCACGAAAAATTAAGGACTATATAAACAGGTTGATTCACAGCACCCGTATCAGCCCTTTTTCTCGGAACCATCAAACACCGGGGTTTGGCGAAAATTTTTTGATAAGTATACCCTATATGAACTATTGATTGGTAGTAATTAAATTCTCCCGAACATACCATGAGTAGTCCGTAGACTAAGAATGAAGTAGACCAGTTATTATCTTTTGCACATGTATAATACATTGATTTGCTTTTGCCAGTAGAACTATGAAAGTCGCAAGGTCAACAGCGATGGACGTGCTCGATTGTATTTGCATTTTAAACAGACCAACTCTCCTATCATACATAATTAAGAGACTTTGAAAAACTTGAATATAATATACCAGCTTTAGAACTAGGTTATAGGAAGTGTGCAAAAATCTCAAAGTACCTCTTTACATAAAGCAATGTTTAAAACTGAAAGCACTTTGTTGATAGTTCTATCGGCAGAAAAGCAGTCCAATGTTGGAGAACGGAGAGTGGCCACTGCAGTGCAGCCTGCATACTCTCTCTATCCCGTTTTACCTCTAAGGTCTGGACTTCATATTGGCAATTCTGTCAGATACACGCAAGTTTGGCGGCAAGTCCGTAGAGGGAGACATTAGGTAGAGTACTCATGCAAGCTCCGCAGTAACTATTCACCGTGTTCCAGTATTGGACTGATTTTCTGTCAACAGCATTTTAAAATACAACGCGGGCAGGACTTCAGGTTAGAATACTGTTTATGCACTTAATTACTTCGAAATTTTTTTACACCAAATGGAACATAATTTCAATTGAACTAGAATTTAAGCTCGCCAAAGTATTTCATTCGTATAAATGGATAGGTATGTTTAAAATTGAAAAGCAAACAAACACGTGCATCGTAGTGTTGATTACGCGACTTTAACAGTTGTACTCGCGATGGGTGAGTCAATGTTGCGCACATGCACAGAAGATGAAAATCCGTCTACCACATGTATACTAAGGCCGCAGTGGCTGAGTGGTTAGCCTGCTCGCCTCCTACCAAGGCTAATGGGGTTCAATAACCGTCTGGGTCACTCTCGGTTTTTCGCATGTGGGAATTGTGCCGAACGATGCCGTTGGTCAGCGGGTTTTCTCGGGTGTCACCCGTTTTCCCCGCCTTTTAATTCTGGCTCTGCTTCATACTCACATCAATCACCCTCATCGGCTTTCAAGACCTCACTGGTAAGAGCCGCCAAATCTCTTCACTCATGTTTACTCTATGGGAAAGTGACTCTGAGGCGAGATTACGTCAGCAGGACGGCCCAGCGGGAGAGGTTGGGCCCGCTATACTGCGGGCAGCATCGTCGACGGCTAGATGGGTTGGGTGTAGGAGGTTGTCATACCTGTCGCCCGCAGTCTGAAGGACTGCGGCTTTAGAGTGGGTTCGGTTGGCACCTGTGGATGACAGCAGTGATTTTCCCAGGGGGCCACGTGTAACCCCCCTTGTCCACACACTGTTAATTACCTCTCTAATTGCCGTTGTCGGCCTCAGAGCCGGCGGGCGTCCTAGCACGTGGGGCTGCCCGTGACCTCCCTACCTCTCTCCCCCTTCACTTCGTTCAACCAATCCCTTCGCGGTAGCCTTTGTTGGTTCGATTCCCGGTTGAAGAATGTCGGGGGTTTCAGTAGCTTACTTCCATTTTTCGTCACTCGTTCACCTCGTTGATAAGTTCCTGTGTTTGGGACAAAACACTTCTGTAAATACAGGTAGGTAGGACTTAACGTCTCGTCAACAGCGAGATAATTAGAGGCAGAGCAAGTTGCTGAGAGGAGCAGAAACGGTGAAGAAATAAGGCCATAGCGTGTAGGAAAGAACCATCCCAGCATTTTCGTGGAGTGATTTCGGGAATCAGCAGAAAACCGCAATCAGGATGGACGGAATGGAGTTCAAAATCCAGTTCCTCCCGAATTGGAGTCCTAAGTTAACCTCGCTCGGTGCTGTGACTACAGTGTGGGGATAACGTTAGCGTTTTAAAACCCACGGTTGAAAAGATGGGTACGAAGGAAACTTTGTGGTTAATAAAGGGCTTCCAACCAGTGATACCGATTCGGTTCAGACAAATTGAGACAGTTCGTAAGCCGGGTACCAACTGCTACCTTTCAGGCATTCTCGTCAAATGGGCGTCTCGACTTAGCGTGCATGGCCCTCGAAGACGTACAAATTGTTAAAATTCTAACATGAAAATATATGATCAATTCCTTAATTCCTTAGTAAATTTGAATACTTGTAGGTGATAAAGAAATGCTGCTTTGAAGGGAAAAATAAATGTTTCGCAACGTAAAACTGTTTTAATAACAATACGCTGACAAAAAGATTTATGTTGTTTTATAAGTTAAAATAGAGCAACAAAATTATTTAAATGCTGGAATCAATACCTTTTAAATAGGGTATATGCAATTCTTAGGGAATGACGGAAGAAATACTAAAATATTTATTGAGATTTTTGGTGCAATATAAAACATATATCTTTCGAAATACTGAAATTTTACCTTAAATAAATTGCTAGAATTACTGTTAAACATTTAGTTCAGAGCTTTGAGGTACATGGAATCTCATGCAAATAATTTTCTCATTAAACACGAATTTCCGAACAAACAATCATAATGTAAATTAAATTGCATTTTGGTTAAATTATTTAAAATAAAACTGACCAAATTTGAAGTTTTATAAAATTCTGGCCAATTTCCAGCTATTGAATGCAAGGCGTTCCGGCGATAAGTGTAATAACTTTACGGCTTCTATAGTATCGGGTTTTCCTAAAGCTAATTTCATGCTAGCTACTTCATGCAATTGTGTTACATGCCTATCATCAAGGAAGTAATTTGTAAAGAAATACATTCTAAAACTCTTGTTACCGAGATACATCAGTTTCGGTTGCAATTTACATTATATTTTAGTGACGAAAACGCAAGCGCAGTTAAAAAGCCACAGCGAAAGTAAGTTGAACTGAGTACAAGGAAAATACCTGTGTTATAGGCTGTTCACGGTAAATTAAGCACTTTTGAAATCAACATTTGACTAATACCACCAGTCGTTAACTGCATTTATGGTACCGTTCCCTTCAGCATGCAGTATCCCAGTTGAGTTGGCAGCGAATTAAGTAACATAGTTCTGAGATTTGAGGTTGTATTACGAGTATGATATTTACATGTATGGCAAACCATACCGGTGATTTTATTTTATTTTTTTGCTTTACACGTATTAAATTACGATTTGGGGTGTTAGTAACACATTTACGCTCCTGACAATTTCAATTTTTTACTTCACTGACTCTTAAATAAGGCTATTATGTCATTGACAACGTAAATTTTACATATGACGAGGGATACAAGATGAGAAGAGAAATATATCCTAAACAGGGCTTTCAAAAGTGCTCCATTATGAACAGCTTATACGTGGTGTTAATGCGAGTATGACGGTACGCGTGTTGCAGTTACGGCACGTATGCCGCAGTTACGGCAAGCGTGCCGGAACTGTGGGGCTGATGCGGTACCTGTGAAGTTCATGCGCACGACAGCAGGCTCCTGCCTCATCTTGGCCTTGTAGGCAGCGTGTATGACCTCGCTGTTGACGTAGAGGTGCGGGTAGATCTCGTAGGACGGCGGCAGCACGATGCCCTTGGCGTCGTCTCTGTGGATCACCGCCACGCTCAGTGCATAGATGAACTGTCCTGCAACACGCACGCGCACACACACACGTACGTCATCGAGGGTTTCTTTCTACCCGCAGGGGGGCATTGCCCTCACGTTATTGCGCGATATCGCGTCCACAAAGTTTAACATTACGAGTAGTTTGTTGTAACTTATTATGCGACACAATTTAGTTTAGTTAAGTAGATGTAGATTTGTAAGTCGATGCTCGTTGTCCTGTGCGAGTATCAAGCCACAACATTCTTAACTGAATATATATTATAGCACGTTTACAATTCACAAATACCTTCAAATGTAGTATCCAAATTTTATCCCCGCGTTATCTGATAAATGTGAAAAGGCAAAAACCTATTGATAATTGAAATATGATACTGCACTAAGTACGATATAATAATAATAAAAACGCTCAGAATACTGTATATGTATTTTCTACAGTATAATGTATGTTTCCAGATATAGAGGTAGTTTAAAAATAATATAATTACATATTTAAAATAAATTATGAATCAGTAATTGAACATAGCGTTTCGAGGCCAAGCCCTAATTATATAAAAAGGAAAATTAGATTTTATCACATTGTTTGTAAGTAATTGTTGGTTATCGTCCATCTACTACGTAGGCTTAAGTGAAGCTTTATTAAAAATTTATTTTCAAACCGATTAAAAATAATAATTCTTTGTGGAGATTTTAAAAGCTCTTTTGAAGTTAATTAGGAGAATATTAATTCTACCGTAGCCAAAATTTTATGTAATAAAAAATTTTCAAGCTAATGATTTTATATTCTTTCACTGCTAAACTACAAATACTATAATTGAAAGATCACATACTTGATTAGTTTTACTGTCTTGGAAACGCAAAACGTTAAGCCTAACCTATACTTCTTTCGCATGTTTCTCTAACAATACCATTTTACTGCCAATATCGATGACACGTTCGTGGCAAGAGTATACTATCCTTGACTTATTGTAGAGTTTGCAATTGCTTTCGAAAGAAAATGAATGCGGGACGTACAGTAATACATGTGTACGAATCGCCTGTTATTATGCAACTACCGTGACACTTTTGTTGTGCGGAAAAGCGGCACTTGCAGGTTATGAATTAACTGATGGGAAATGCTCGGCAACCGGGGGAGGATACGAAATATGTATGGGAAATTGAAAATGTTCCATTGCTTTACACACAGACAGCGAAATTGTAGATTTTTGTATGAATTTTAAGTTACTATTTGACGCTACTTGAAGCCAAAGGTGTCACAATGGAAATACGTCTTCGTTAAGAACCAATAAAAAATAACATAAATAACTTTGCTATTTCATGTAAGTTCTATACTCACTTTGTGCTAGAAGTTTTATATTAACTTAATTGAGTTTTTTCGTGTATAACGTCAAACTTGGCAGCCTAAGCTGTCTTACATGAATTTGATGGTACAGTGATTCAGAAAAATTAATAGAAACTAAGGCAACACTGTGATTCANTCCTTGACTTATTGTAGAGTTTGCAATTGCTTTCGAAAGAAAATGAATGCGTGACGTACAGTAATACATGTGTACGAATCGCCTGTTATTATGCAACTACCGTGATACTTTTGTTGTGCGGAAAAGCGGCACTTGCAGGTTATGAATTAACTGATGGGAAATGCTCGGCAACCGGGGGAGGATACGAAACATGTATGGGAAATTGAAAATGTTCCATTGCTTTACACACAGACAGCGAAATTGTAGATTTTTGTATGAATTTTAAGTTACTATTTGACGCTACTTGAAGCCANGTTACTATTTGACGCTACTGGAAGCCAAAGGTGTCACAATGGAAATACGTCTTCGTTAAGAACCAATAAAAAATAACATAAATAACTTTGCTATTTCATGTAAGTTCTATACTCACTTTGTGCTAGAAGTTTTATATTAACTTAATTGAGTTTTTTCGTGTATAACGTCAAACTTGGCAGCCTAAGCTGTCTTACATGAATTTGATGGTACAGTGATTCAGAAAAATTAATAGAAACTAAGGCAACACTGTGATTCATCATTTTGATATCAATATTACAGTTTTTTCCTCTTAAAAATATGCTTCTTGTGGAGTTATGCAAGTACGAAATGGAACATAAGTCTTTGGCAGTTTTATATATCAAAATAATTTACCTGATATTTATAAGATAATGGGTGTTCGCTTATATATAATTTAAGTTATAAATTTTTTCTAAACAAACAGAGAAGTATTTCCTTAATCGCGCGAAAATGCCAAGTGTTTTTGAAGTGAGGCCTTTGCAAAGAGAATTATTTACTTCCTATTCATAAAAGTAGGCTATTATTAAATACGCTGGTATTGTAATTAAACAATTTAAAATACTTTATACTTAGAGTACTTGTAACTTCTATGCCTTCTTTCTCTTCTTCTCACATTGTAGTAGATACAGTATATTTAAAGTACTTTCACACTATTTGAATCAAACTTTTGACCAGTTATCATATGCATGGTGGATGTGGTTGATTCTTAAACATGTTTTGTTTCATTAACATTTTATAATTCTGTTAACATAAAAGAAGTTTGAATTTGTAATAAAATGGACTCCTTCTTATAATTTATCTATCACTTACAATATTTAATTTGTAAGTAATATGAATAAACGCAGGGAGAATATAGGTGTGTTGGTAATGCCTGGATATAAATAGTTCCCTTGTAAAGTTTTATTAAATTTAGTGTGCACAAATGCGGCGTGCTATCCCTTTGGTGTAATTGTCTAGACTTGGTTAAGCTTTGATCGCACGAAGTCAGAGGAATAGCCTTAAAGCTGAACTTTAGCGGAGCTTCAGAAAAGTTAAAAGTATCCGTTAATGGCTCGCATAAGCTGAATTATAAAGACAAACATGACCTTAAATCGTGTTCGTGTCTGCCTTATCCTCCTCGGCCGCAATATCCGCTAGATTGCGCGCATTTGCTTTCCTCGCAGGCTCATAAAGGAGAAGGCTTTGAGTCCCACCCCTATCTCTGCCATTCAAAACAACACATTACGTTAAGGGTAGGCGAGGAGAATGAGTGCGAGCAGTGAGTTAGTTTGGTGGGTGGTGGGGTTTGTGCTCACCCTCGTTGATCCTGTCGCGGGCCCAGCAGCTGGTCTTGTAGAAGGTGTCCCAGTCGAGGGCGTAGAAGAGCGACTCGAAGAGCAGCACCATCTCCTCGCGGTGCTTGTCGTCAAAGAGCGTGAAGATCTGGCCACGCGGCAGCAGCGCGCGGGAGTTGTAGCGCTTCACCAGTGTCTTCACAGGCGTCGGGTTCTGCGGACACACGGGGGTAGAGTGCTCGTGAGAGCTGCGCAGCAGTACACACTCTTCGCGTTCCAACCACGATCTCGTAAAGGCAGGTCTTGAACCCGACCTGGAATAGCTATTACCCTTATCGAATGATTTCAGTTCATAACACAGCCGCATAGCGCTCCTGTCAAACTGGTGCTAGTTTTGCATTCAAGATACACTGAAGAGTCAAAAAAACCGGTATAGGCGTGCGTATGCAAATAACAGATGTATGCCCTGCAGGATTCATGGTATGAATTGCCTCCTGCATATCTTCAGACATTAGTCGAGTCCATCGCACGTCGTCTTGCGGCACTTCTGCGCGCTCGGAGGGGGGTGGGGGTGGGTGGCTACACGATATTAGGCAGGTGTACCAGTTTTTTTTGGATCTTCAGTGTAATTTTGACAACATAATGAATGTGAATGTTACCAGGTAGGCATGAAATGGGACCCCTGATAGTCTAGATACGACTCTGACAGGTGACATATACGTAAGCATCCTGTCCGATCAACTGCGCCCATTCAAGTCCATTGTAAATTCCGACGAAACTGGACAATTCCAACAGGACAATGCGACACCCCACACGTCGAGAGTTTCTCTCGAGTGGCTCCAGGAACAGTATTATGACTTTAGACACTTCCATTGGCCACCTAAATCACCAGAAATGAACATTGTTGAGCATATCTGTGACGCCTTGCAACGTGCTGTTCAGAAGAGACCTCCACCGCCTCGCACTCCTATGGATTTGTGGACTGCTCTGCAGGATTCATGGTGTGTCGTCTTGTGGCACTTCTGGGTGCTTGCGGGGGCCCTACACGATATTAGGCCAGCATGCCAGTTTTTTTGGCTCATCAGTGTATTTGCAGAATTTCTTAGTATATCTCATCCCCGCCCGTAGCGTGGCCTTCCACCTTCTCGGGTTAAAAATTTGATTAAATCACGTTGTCAATCTCATAGGGACATGAATATGTTACTAACAAAATATGTATGATTTTCAATCGCCATCATAAAACAATTACTTTTAATGAGGTGGCATTATACATACGCAACGACAATTTTTATTCGCAGCTGACATTATTACAGACAGGCCAGTTAATATTGATGTTTTAATGTAAGCTGTTACGGGCAAGGATAGTTTTCAGAAGGGTATTTCAAAGGCGATGAGTTACTCGTGAACCAGCAGCACAGCCAAAATTTAAACATGTGCAGATGTTGATACTAGAAAAAAGGGGCACCCACCAGTAAGTGGGGCCCATGTGTCTTAGTAACATTTATTTAAAGTCAAGATACCAACAAAATCGAAATTTGGGAAGCCACTGAGTACTTTGAGGCAATAAAAGGAAGTAACCCGATGCAACATTTCCCGTCGTGACAGGCAGGCATGTTAATTGCTATCCATAAAATAATTATTTTAGTGAAAATTTGTACAAACGTAACAGTTTTCCATTACGAAAATTCGGTGGGATGTTTTTTTCTCAACCGGAATTATAGACCGTTTATCTGCCGTCCAACAGTTATCTGAAAATCTTCCTTCTTCAACAAGTCGACGGCTGGAATCATAGTAGAAGAACGACTCCCTTCTAGCTGATAACAAGCATCGTAAGTTCTTCCAAGAGAAGAAGATGCTGGTGCTTAGCGAAAATGGCTGTCCTACCCAAGGGACAGCCCTCTGTCGTCCCTTGCCACGCTGGATAAAGAGTCGGTGTAATGAAGACGGGAGGATAAAATGGGAGAATTACTCGAAAACCTCCACATCTCTACAGTCTCCCGCAACCTATTTGTATGGGAATCACGTTGCGTTAATTTCCGTGGCTCACAGAGTCCTAGAACCGAACAAGGAATTTGAGAAACACGGGGTTAAAAACTAATCACTTACTTAACAATGAGTTCCTTACACTTAATTTGTCTTGAGTCAGGTTTTGTTCATTCTCTCAGCAGACTCGGATGGGCTAATCATGTGATGAAAATGTGTGTGAGCAAGTAGGCTAACATATTTTGGCCTAATTCACTATAATATGCTTAGCCAGATGCATTTTACTAGAACCTAACCCACAACCTGTTGATTGCGAGTGAGGTCTACTAACTCCAGGTTATAAAATTTACTGCATCATTCTCCCAGTCATTACTTATCAATGTTGATCTCAATTAAAAATTTAAAATCAATAGTCGCAAATTCTTACAGTATAATAATCGTATCTGATAATTCATAATGTATAAATCGTTTCCAATTATTTTAATTTTATGTACGAATGGAGAATAACGACAAATATGCACACGAGATGATATTTATGGAAATACTCTAAGATCTACGAAATGGATGTCGCTATATTTAATATCGCCGCTGACTCTGGTGAACTTACATTTCATCGATGTTTCTCGCTACAATTTCGCACGCAAACGAAACGAACGTCGCTTGTAAAACGGCTTGCAAGATAGTGGGATCCTAAAGTAGTTGTCAACTCTATCTCTGAATTTAATCACTGAATCGATGAACAGACACTGACTAACGTGTTAGCATTCATGAGCAAATTTCACGTGAAAATTTACATTAATATTCCGCACATGTGAAACGAAGTGAAATGAGTACGTTTAAAGGAGTCTTCTTGCAGCTCGCAGAGACTAAACGCAGAGACAGGTGAAAGCTCACCTTGTATCTGTTGAGGTTGTTGGATGGCTCGTACTTGCTGCCAGCATCCGCCTGGTCCTTGTATCTGTTGGGCTCATGAGGCTTGTTGAGAAGCTTCAACACCTCGCGCTGCTTCAACAGGAAGTCCTTGTCCGCTACAACAACACACACACGCCCATCCTCAGGAAGTGCTTGGTCATCATGCGGGAAACATTAAAAAAGTAGATAGACGCAGTTAACAATTAAATCAGCACTTAAGAAATCAAACTATGAAAAATTTCACTGCCGCTGATTCAATATATGTGATCAGGGACATTGATTGTCATGTGTCCAGAGAAATTAATAATGAAATATGGAAAGTTGTTCCATGTTTTAGCATTGCATTTAAAGTGAAAAGTAAAAATTTGCGAACGCTGAAATTATTTCTTTTACTTTTTGTTTTTAAGTACATATAAACGCAAGAATTAGAAATTTGTAAGATATTTACTATTATAATAATTCCACAGTTTTTCTTTAACAAAGAATGAATAAAGGTATATGGCCCATGGCAATGTTAATTTTACATGTTGTGGAATGATATACAGTATGCGTACAACAATATTTTAAGCAAGGCTTTCGAAAGTGCTCAGTTTACGGTAAACATCGTTTACTATAAAATCATCACGTAATTTTTTCAAGTGATGCCGTATTCAACTCACGTCGACAAGTTCAAAACTATAAACGTAACTCAACAAAAAAACTTTGTCAGCCAATGACATGTAAGTTGTGCAAGTTGCCAGTAACTTCAAATACTTGAAATTTATCTTAATTTGATATAGTTGTAGCAATGTTCGTTTATTCTAATAATGTTTACAAACCTTTATATCAAAGTAGTTTTGGTCCTTGTTCGTAACAATCAACGATGGCATCTATCATTCTCAACAACTCACTAAATTCCAATGATATTCCCCTCCTTCGCCGAAGCCATGCTTGATTGGTTTGTTCATATATTAATGTTTTTCAGATTTGCTATGATATAATTTCGTCACCTTCAGTGGATATTTTATTGTAATGGAAAAACAATGATCATCTCCAAAGCTATACTTGATTGGTTAGTTGGCATATTTTTGTATTTTGAGATTGATGAGGCTCTAATTTGTTCCCGGCCAGTAGACTTTTTATTGCAACCAAAAAAAACAATAACCGTGACACACAATAAATTTAAAAAATGATAGAAGTTGCATAAAGTCACTCTAATAACGAAACCTTCGTTTATTGATAAAAATCTCTATTAAATATTATAATGCCAGCAAAATCAGCAATAAAGGCTGATTCTAAAATCATGGGACAAACATTGAGGGGTGGTAGAGCTCACTAAAATAAACAATTATTGTATAGGAATATATGGGCGAAAGTGACGCATTGAGGCACAAACACAAAAACAAAACACATTAACGGAAACATAAAATGTTCATTAGTAGCATACTTAACGAGTGATTCCGTACAGAAAATGTTAAAACAGTTGCTGGAAATACATCCACCAACAGTAACGCATGCTTGGCGACCTCTACATATGGCGTGATTGGCTGATAATGGTGGCGTGGGTGAAATACCCGGCGTATTTGAATCTGTTCGCCAATCATTTCACCGACGCTACCAAGCTTGCATTACTGTCGGGGGTAGCAATTTTGAGCAATTATTATAAACATTGCTGTAAAAAGGCATTTAGCGGCGACGTTGTAAATAAACAATGTGTTGCATTTCATGTGTTATTTTTGTGTTTTTGCCTCAAGTTTTAGTGAGCTCTACCACCCCTAAATGTTTGTCCCATGATTTTAGAATCACTCTGTAAATATAGAGTAAACAGAGACTGCAACAATGTCACTTTCTCATATAACTGTCGTAATATGTAGTAAATGCCAGCGACTGTCTGTCTACAGTATTAGATATTGCAGCCTAGAACGTGAACAAAATTCACAATTTTTTCTACATATTACGTTACGCCTTCGAAGCTCATGGAACTCTACAATCGATGAAACCGAACTGAGTGGACGAGATAATGATTTTTAGAGGCAGCTGTTCTCTCTGTGGGCCCGGGGACCGCATGAGAGGCTGCAATGTAAAAATTGTGACAGAAAATGGCACCGCCCCGGGTAAAGTACAAAGCAATCTGCATAAGAAAATATCACTGAAATCATTTTCCTCTATACCAAGAGTTCTGGAATAAAACAAAGACACTCAGGAAGTACAGAATAGTGGTTAACCCCTGAAAAAGTTCAACGACAGTTTAACAAAGAAAAAGGCATTTAAATTTGCTTCCTGCTCACGCCTATTCAGGAAAATATTACGTGTTTTTCTATTTATGGTCGCATTGTCTAGTATTAATATTCACAGCAATTTCTGTGGAATTATATTTCCGTTAGTTCATACCACATTTACTGTGGAATATCTACGATAAATTAGAAACTTTTGCATGAAACTTGCAAAAAATGTAATACTAATGTAGATCGAAATGGGATTCGAAGTAATTTACTGTATTAATTGAATTTATTTTCGTTACGAGAATACCTCTTCAGAAATAGTTTTGCCAGATGTTTCCAAACTCCGTAAATTAAAATGAGAATTATTAGAATACTATTACTTAGGCCTTTTAGCTTTTAGTATTTGAATCTAAAGCTCTTGATATTTGGACACTCATATGAGTTGGTATTCAGGCATGAGTTAATATTTAATTCACAGCCGCTATTTCAAAAACTGTAAAAATATTTTATTTTCAACAGACCTGTCTGAGATATTTACAAAGTAATCGCTCGACAGTGCTCGGAAATAACAAGAGTAATTTTTTTACGTATATAGCGAGGGTATGCATAAAAGACGGCCTATATATGTGTATATAAGTAGAGAGAGAGAGAGAGACACTTGAATTTCGATCGAACTAGGAATTCGTGGCCAAAAGTAAATAATCGAGTAAAATAATAATTTTATTTTCCCAAGTGAAATTACGGTATCCTTAGCAAAACTTAAATTTATGTAGGAAATTTTGTTTAGTTAATCAGCAGGAACCTTTGAAGCTTGGAGGTTGACTTTGTAATGAACTAAAGTAATACGTACTACGCAAATGTAACACAACTGCTAATTTAAATACTATATGCATTAAGTTATTTAAAGAGTTCCGCATATACGGTTTTGACCGTAATTAGTGCAATAACATGTGCATACTACTGTCAGTGTTTTTAATTACGTAATATGATTCTCTTGTATTTTATATTACTGGTTCGTGAACTCTGTTTATGTTCGTGGTAGTGCTCTTAATTATTATAAAAAGCAACGGGAAATGACGAAATTACTAAACTTGTTTTGCACTGAGAAAAATACACAGCAATAAGAGCGTTGCAAAATACTTTATAGTCACATTCCATGAACCTACAAAAGATTCGCTGAAGAGTACACAATAGAGCAAAGAAAATTTATTACTTAAAAATTTTTAACATAGTTAAAAAAAAAATTCTACAATAATCCAAATGTTTAAATGATTGAAGAAAAAACAAGAGCTCGGCGAATTTTCAGGCATGGAAAATGTGGTTCGTAAAGCCATGGTTGTATATCGCGTCACACTTTCACATTAGTACTGTGGAAGGCAGAGACAAACACAAAATAATCGCCTTACCTCTAAACCCTAAGCACAAAGCGGAATTCACCCCATAACATTCCTAAGAAGTAAGAATCTCAAACATTGAATAACACAAAGTCACAAAGAAACGAATATAAACACTTTTTTTTCTTTTAAGGTGTTTTTAATTTCACTTTATCATTTTTGTTAATTAGAGGCCACAAAGTATATGTTTTGAAAAAAATGGTCAGTTCGGCTGAATACGACCAAAGAAGTTGTTAACTGAGCCGTAGTTTTGGAAAGTGAGTTAAATTAACGCCAAATTCAGAGTTAGCACATTCCCTTCATTAGTGTTTACCTACAGTATTTCGTCCTATTCTATCTTTCTGATAAAACTACATTAGTTCTTTATTATTTCTTTAGTTGGATTCGTTGTTAATCTGAAAGAAAAATTGAGGACTTTAAGAACCATTTCCGGGAACATAATGGCTCATTTAATTATAAACTTCATGATGTTTCCGGGTAACATTAGAGAAACTGGATGAGACACATGGCAGACTGTGTGAACGCTTACGGAAGCTCTTATCTTCCAGTCAAAGTCCTCTCGTTCTCTGATAACCGAAGGAATTATCAGGAAGGCCAGCGATAGGCCTAAAGTAAATACAAACGAGGAACACTCCCACCTATATAAAAATTTTTGTTTCCCTGTAGAGTCCAACATATTCTGAAAAATCTTCACCGTTGAATGATACTATGAAACTTTGTATTTAAGGAATGAAATTCTTGTGACCTGCTTATAAAAGTACATAATTTTTATATCAAAGGAAATATATAACTGTGATAACGGATTTGGTGTAACCATAAAGTTTCGGGTTCAGATTCCGACAAAGACTCTGACGTGGGATTGAGTGTAAAGTCCGGAAATGTGTTGGTAGCGTTAGCTATGTTAACCATTCCTTGTATTTTAAATAAAATGATGCAATATAACAGGCATAGTTGGATTAACCATAGGGTAAGAAGCCTTTCAAATAGAGTTTAAAAAATTTGAAGGCCTCCTACCCGCGTCTACCCCTACCAGAAACACCTATGTTAACCATCACTTGAAATGGAAATTAACAAAACCGCAAAGGAGATCTAGTTAGCAAGATTAACGAGAAATGGAATAAGCTTTGAAATACGGATTTCGAAAATTTTGAAAGTCTTTCACTCTGATCTGTTCTTGCTGGAAACAGCGCGCAACAGGCTCTCACAAAGTCAAGACACGATCCTTAATTTGAGAGAATATTCACTATCCCCGTCTGCAACAGCAGAATATTGTGAAGACTACGTGAAACGTGGCTAATGAATTAAAATACACAGGTTATATTGAATTGGTTTCCTTCCAGTTAAAATACGTTCAATATAGCTGTCATGAATAGCAATTACTATGAGCACGTTTTATTTATTTATTTATTGAGTTATTCAACCAAAATTATGATATTATTGGTCTCTTTGAGAAAACAAATCTTCCTGTAACTTTTACTTATTGAGTAAGAACCAATTATGAATGCTCGTTATTTTAATTCTTTTACGAAGATGTTACTTGAAGTGAGGCAAAGCAATGCCTGTAGGGGTGTAGAAAGAGTGCTCACCTGGCACCTCACCCCGGGTGAACCTGGCCACGACAAGCTGGCCCAGGCCGGCCAACAGCAGCGCCGCTACGACCCACTGCATGTCGCTCTCGTGAAGCGTGGCTCCCCTGCACAGCTGGAAGGAACGCTTGTTACGGCGTGGAGGGTCGCGCCCCTGCCATATATGCGGTCCGTCGCGCGCTTCACACGGCACGGTCGTCCTCCCTTGGTGCC
>NQII01001469.1:195229-251488 GCA_002778355.1 Clitarchus hookeri
CGGCACGACTGCGCTCGTTCACAATCAGTGTGTTTTAACACCGTAACCAGTTTGCTCGCCGTTCTAACCTGGCGCTACGGAAGAACGAGTTATTCCATGCCATGACCAATTCGGCTCACCATCCGTACCGGTGCTGACGGACGAGTTGCAAAGACGCGTAATTGTTTAGAAACGACTTTTGATTGCAACCACATCTCTGCTCGTCTTTGTTGAAATCGCACTCGGGACGCCGTAAATGACGCGTTAACGCAGAAACTAATAAAGGCAGTGGTGGTACAAATGCGCTTCACAAAATCTATATTTTTTGTGTGGTTATAATCATTTATCACTAGGTTATGATTTTCGTGTTACTTTACAGAGGCCGGTACAACTGTGCTCTGTCACAACCAAAGTGTTTAGAGCCGTAACCACTGTGTTCATCATTGTACCTGGTGCTAAAAAACGAGTTATAGAGAAGTGTGGTGATTTTGGTAACGATTTGATTTTTATTGTAGAGTCACACCAGGAACGCTTCATGCATTCGGTTATAACCAATGTGTTTAACTCCGTAACTGGTTTGCTCGTCATTGCATCTGACGCTGAAGAACGAGTTGCAGGGTAGCGTGGGTATGCCAGGAACGGTTTTTTATTTTAGATTCGCACCGGAACGCTGTATGCGCTCGGTTACAACCAATGTGTTTAACACCAATACCAGTTTGTTCACCATCGTGTCTAGCGCTGAAGAACGAGTTGTAAAAAAGCGTGGCGGTTTCGGGAACGATTATTGATTGCAAAATCTCATCCCGAACGCTGTAATCAACGTGTTAACGAAGAAGTTAGTTAAATGGTAGGTGGTTAATAAACACTTCGTAAAAAAATATGTTTGTTTCGGTTATAACAGTAATTCTTTGTCAGGTACTCTGGTTGGTGTTATAATATATCTGAAAATTATGCTATATAAAGTCTAAGGAATTTTGGAGTTAAGTTTTAAAATGCTTCAAAATTCACGCCAAAAAGTGTTTTACTTTAGAAAATTCCGTACTCACAATTGAACTTCCGCGAGAATAATTATTACGTACTATAAAATAAATATGCTTTACATAAGTTTTGAGTTTAGAAATTTTGAAATTCAGGACATATGCGCGTCGTATCCATACCCCGAGTGTACAGCAAAAGTAAGTAAAACTGAATAATGTTCATGCTCACGTCTGCTACTTTTTGAAGACCGATCCACCGGGGCAGTAAAAATGTTCTTGAATTAAGGTTAGAGTCACCTCGTGCACGCGTACTTTTCAAACATCATCGTGTACAAAGACGAAACACCATATCTGTAAAGCAAAATGTTTATCAAAATACTTTTACAATCACAAATCAGAATGCACTCAGGAATCTGTCAGGTCTGTCAAGTGATATAGAAACAAAGAAGCGAAAAACGAGAACCAGTGTTCAACCCATAAACATACATGAGGATATATATATTTATGTTAAACAAGTATTTTCCTTTCGCTCACAAAATAGTTTTGTTAATTAATTCTTTCAGAAATATTCATAGGAAAAAACTATTTAACGTCTTTTGGAACCAGTATTGTACGAGGAGTGCTTCAATTGTTATTTCTTTAACTGGACAGTGATTTCACGTTGAACGTTATCCCAAGTGAGTGTACGATTTGCCCTAGTCTACAACGTGGCGGTTAGCGCGCAAAACGGGAAACTAAATTAATCAAGGGCGAAATATGTAATGTTTTAATACTGCGAATAATTTATTTTTAGTACCATTACCATTAGCGCACAGCTATAAATGCTTCTTCATATTTTATTACTCCGCCATAAATTCGAGTTTATAAATGTACTCGCAATTTTTAACGGTGTTTCTACACTTGTATGAAAGTATTTTTTTACCACCTTAGGTATGGTGAACATGAATGAAGTGGAGAGAAAAGAGGCTTGCGGCGAGTGTAGTAAACTGTCATAACGAACCCACAACCGGTCGTTATTTTACCCAATATGGAAAGGGAAACATTTGTAACAGAGGGAAGGGTGGGGCACCAGGGGAATGATGACAGTGGAAGAACAGGGAGAACTCAGAGAAAAACCACACAAGCCACGGAAATTTACGCTACACTAAACAGGAAGCACCATTAGAAAATTCTGTTTCGCTGAGCCTAGGATTGAACAGTTGAATATGTAGCTGTGAGAGGCAAGATACTAAAATGTGAGACATTTGGGATGACGCTAGTAATATTTTAATAATTTTTTAAATGTCAATATCTGCTTCTTTAACTACTTTAAAATCAGCTCGTAATAGCAGGATGCAGTTCTGCATTCAGCTTATAAAACTACCTTTTAGCACAGTTTACTTTATAACACTTGACATGCAAAGCGTTACACCCTGACGTGTGCATAAAAAGTAGTAACTGTATATTCTTCGCATCTGCGCACTGCTGAATTACTTCATGAAAATAATTGCATAATTTAATTCTGAACATATGTATATATTTATTTGTTTTCATTTTCAGTTGCTCAAAAGGCGATTCGTCTATACAAAGAAATGATGAAAAGACGTAATATTTTGTTTTAAATGTTGCGGGAACCAGACTCTCTCGACTGAATTAGAATTGCGAATGAAAATGCTAATTCATATATTTCTTTTACAAATTACAGCAAAGATACGCAGTTATGTAGTAATGTTAATTAAATAGCATATATAACATTTAATACAAAGCATTTTGTTCATTATAGCCCTCAACAAATGTTTTGTTTTCATTAGCTATTTTTTTTTCATCTATCGCACAATAAAATTTATTTTCATAACAATAATAATAATTAATGAAGGTATCACAGTTCTACCCACTGAGAAAACAGTTGTAGTAAGAAAGAAATAATTCCTTCATTCCATGGTAACCAGTTACTTTAAACAAATTCTAATGCCTTCGTTTTGGCAAATGTGTGTTAGAATGATATATATGGATCAATGCTTGTCGCACTTCTTGAAAGCAGCAGTAAACAGAAAAAAAGAGGAAAATAAAGGCTTTGTAAATAATCAAATCTCTATAAATTTTGGTTTTGCATTTTTTAAGCGTTTATATAATAAACTTATCTCTGACTGGAGATTGTGAAAATATTATGTTAGTGATACACAAAAATTTAAGTTTAAGAGAAATTATTCAAACACATAAAAATGTCTCTTTTAAAGGCGTGTAAATGGTTTTGGTTCAAAATTTGTACTTAAATATTTTTGCAGAGATTTGTTGTAATGAAATTCTATTGTCAAGGAAAGATGTTCCTATAAGGCGTGTCACGTACGTTAATGGTTATAGAATGCCACGTGTTTTATTTGGCAAAAGAACGTTGAACAAGCTAGCTTCAGTCTATATCTCACACGCCACACTTTATCCGGATTACATGAATTTTTAGTTCGTTACGTTTTTTTTTTTGCTTGTTAAATTTTAATACATATTTGTGAATTGATTTTGGCGTGGCGTCATCATAAGCCCAGCTCAGTGCAGCAGTTAACTATAAGGGAATAAATCCTTCCTCTTCGTTATAATTAAAACAACGACTGTGAAACACTAGGACCGGGAAAATGTGGATTGCCACATCCACAAAATTATATAATATAATTGGTTTTCACACAAAACTACTCCATTCATACAAGCTACCTATCCACGAAGGGAAAGTTGATCATAGTTTGCATACGGAATATCAAGTTACTTGGTAGTATCATTGTCTTGCCTGAGATTTAAGCACACATTTCTTGAATGCCAACGTCTTCCTATAGTACTTCAGTTCATTTTAAGAAAAATTGTTTGTAAATAGAAATTTATAAATTTATCTTAGCCACTCTCTAAGGACAGAAATAGTTACATATGAAACAATTTTACATTTATATTTAACCACAAAAATCCTACAAACCTCCTGCGAAGTAAGAATAACACGATGAATTCAATATTATATATGTATATAATATTGAAGTATTACCATTAATGTGAGTAAAATAGGGAAACAATAAACGATTATAAAAAGGAATCGTTTTTTGGGATAGTGGGTCTAATACAGGACTTTATATCATGTTATTAACAAATGACGTTATTAACTTTTACTCGCTAAGACTTACCACCACACTTAGAAAATGTTTTTCTTTCAAAAAATTTCATAAGAAATTCGATATAATTTTATGAAAAACATTACTTAAATATTTGATTTAATGAAGGAGTTCAAACGAACTTTATGTGTTTAAGGGGGCAGTACACCTTTCAACTTGGATTTATTTTTCTTTCACCGTAGCTAGTTTTTTAGATAAAACATTTGAAAACGAAAGCTGTCAGGCCATATGGCATTTCTTAACAAATATTTCTAATCACAATATATTCTGCTTACGTTGTTTTTGTTATAGATATCAAAGTCTAATCAAAATTAATTCATTATTTATAATTTTTGAGTCTTACATGAGAAAATACAGTAATCCTGTAAAGTATTTGTGTATGTAATATTAAGGTATACATTTGGTTTTAAATATTAACAATATGTTAAAAAGATACATACATGAATACAAGCATGCGAGGATACCACCACCTTAGTGTAGATGCAATGGTTTCCTTGCTATAAGTATATTGAAGCTTATTTGCGTTCCGTTTTATTTTAATTTTCTTCTGTATGATTATTTACTTGCAAATATAAAAATGTCTGAAAACACACTGCTAGACCATGTTATAACATTTTGTATGTCTCTCGCTTTATTTATGCGTATAAATAACACAAACTTATACATACGAATGTAGATAACGAAACCATTTACCAGTTTAAGTTGACATATCTGATCAAAATGAAGAAGTATTACTTCTTTATTTTTCGTGTAATTAATATAAACAAAAACACCGATACGTCCAAGAATTTGACTTCGCAGGGAACTGACTACGTAATTTTTACACTGGCTGAAGTAAAAAAGTGATAAAATTAAGGTGTTTGAGACCGAGAAGCGCGGGAGCGATAAGGGCCATTTTGGAGTGCTCTGAAGTTGTGTTTCTAATGTGCGTGACGTCTTGAAAGTACTGAGCAGTGTTCGTCTGAAATGTGTTCTTTTCGTAGTTGAGCACATTGGACGCACGTTTAATAGTTTCGTAGAAAAGCGAGTATTTAAAACACTCTGCAACGCAGTTAATGTGCCATGTAGGCGGGAGCCAATTGCCTTGTGGTTCCTCAGTTGGCAGAATAGTCTGTAGCTATTCATTCAGTCTAACTTATAAACAAAATATGACAAAGAATGTGTGTAAACGTAAACCTTCCACATGAATATTTTTATAATAATACTTACTTCATTTGTTTAAAATTGTGTGTCGTACTGTAACAGATAAATTGTAAAAAATTGTTGAAAACTAAAAAAATTTATAGCATTTAATCAAATATGTAATAAGATCGTCACTACACAATTTTTTGCGGGAGTTCCTATGCGTCTGTGTGAACAAAAATTGTGTGGCTTCAACGTGTTCAGTAAGCGACCAGACAAATTCCGAGAAAGTAAATAAACACACACAGTAAGTATCAGTTATGTAATATAATTGACAAAGTTTTAAAGATGTTTTGTGTTTTAAAATCTAGAAGTTTAGAAGAGAACTCCCAAATATATGGCATCCTGTTTGAGCAGGACTTTATGCTAATTGTCTGTTCCTAAGACTAAAAAAAATATTATGTGAAGAAACCACTTATGTTACAGTTTTATATGAAATAATTGACACTTAATTATTAAAACCATTTTATACATTTTACTGTATTATTTCATTTGGTATAACATAAAAAGTTCCCCCCCCCCCACAACCTAAGCAAATAAGAAATTTTCACATTCTTTTTTTAGAAAAATGTTCTGAACAGAGTCGAACTGAATTTCTGTAATTTGGTAATTTCATTCGTTTTACGATACTGTCTCGGAATTTTTTACAACAAAATCTAAATAAAGTGAGAACGTCATTCTGTAAAACAATTATTTTATCATTTTATTATATTACACTATCATATTTGCACGGAAAGTCGTTCGGTGCACTGAAAAAAAAGGAGCGTGTCAGAAAATCAATTACGCTATTAGAAGAAACGGGAAAATAAAGCATTTACACATTCAAACATGTTCCTAATAAATGTTTTATTCTCTATGTGTTATTGTCATTAACTAGACATTTGTTACATTAAACCATTTTTTCATGGTTAGGTGCATAAATTTTGATAATGCAGATCTTTTTTGGCTCTTATTTGCACAAATTGTTTGAAATATTCTTGCAATACAGGTGAATGATTAAAAGCAATATTTTGAACAACCACCATTTCTTCACTGTGTTGTATGTTCAAAATAATGAGCTTAACATCATTTTTACGATTTTCATATTTTTGTTTTCGTTACTTTACATAATGGAATCGTGTCGTGACAAACTTTAAATAAATTAAACAGGATAATAAAATTCCAAAAGCGCGTTTCTTAGCAAAATCGAACACGAGACTGCAGCTTTCAGACTTAGAAAAGTGAATGCGTGTGTGAAATGAGTTCAATCAATTCAATCAATTTATTTTTACAATTAATAGTTGTAAAATAATGTAGTTTCGATATATCAACGAAATCTGCATAACGTATACAACACCTTGTAATGAGAATGACTGTAATCTGTCGCGTTAACCTTGGTTTTTGTTGACAGCGAGACTATATTTGCGTGTCAGTAGAACCCCAACCTGAAGAAACAAGAAACATTTTAAGCAGTGTGCAGGTGTACCGTATCCTAATTAATTATTTTCTACGGGAGAGTGCCTCGAGAGGAAAAAAAATCCCACCCCCGTCAACGGCAACGTGCGCTACATTTCCAGCATGCGAGAGTTCGGGCATNAAAACTATCCGAAGAACCAACAAGTTGACGCAACGCCTGCGTACATATGCCGGACCCCGTGTTGATGGCGGGCCCCTTGTTTGCTTCCGTCTCCTGGATGAACTTACGACCCCGCGTCATAACAGAGTTTGAGGATGAGGCGCAGCGCCCGCTGACACCGAGATACATTAATTTTGATGTGGATAATGTATTCAAAATCCCTTAAGGTGGAAATAGAGTGGCTTTGAATGGAGCACTGTTCCCAAAAGTACAACATACAAAACTCAAAAAAGAGTGCACACACTCGTAAAATTGTTAGAAAAATGTGATTTATGTTGAATATTAAATAATAATCCATATAAGTGTAATACTGCAAAAATATTTTGCTACAATTTACTTATTTAATACATAGAAAAAACTGATTGACATGTATATGCTTCATTTAAATTTAGGCGTTTTTTCATCCTGGATACTTTATAAAGAACATTTTTCAAAATTACCTTCATCAAGCGAGATTATCATAATATTTTCTCTGGTTGTATGTTACAAAAATTAGAAATGACGTTCACAAATAGTTTTAATACAATTTTATCCACAAATTTATTATTTTGTAACTGAAATAAACAATTATTTTTTTATTAATTATTAAAAATTTTAAACATTACCACTAATGTTTTTTTTTTACTTACAACCATAGTAATTATTACGACAGCCCTACTCTACGAAGGTATTATTGAAAAATGTACCTTCTGAAGATTTTAGAGTTCAAACGCACTTAAATTATAATTAAAAATACACTCATATTTGAAAATTTAAAAAAATTTAAATAGCTAAATTATAGAATTATACCAAACATATATGCACACTTCTTTCATACGCAATACAAACCGTACTTTTCTTGCAAATTTCAGAGGGTAAATACACTTTCATTAATTCTGAATGTTGTACTTCTGAGTACAGTGTTTCAGTGGAAGCGACTCTAATTCTACTTCAAAAAAACTTACTTAATTTTCTGGGAATGTTCACAACACGCTCTAACACACATTTTCAATAACGTTTTCGTCTCTTCATAACAAGAAACGATGAAAATATAGAAATCCTATACGTTTACTAAAAGGTTTTATCACCTTTGTTTTGAAAAGGAGATCACTGAACAGCATCAACTAAATCTTCCTAAACATCGCATCTAAAAGAAAACCGAAGAAAAATAAGAAATTCTTTCAGAGAGGAAGTAAAGAATTAAATGGGAAACATAGAGATTATCTTATAATCTCTATATTTCACACATAAAACTTCGAGAGGAATGTAAAAAAATCCTTACAGGATCTATGGTTAACGCGCGATTTCTCTTGTCTTTAGAAAAAGCTAACTCAACACATAATTACGCTAAAAGGTTTTGGACTTCTTTCGATGGGAATTGGAGATATTTGGATAAGAGCTGATTGCTCGAGAGATTTTTCGTTTGACATGCAATTGTGCTTTACTGTTCGGTGTTGCTGTGCGACGGGATATTATGGCGACCGTTCACGTTGAAACGTCACTCATACTTGGCGTCGAGGATACCGCTGGTGGTTTGCATCGCAATTCAAACATGTCTCAGTAAGCAACAAATCGCTTACGAAATTATAAAAAAATTTGTGCTATTTAAGAAAAAATGTCTTTTGTAGCTTTTTTTTGCATAAAGGTTCGTCATGGAGGCACAATTTTTTAAATCGTATGCTGGAGTCACAAAGCTCCGACCAGCACTTTACGACGAAAACTCTAATAAAGACACGACAAAAAACAAACATTATCAATGCTACTACTTGAATTCACAGAACGAGAGTTTAGACGAATTTGCAAGGCACTTAAAGAATACATTAATTATTTTGAATACAGAAAATGCTGACGAAGAGCGAAACTATTACGTAAAACCACAACAAGGTATAAATGTTTATATTATGAGTTTAATCCGATAAGTGGCAAATAATTGTTAATTTGTTAGAGAAAAATTTTCTACTGGGGATAAAAAACTGAACTACTTTGTTTTACAACCTTGTAGATCCTGTGTGTTGCGCTGCTCGACACGAAAAAAAAAAAGAAATAATTGTTAACAGAAACCCGCTGGGCGTGCGACAGTTTTCGTCATGCTTACGCCATAAGTGCCTTGTGTTTGGTTGGTTTTTCGGTTGTAATTGTCTTGTCGTACGTATCGTATCTTACTTGTTGCAGTTATGCCATTCTGGCATTACTGACGAAAATGGTTCATGAACTAAATTTATTGCAAAGGTCTCCTAAAAATGTTCTTATGTCACTATTTCATCATTGGTATTGGCATATTTTATAAAAATCACTTAAACTGATTAACTTAATGTAAATATATATAAGAGTATAAGATTATCTAATATATTATACGAATATTTTCTATGATTCGTCTTTGGCAACTGCGTGTTTATGTCTTCCCAATTACAAAACAAATTAACTTGCACTTGTAATGTAATGACACGCACGTGCATGTTTAAAGTTGTTGGCTTATGCGCACGCACAAATTAAACTGCGTGTAAAAATATATACCCACGAAATAAAGCAATATACAGGTTGTTCGGGAACTCACCCGAAATATTTCGCGAGGATATTCCTTGTGAAAAATGAGGTAGACATATGCAATACAACTTATAGCAAAACTCAATTCCTAAGGAAGATGTGCGCCCTTGAAAATCGAGTTTACAAATTGAATTTTTGCAAAATATCAGAAAGGGCATTGAATCAATATAATGTTCTTTGTATAATATAACGTGTTTTCGAGATATTCAACCTATAAGAAACCGGTGTTTAGACCTTCAACCTTCGTACATAATAAAGGCTGGCTACACTATTATTGCATACAACGTTTTTAACCTTCGCGTTTTAAGTAAATTTTGTGACGTCTTATTGAGGAATACATCCTACTTAAAAAAAAAGGTCCTCTTGTTGCACGTGCCTAGGATCCACTGTTTCCTATTAAAAGACACACATAAAATGTTCAGCTGTGCTAATACAACGCCTGACATATCGACAATACTACTAAATACGGAAGTAAATGCATAGTAAGCTACCCACAAGGGTCTTCTAATCTTAAGTGGACTTAACTGGGAAATGTATTAGGCCCAATGTGACACAATCGTACTTTGTAGCTATAATCTCGTTTGAACAGCATAACGGTTCAAATGATTCAGCAAGTACAAAACAACTGCATTAATAACTAAGATGGTCAGTGTAACTGTTTCCCTTATGTGCTGGGTGAACTTCGACTGACGTACCATGATGAATGGTGTGTAAATTGCGTGCTAGACCACTGCAGCCTGCCGCGCCGTACATCAGACTAATTCCTCCCACGCAAACCTTGACGTGCTGTCAATTTACAGTAAAGTCCAGCACACACCGTCTATCTCGTTTCAATTGTGCTTTCGGGAACAGTCGGCCCAATATCAGTTGCTTACGATTTGTTTTTCTCCGCGTGTTTGAAGTATTGCCTACATTCCAGGCGTTGTAGCATCACAGCTCAACATTATGTGAGCTTTTTAAAAGGAAACGGTGGTTCGTAGGCACGTGAAATAAGAGGGTCTTTTTTGTTAAGTAGGACGTTCTGCTCAATAACACGGCACAAAACGTCCATAAAACCTGAAGGTAAAAAAAATGGTATGCAATTATAGGGTGGCCACCCCTATTATTTGTAAGAAGGCGGAAGGTCTTAACACCAGATTTTATAGGTTGAAGATCTCGATAATACGTAAGATTATCCTAAGAATAGTAGTTTTATTCCACGCCCTTTCTGATATTTTGCGAAAAATCTATTTCTAAACTCGGTTTTCAAAGGCGTACATCTACCTTAGAAATTGAGCTAGGTTATAAGGTGTATTGCAAATATCTAACTCATTTCCCAAAAGTATTCACTTCGTGAAATATTCTGGGTGAGTTTCTGAACAGTATACATTCTATAGTTCTCTAACCGAAACTGATACCACTGTTATATTTCGAGTGTGATGACTGTTGAAAACATAACACGTAAAACTAAAATAAACTATTTCATACAAAATTATATTTTATCAGTAATACTGAGAATCTAAATGGTTGAGAGCGTAGAAAAGAGAGAACGAAAATAAAGGTGAGAATCCAAACCCAGCGGGTAGAGAGGGTCATATGAAAGGGGGGGGGGACATTTACATGGAGAAGCAAACTGTTTAATGAAAAAATCTCACTGAAATACGTATTTTCTGACAAAATATAGAAAATATCCAAAACTGGTGAAAAATTATTGAGTCAACACTTAAGATATTACAGAAGCGGAAGTGTTGGTTTTAAATAGTTTTAATGCTAGAAAGCATTGCAGGTGACTAAGATTAAAATATTCAGAGCTTTAATGAAGTACTAAAATATAAATTTATAAGGTTTTTAACCTATGACTGTCAATATATTTTTTTACATTACATAATAGGACGAAGAAGTGTGTTAAAAGTGCAAGCAGTTGAAGACGTAAAGAAAATAGAAGTTCTACAAAAAATATCACTGTGATAAAATTCATATTTTCAGAGGCAATGCGAATTACGTAAGTTAGGACAAGTTAACTTAATGAATTTATGAATAAATTATTTTGATAAAACTATTTCACTAACAGAAATCTTAAAATGTACAATTTAAATACAAATATTAATGAAATAGCAAGAACATTTTATCATAATCTTATGAATGATTCAAGTATACGAAACATAATAGAGATAAATATTTTATGATTTAAAATTTGTTATGATGAGGGTAGATTTTTCTAATGCAATTAATATCCTTAGATTTTTAATTAACTGTTTATTTTAAGGCCCTAGCAAAATGTCAGTTTTAAAAAGAGTAATTTTAAAATAAAGTAATTATTGGGGTGAAATACTGTATACATCTTAATTGCCATATCGAGGAAGGGTTCGAGAACAAACACATCACTGGGCTGGCTCTAGTCAATTTAAGCTCCACGTACGACACAGTAAACCACCAAAAACCTTCTGCCTAAGGTCTACGAAACCTTGAAAGACTTTCACCTGGCCAAGATAATATAATCTCTACTCCAAAATAGGCCGTTCTTTGTATCAATTAGAAAGCAAAAAAAAGTCGATGGCGCAACCAAAAAAACGGACTAGCTCAAGGGAGTGTGTTGGCGCCAATATTATTCAACCTGTACACAAACGACCAACCAAGGCCAGTAAACACTCAAACTTTTGTTTACGCAGACGATCTAGCGATAACAGTTGAAGGGAAAAGCTTTAAAGATATCGAAGGAAAACTAGAAAACGTCCTAACCACTATGTCAACTTACCACAAAAACAATTCTCTAAAACCTATCCCACCAAAACTCAAGTTAGTGCCTTCCACCTGAACTCGCGGCAGGCTAACCGAAAACTCAATATCACTTGGGAAGGGACGCTCCTAGAGCACACGGATAGACCCACCTACCTTGGCGTTGTACTGGGCAGGACCCTGACCTACAGATATCATTGTGAAAAAACAAGGAAAAAAGTNCGTTGTAGCATCACAGCTCAACATTATGTGAGCTTTTTAAAAGGAAACGGTGGTTCGTAGGCACGTGAAATAAGAAGGTCTTTTTTGTTAAGTAGGACGTTCTGCTCAATAAGACGGCACAAAACGTCCATAAAACCTGAAGGTAAAAAAAATGGTATGCAATTATAGGGTGGCCACCCCTATTATTTANACGGCACAAAACGTCCATAAAACCTGAAGGTAAAAAAAATGGTATGCAATTATAGGGTGGCCACCCCTATTATTTATAAGAAGGCGGAAGGTCTTAACACCGGATTTTATAGGTTGAAGATCTCGATAACACGTAAGATTATCCAAAGAATAGTAGTTTTATTCCACGCCCTTTCTGATATTTTGCGAAAAATCTATTTCTAAACTCGGTTTTCAAAGGCGTACATCTACCTTAGAAATTGAGCTAGGTTATAAGGTGTATTGCAAATATCTAACTCATTTCCCACAAGTATTCACCTCGTGCAAATATTTTTGGTGAGTTTCCGAACAACCTATATTCTATAGTCCTCTAACCGAAACTGATATCACTCTTATATTTCGAGTGTGATGACTGTTGAAAACATAACACGTAAAACTTAAATAAATTATTTCATACAATATTATATTTTATCAGTAATACTGAGATTCCAAATGGCTGAGAGCGTAGAAAAAAGAGAACGAAAATAAAGGTGAGAATCTAAACCCAGCGGGTAGAGAGGGCCATACAAAAGGGGGGAAAACATTTACATGGAGAAGCAAACTGTTTAATGATAAAATCTCACTGAAATACGTTTTTTCTGACAAAATGTAGAAAATATCCAAAAACTGGTGAAAAATGATTGAGTCAACACTTAAGATATTACAGAAGCGGAAGTGTTGGTATAAAATAGTTTTAATGCTAAAAAGCATTGCAGGTGACTGATATTAAAATATTCAGAGCTTTAATGAAGTACTAAAATGTCAATTTATAAGGTTTTTAACCTTTGACTGTCAAAATCATTTTTTTACATTACATAATATGATGAAAAAGTGCAAGCAGTTGAAGACGTAAAGAAAATAGAATATCTACAAAAAATATTATTGTGATAAAATTCATATTTACAGAGGCAATGCGAATTACGTAAGTTAGGACAATTTAACTTAATGAATTTATGAATAAATTATTTTGATAAAACTATTTCACTAACAGAAATCTTAAAATATACAATTTAAATACAAATATTAATGAAATAGCAAGAACATTTTATCATAGTCTTATGAATGATTCAAGTATACGAAACATAATAGAGATAAATATTTAATGATTTAAAATTTCATATGATGAGGGTAGATTTTTCTAATGCAATTAATATCCTCAGATTTTTTATTAACTGTTTATTTTAGGGCCCTAGCAAAATGTCAGTTTTAAAAAGAGTAATTTTAAAATAAAATAATTATTGGGGTGAAATACTGTATAAATCTTAATTGCCATATCGAGGAAGGGTTCGAGAAAAAACACATCACTGGGCTGGCTCTAGTCGATTTAAGCTCCGCGTACGACACAGTAAACCAAAACCTTCTGCTTAAGGTCTACGAAACCTTGAAAGACTTTCACCTGGCCAAGATAATATAATCTCTACTCCAAAATAGGCCGTTCCTTGTTTCAATTAGAAGGCAAAAAAAAGTCGATGGCGCAACCAAAAAAACGGACTAGCTCAAGGGAGTGTGTTGGCGCCAATATTATTCAACCTGTACACAAACGACCAACCAAGGCCAGTAAACACTCAAACTTTTGTTTACGCAGACGATCTAGCGATAACAGTTGAAGGGAAAAGCTTTAAAGATATCGAAGGAAAACTAGAAAACGTCCTAACCACTATGTCAACTTACTACAAAAACGATTCTCTAAAACCTATCCCACCAAAACTCAAGTTAGTGCCTTCCACCTGAACTCGCGGCAGGCTAACCGAAAACTCAATATCACTTGGGAAGGGACGCTCCTAGAGCACACGGAAGGACCCACCTACCTTGGCGTTGTACTGGGCAGGACCCTGACCTACAGATATCATTGTGAAAAAACAAGGAAAAAAGTTGAAACACGAAATTCCTTAATAAGGAAGATCGCCAATAGCAAATGGGGCGCAAAACCAAGGGTAGTTAGAACTTCAGCTCAGGCTTTGTGCTTCTCAACTGCGGAATATGCATGCCCAGTGTGGTCCAGATCTGTCCATGCAAAAAAGGTCAACATCGGCCTGAATGAAACCTGCAGGGTGGTCACAGGCTGCATGAAACCCACTCCAATAGGAAACCTCTACAAAGCGGCAGGTTTCACAGACCCTGAATCCCGCAGAAGAGCCCAAGAGTTCACCGAGAAGTTCAAGAAAACCTTCGATGTTCGTCACTCATTATTCGACCATGAGTGCGGCCCAAGCAGACTGAAATCCAGACACCGATTCCTGAGTAAAACGCTAGATGTACCCCCTTCCGCCTATCCAATAAATGAGGACCCGCCCAACGGTGTTTCTTGTGACTGGAATACCTGGAGAATGCTAAATCGCATAAGAACTGGGGTGACNTTGTGACTGGAAAACCTGGAGAATGCTAAATCGCATAAGAACTGGGGTGACTCCAGTAAAGTCCAACCTGATCAAATGGGGTTTGCTGGACGTGAACGACGACAAATGCGACTGCGGTGCACTTCAGGACATGGGGCATCTTCTTCAATGTCCTGCCTGTCCCCACAGATGCACCCTTGATGAACTATAGCTAGCTAAACAAGAAGCATTAGACGTGGCTCACTACTGGGCTGAAAGAATGTAGATTTCCTGAAACGAAAAAGTAAAGTAAATTAAGTTTAATTGCCACGCCTTATTACATATAACATTATTTTTTATGTCTGAAATATATACTTAATTAAATATGGCAAACTTTTCAGGCGTTTANCCTGCCTGTCCCCACAGATGCACCCTTGATGAACTATAGCTAGCTAAACAAGAAGCATTAGACGTGGCTCACTACAGGGCTGAAAGAATGTAGATTTCCTGAAACGAAAAAGTAAAGTAAATTAAGTTTAATTGCCACACCTTATTACATATAACATTATTTTTTATGTCTGAAATATATACTTAATTAAATATGGCAAACTTTTCAGGCGTTTANCCTTATTACATATAACATTATTTTTTATGTCTGAAATATATACTTAATTAAATATGGCAAACTTTTCAGGCGTTTATTATGTTTTAAAGTAATTCTAATACATTCAAATAGCGAAAATGTTTTGAAGAATAGTTTTGTTTTCCAAATAAATATTTTTGCAGAGTAACCGCCTAGGTTTTGTGATTAAATAATTCATCAACGCAATTTAAAAAAAATTAATTCTTTTTTCAAAATATGGTATAGCCCATAGATAACGCGTTTAATTTAAAATTTGTGAAGTGCAAAAGAGCTGGGTAATTATGCATATCATACAAATACACAAACACACATAAACAAAAGAGTTCCAACATCTAACTTTCTTTACAATATAAAGTAGGCTAAAAAACATTCCTTTACGGGACTCAGATTTGGGCCATATCCAAGCCTTTTTGAAGCTCTAGCAATGGGGGTTTGAAACACCCAGCTGTAAACGTCTAGGCATTCAATGTCACCATATGAGATCCGTGAGTTAGATCGCAAGCCGGTCAGGTATTTTTTTTGCCCCCAGAGTAGAATACTGTAGGAATTTATTTGGTGTATATTCTGGTGCTTCTTCTTCGTGTTTATTTCACGTCTATCCCAGTTACAATGTGTATAAATTTGGGCATCATCCAATCTAGACGGGTTAGAATGGCGTATCATTTAAGAAGCTAATTTAAACACTCTGCTACTGAATTGCCACATTACTTCCACACTGGCGTTGCCGCCTCGTAAAACGTGCATATATTGTGCAGAGTGGTTAACCAGTATGCAATTATAGTCACCAGTGAAGTGGTGAGCTACCGTGAAAGTAAATGGAAGGTCTTCATTGTTGTGTTTGTTGAAGTGGAGGTTCAACACGTCCACACCTACAAGATATCTCGTAAAGTGAATGTAATAGAGTGGCTTCCAGTTCAATGCCAACAGTAAGTACCTCGGCATTTCGCAGCTCTTTGCAGGATCATTGATATAGAGTACAATGTTTATACACTAATAAAAAAAACAGTTCTCTCAGTTTGTGTGTCTGTTTTTCCAACAACGTGCAAAATATTTTGAATAGATTTTAGAGACGATTTATTTGAAAAGCTGTCTCAAACCAGTTTAGGTAGTGGACTATATGTACCGCATGGCATCAGCAGGAAGCTGTGCAGTTTTAATTAAACTACTATTTTTATGAGGTTTTCTGTCACATGCACGGATTTTTATGCGAATATGGTTGTTAGATTATCTTCAGTTTTTAACCTTCTTGCTGAATGTAGGATAGGCTTAGTAACATCTCCTTACTTTCTTTGTGTATGTTTGGTTTTGATTAGGCCCGTGTGTATAGATATACGTCAGCTCCTAAAAAAAAAAANCCTTACTTTCTTTGTGTATGTTTGGTTTTGATTAGGCCCGTGTGTATAGATATACGTCAGCTCCTAAAAAAAAAAATTTCAAAACTTGTACCAAGTTTCAGCAAACTCTTTTCTCGTAGCTGACTTAGTAAAAACATCGGANAAAAAAAAAAATTTCAAAACTTGTACCAAGTTTCAGCAAACTCTTTTCTCGTAGCTGACTTAGTAAAAACATCGGATTTTTATATAAATTAAAGATCCCAGGAACCACTCAACCGAATTTAAACCAAAATCCATATGCTGAAAATTATCACCGTCAGTATTAAATTCAGAAATGCATGTTTATTGTGCTATTTTGCAAGATAGCGCCACCTGACCAAATAAAGCTTTTACGTTGTATCGTGGAAGCTACTCTACTGATAACCGCTAAATTGTGCATGCGAGTAGTGGTTCGTTAAACCACCTAACTAGGAAAATTGTAATTAATCATACAATGAAAGTTCTTTTTCATATTTTTCGATAGCTGCGCTATAGTTAACAAATAATTCATAAGTCATGACATGCTGACAGTAACAATAATAAGCATTAAACACTCTTAAGTAAATTATCTTAAGTTATTATGTTTTAAAAAGAGCCCAGTAAATTTTTTACAAAAGTAACCTTTTTGTAGCGCTCCAAAATACTCTTTTAATGACTGGTTTCCAAAACATTTTTTTATAAGTCTACAATATTTTGTTGTGTACATATATAGCGCGTGTTTCCTTCGTGTGGCGCTCGCCAAGTGTAATTTACGATCGCCATATTTATATTTCTCTTCTTACATTCGATCGTAAAATAGCCTTTGAAACCTTGTAGATTTCAGGCGTGAACCCGTAACCACAGAAATTCTGAAAGCTAACTTGCGAAATTACGCGGCGCGCAATGTTAGTTGAAGTGTCTCCCTGTGATGAGGTTATGCACACAAGCGGTCAAGTTTTGGCGGCCGGACGGTTTGGCCTTACTTCTTTAAATCACATAACTACCTAAAAACATACATATTACAACATTATACATTTTGTATAGTATATCTACATATCATACTTAAACCAAAATTGTTACGCTGCATTTACCCGTTAAAAGTATTAAATTTTCTATTTAGCAACCCATTTTCTGTGCCAATCCTATCGAATAGAACGAACTAAAAAATCTCTTGAATCACATGTACGAAAACAATAGCCGAGTAACCGCCATATTTTATACAAGTTTTGCTATGGTTGGCAATCTTGAACACATACCGTTATCATTTTCAGAATGGCAGCAATGTAAATATTTTAGGTTGTTATGTCAATCTACCGAACTGTTAAATTTATTTCAACCAAAATTTGTATTTTGGCTACGCATATTGTGAGTATTAAATCCGCTGTGTCAAAGCCTCTTTTATAGACCATTTTACAAGATAGCGCTAGATTATTGAAATGTTTTTACATTAAGTATCAGGAATCACATAACAGTTCCATTTCAAATTTAGCACAAAAATAGTGCTACGATAAGTCACCATAACCATATATGATTTAAGTGTATCAAATACATTTTTTTTTAAATGAAGGCAACATAAATATTTTATTTTAGTGTGCCACAGATACCGAGCAATTATAGATATTTCCATTAAAATATGCTGATAAGGTCTAGATGTGCGATAAATTAATTTTTTGTAGATTTTCCCGTCTTTCTTTATGATAACGTCGCTTAAATATAATGATTTTGAATCAAATGTTTATAAACTACCTAAACGAACTCACCATATTTACATACACGCAGTAGTATTACAGGCAACATGAGTTATGTAATTTTAAAATAAGTTGCGTTTACATGACTTGTCTCTACATTTGTACTTGATATTTATCTATGCAGTAATCTAACTTATTTTAACTCAAATTTACACACACCCATAGTCCTTATTGCGAGCCGTGAAAATATTAATTTCTAACTTATTTAGTGTGCCATATTAACAAATGCTAACCTGAAGTTTAAGCTTAAAATTATACCCTAATAACTTCTCAAACGATCTTCACCACAATGTGTATTAAAAAGTACTAAAAAAGGTCAAATTGATTTCAAAGCAGCAGTGGTTTTCTCGTTATTTAAAAAAATCGTATTTCTGGTACCATTTTACTAATCATCTCAGTGTTTGTTTGCTGAAGTGGCTACTCAATGTACTAAATTTCATATAGTAACACTTCATTCTTCTTATATTTTGTAAGAATCTATAATCAAAACATTATTTCAGTATTGTATAAACGTACGAAAATTTCGACCGATTACTGTAAAAAATAGAATAAAAATACACACTTCATATACATTTTTCACAACCATATTCTTACAAACTAAAATATCTGGTACCTAAGCAAAAGAACTTGCGTATACGGATAGAGTCATTGGACAATTAAACCTATGATCTGTGTAAATGAGGTACAATTTCAATAATTTAGTCGTTATGCACATGAGTGCCTTACTGAAGACCTGACTTTTGTTTTCTAAAAATATGCATAAAACATAAAATATATAGAAATTTATGTTTTTTCCACGAAATTGTTCTTTTATAGATTTAATATAACTTATTAAAATATTTAATGGTGTTATTTTTTTAGTCAACTAACATAAATATATAATAAAACCTTGTTTAGTTATATGATTGTAAACCTACATATATGTGATATTATATACAAATGTTTATCAAAAATGAGAATATCGATGCAAGCACTTTATTAGTCATATACGTATTGAAATATATTAAAAACTAAAGACTTGCAAACTGAAGAAACAGCAACAACTGAACAATAAGGCAGCCATAGAAAGTTGGCCTTTATTCACTTACAGACTCCCAAAACCCAACTTCAATATATGAACAATAAGGCACCCGTAGAAAGTTGGCCTTTATACACTTACAAACTCCAAAAACCCTAGCCACTTTACCTTCTAGCAGACACAGTGTTAATTCCGATCGGTCTTCATTAAATGTCTATATCTTTATCAGTACACTTACAAATTAATTTAAAATCAAAAAAATTATCAATAAATTTTTTTCGGAAAAGTGCTTTAATTTTCGTGCTGTTTTTTAAATGCTACACTAGCATGTTATTAAATTGTTACTGAAAACGCAACGTAATAGTACCTTGTAAAATCAAACTAACTTCTGATTTGTTCCTCTTTATCCAATAATAGTGATTTTTCCCACATCCCTAGAAATTATAAGTTTATGCGATTAATAGTATGCCCTCTGTTAACGGCATTTGAAACTACAATAATTATATATACTAAACAAACGTGCGGTAACGAAGCTCATATCCTATGTGTGAGAAGGAGAACGGTTACTACAGAGGCGAATTTTAATTCAGCAGTAGCACAGTTAAACTTTACGTTCAGCGATTTTATTAAAAAAGGCTTAAAGAAGAAATTCCGAAGAGCACTTCTACCAGCTTTAGCCAAACAAAGATTACTGAGATTTAATTCATGCGATTTGGATAATGCATTTCGAGGTTCAATATCTGAGGCAAGATTTAGAGCAAAAATAGGGCTGAGTAAGTGAAAAATTACTTTTCTTAGATTGTAGCACTTGAAGACTTTAAGGACATGTGAAGAAATGCTTAAACTATTCGCTACAAATATGATACACACATAAAGTTAAGAGGACGTGTGTACATCAAAAATGTTTTTCACCACCGGGATTTATGAGATACCAGGTTGCTCATGGCCCAAGAGAAACTATGGGATGATGGGATGAAAATACTCATTTTACAGAATACCACGCAAGACTAGACGAATGTTTTTTTTTAATGCGCTGACTGTCCCAGCAAACATCCTTCATGTACAATCAATTACTAGCAGCGCGAAACTTTTTCTGGGGTGTGCATATTTACCATATGTAGTCTTAAAGATTTTAGTGCGCTTTATGTATTTTATACCCATATAAAATGAACTTTACCTACAAGCTGCATCTACATTTTATGGAATGCTCCTTGGATTTAGTGAATATTTTCAGTTACATTTTACATATTCCTTAAGAAAGGAACTACTGAACTGACAAACATAAAAATATGTGTATATCTGTAAAGAAAAATAAATATTTGTATTAGACATAAGGACACTTTACAAAATGATAGTATCTAGAAATTTTAGTGCAGTGTGTAATTTTTCTGGATGTTTTGTATTCAAGTCTTATGTAATCATAGCAAACAAATATTCAAAGGGCCCGAAATTAATATTTCATATGCTATATATCCCATAATATTTCAATGAGTAGCATGTAAAATTTTTCACCATTAATCTGTGAAGTACAGTAAATAAATGTGTTAAAAGAAATAAAGTGATTTATAAGAAATTGTTCATTAAAAATATAAGAAATTTGAAATTCATATTTCTGGAACCTATAACCGATTTAAAGCCTGCCTATAATCGTCTTAATTGTATCACTGAATTACTGGCGCAAGTGTATGCCTCCTCCATCTTATTAGGATTCAGCGGCTATCTTATTTATTTTATTATTAAATAATAATTCAACATGCAATAACGTACAGAGCAAACATAATGTTCTTGTATTTTTAAGTTAATTTAAAACTGTGTTTAAAAATGACAGCGTTAGAAAAGTTTCATTTGCCTCTCTTATTTGAGAAACAATACATATATGAACAAAAATTCCGAAGGCTATAGTTTTCGGAATAACACAAACAGTTTAAAGTGATTATCTATTTCATCCGTATCCAGGGAGAGAAAATTTATGAAATTCTTCAGATTTGTAATAAATGCCCTCGGAATATTAAGAAATGATTTACAAGAATTTTATTAAACAAAGTTTGCGTCAAATTTATTTTTCCATCCGAGTAACCACACGTTTATTATACTCCGAATGAACATTTATAAAACAATGGAATAAAAATCAGTTTATTTTGAATAATGGTTTTAATTATATTTTGACGATATAGAGAACCTCTGGAATACGTTATAGACGCATTTAATATTTTTGTTCCATAATAATTATATGTCTTACACAAATCGGAATAAATAACTTTCTTTTAGTAAGCTCAAGGCTTATGGAAAACTAATTCAGTTAACTTTGGGTTTCGCCCACTATTCCTCTGCGCCGATGATGTTTCACCATGTTTTGTTTATGCTGTCGTTACCGTGGATACTGTCGCTCATGAAAAGTTAAACAATTCAGCTGTTTTCGTCACAGACGCTCCCGCTAACCGAGCACCAACGATTTGCCCTCTTTCGAAGTCTGAGAGATCACACATTTCACCGATCGCTTGTTTTAACCGTCGCGGAACAAAGCGTATAATACACTGAAACATAACCTACAAGACTTGGCACGTTAACTATGCAATACATACGCGTCACATTATGTACACGGAAGCAGTGTTGCCAACATGCAACAAAATGTACTTATTGCATGGTGTTCATATTATTTTATCCATCCCCTGTACGTCTTTCTAAGTATTATTTTTCAAAGTGGCTGTTAATAATTCCGTGAGAGTCAACTTGTGATAACAGCCAGGAAAATTATGTTATTTGAAAATTAAATTATTATCCTTGCCTATTTTACTACTAACAAAACGCAATGTCATTGAGTGGCTTAGAAATATTTCGCCAGGATGCCTGCTGTCATCAGTGCTATACACAGCTTAGATTTCAAACTGAAACACGTTTCCTCCTCTTGTATATTTGAACTATCATTATTTGACTCACCTTAAATGAGTATAAACCAATAGCTAACTTTTACTCTTTAGTGTAGTAAACGACATACAGTGAAACATTTATGTAATGTTTGAAAGGAGTCACACGGTTGGGCTGCCAATTTATTTTATGTAATAGAATATATATATATATATATATATATATATATATATCTATATATTTATTTATTTATTTAAAACAGTGTGTGTAAGTGTAAGATTGTTCCTAGTAGTCATAAATCAAATTTATACCATAAATGCAATCTTCAATTAGACACATAGTAGAACATTAGAATGATCAAAACACATAAACATGACGTGCAAGTTCAATGAATACAGATGATTTTATTATAAAACACTCCTTTAGATTCAAATTGTTTAGAAAGTTTTTTTTTGTATACCAATTCCCTCACAATATATAAGAAGATAAATAATTTAGTAACATAAATAAATTCTTATGTAAGTGAGTTATTGAGCTTCATAATAGATTAAAATTTATTTGCAATTTTAATACTGGCTAGCAAAGAGCTACTTGAGAGTTCTATGTTCAGGACTACTTGTTAAATGCCCTTGGAAAAGAAATTGTGAAAAATTTTAAGAACGTTTTACAGTTTCGTCTCTTCAATCAAATTTCCAAATTATTAAAGTAGAATTAGATAAGAGAAAGTTCGTTTTTGAAGGCCTGCGGCTTGGAGTCAGATGTAGATGTCATCGTTGGCTTCGTGAGATTATAATACTAAAAATACTCATTTTGGCGCTTTTTGGGGCCTCATATATTCTCGCCCGCGCACATTTAAATACATCACGTCTCTCCAACGTGCCTACCATTATGACTTGGCAGAATATTCTTAAAACTAAGCTAGATTCAGCTACGCCCTAGCAAACGCATACGCCCATTATGAAAGCCGGATGGAGAGTGTCCCTCTGTTAACTCCAAGACTTCCAAAAATCAAAAATAATTTCCGAAAATCTCCGATAAAGTCAGTGATTAGCATGACAAATCAAGAAATATTAAAAGTTTAAAATAAAACCTCTTAGGCCTATCTGCTCTGATAACTAAAAAAATAAAAACAGTTGCCTGTAAAGTCGGTTTTACGGGCGAAGATTTTACGTGACAACGTAGTGCTGCGCGCGCGGCAGACCGATCATNACAGGAATAGCTGTGATTAACATTACCTACATGAAGAAATACGACAATAGTCACAATCAATGAAGTTTTAGTAATCGTGAAACTAATTGTTTTAATGTAAACAATGAAATGTAAACAATAAAAATTATGCTTAAATACCTGGGAGTTGGTCGTAAGTTTCATAAATCAAACTCAAAGAAAATAAAATAAAATGAAATGAATGTATTATAATATAAACAAAATATTAATATTTCTATGTNTAGCTGTGATTAACATTACCTACATGAAGAAATACGACAATAGTCACAATCTATGAAGTTTTAGTAATCGTGAAACTAATTGTTTTAATGTAAACAATGAAATGTAAACAATAAAAATTATGCTTAAATACCTGGGAGTTGGTCGTAAGTTTCATAAATCAAACTCAAAGAAAATAAAATAAAATGAAATGAATGTATTATAATATAAACAAAATATTAATATTTCTATGTAGACAAAACCATAAACCTTACTTTAGTAAATATACGTTACCACTACATTATTCAAGCCAAAAATAGTCACGCATTAAAAAATACAGGCCGCCAGTGACAGTTGGCGATTCTATAGTATGTTCAATAATGTAAGTCTAACCTGATACAGTCGTATTAAAATACAAACATTAAGTGCATAATGAGTCTCAAATATGCATCAAATGAGTTCTTGATCTCAGAGTCTGGGGTGACAAAGGAATCTTCTAATGAGAGGAAAATAGAAAAACAAACACCTTGCGCAAAAATCCAGACAAAAGTAGTTGTCAGTTCATAATATAACTGTAATTATTTCTTAATTATATATTCGTTGGGATGTGCACGTTATCTTTGATAATGACAGAAACTGTAAAAAAAATCGTATCCTTGAATTTTTCTTTAAGAAATGCCACCTTACTTTCCAGAATTTGCTTTCATTCTCATTTAAAACTAGATGTTAACAATTCAGAGACATTCTTACGTTTGGTACATTAAATATTTTACAATCTTTGTAAAAGCAAGGAATAAAATAGTGAAATGTTTCCGCAATCTAAAATAAATGTAAGTATCCCACTAAAGATTCGAAACCTCATCCTCACATTTAAGCATCACGACTTTGCACACGTCCTTATTATAGGGACAGGCAAGTAATAAGCAGTATTGATGAAATTATTGTATAATTATATCTCGGACATTAAATTTAACCACAACTTTTACATAAATAACATATTTAAAAAGGCATGAGACATGTACATTGGACGTGAAATCGTAATATTTAGCTTTAAAGGTGATGCGCTTTTTTTTATCTTTAGTGTACGAATACTCCTCGAACCTAAATACGATATGAATGGTATTGGTAAATACACATCCAGTTCTAAATAACAAATTATTATACAAAAAATTTTTCTTTCCGCACGTTTTAAGGAAAATAATTAACTCGAGTGAAAGAAAATTAATTAAAATACGCTGACATTTTCTTTATCCAAATTCATTAGTTACTGATTAATTTTGTAAAAATTATGAAATTTTCGCGTAAGTAATGTAATTAATGGGCTACTTCTTAGGCATTAATTAACTTTATCGTATTGTCTGGAGAACTTGCAGAAGCGGAAAAATATGGCAACAGCGCACACTTCTATGCGCACGAGTATTCTAGTTCCACTTACTTCTACTTTGAGGCACCACTAGACCGAGGGAACACATTACTAGAAAATTAATTGATAAAATAAACGTGTGTCATGGCAAATTCTTGTAAAGTGCAAATTATTTTGTATTAAAAATAGTAAAAAATACGGTAACTTCAACTTAGTAAAACTTATTTGTATATATGTTGTCGAAGAGTCACTGTTATATTAAAATGATAAAAATAATCTCTTAAAAAATTAGTTTAAAATTACATTGTTATAGTTTTAAAATTTTTATTTTGTAGCGACCAAGGTAGTATTATTTTGTAAATTTTAAGGTACATGTTTCTGCATAGTTCATATTTTCTTTTTGAATAGTTAATTTTTTACTATAAAACTATACATTTTATATATAATTGCTTTATATACTGGGCTTTGACAATTCAAATATCTAGTCGACAAAACGAAGCCCAACGAATTACGTAAACAATTTCAGAGTCAGTTCTTGGTTTCAATTATACGAGCATTGTGCGACCTTCCCACGCCTATTACGGAGGTTACCTTGCCTCAACCTCCAAACAGTGCTTAGATTTTTAGTTCAAAACGCTGTATTTATAAAGGCTTTGGTGTTTTTTGAGAGTTTCCTGCTCTCAAAAATCATTTACGAAACCTTATATACTCTTACAAGTATCATAATTTCTACATTTTTCTTTAAAACACAAATTTAAAGGGTGAAAAGAACTAAACAAAAGTTTGCAGGGGTAATTTATACACATAAAAAAATTCAGTAGAACATATTTTAATGCAGTGTATATCCGTATTTATTATTACGAAGCAAAGTGTTTTAGTGCGAAAAAATTTTAATTCTGTGCAAACAATTATTAAATTATAGACTTTTCATGCAATATAATTTATATTTCTAATAGAGTTTGTTTAATGGATGTGATAATCACATTGTAAACTTTTTCAGAAATGACACAAATAAGATAATTCATAATAAAAATAAAATTACTTCTTATACCCTGAGATTCCTGCGTCATTAAACCAACAAAATTTACAGGATATTATAATTTACAATGTACGGAAATCGTTGTATATTTTTTTAACTTCAGCTCTCCTTGAACTTATGTAAAAATAATTTCTAAATGCAATTTTTAGAAATTAGTGAATCCAGCACATTGCAGCTCCACTTGTTTCAATGTTTTTGTGAATCGGCTGTCGTACTATATCTGTGTTGTGAATATATAATACATATATAATCGACATAATATGTGATCATGTAAATCTCAGTAAAAACATTTTCCTTTATTTCTTGGTATTTACATCACATGTTATTTCNCTGTTAACTCCAAGACTTCCAAAAATCAAAAATAATTTCCGAAAATCTCCGATAAAGTCAGTGATTAGCATGACAAATCAAGAAATATTAAAAGTTTAAAATAAAACCTCTTAGGCCTATCTGCTCTGATAACTAAAAAAAACAGGAATAGCTGTGATTAACATTACCTACATGAAGAAATACGACAATAGTCACAATCAATGAAGTTTTAGTAATCGTGAAACTAATTGTTTTAATGTAAACAATGAAATGTAAACAATAAAAATTATGCTTAAATACCTGGGAGTTGGTCGTAAGTTTCATAAATCAAACTCAAAGAAAATAAAATAAAATGAAATGAATGTATTATAATATAAACAAAATATTAATATTTCTATGTAGACAAAACCATAAACCTTACTTTAGTAAATATACGTTACCACTACATTATTCAAGCCAAAAATAGTCACGCATTAAAAAATACAGGCCGCCAGTGACAGTTGGCGATTCTATAGTATGTTCAATAATGTAAGTCTAACCTGATACAGTCGTATTAAAATACAAACATTNATGACAGTTGGCGATTCTATAGTATGTTCAATAATGTAAGTCTAACCTGATACAGTCGTATTAAAATACAAACATGAAGTGCATAATGAGTCTCAAATATGCATCAAATGAGTTCTTGATCTCAGAGTCTGGGGTGGCAAAGGAAACTTCTAATGAGAGGAAAATAGAAAAACAAACACCTTGCGCAAAAATCCAGACAAAAGTAGTTGTCAGTTCATAATATAACTGTAATTATTTCTTAATTATATATTCGTCGGGATGTGCACGTTATCTTTGATAATGACAGAAACTGTAAAAAAATGGTTGCCTGTAAAGTCGGTTTTACGGGCGAAGATTTTACGTGACAACGTAGTGCTGCGCGCGCGGCAGACCGATCATAGTTGAGTGGGAGAGAGACGCAAGGCATTCGGCGGGCCTCTCTCTCGTTCGGTGACTCATCGTAACGTTACCGAGCGTTACACTTTTTCATAAGTGACTCCCAGCCGCAACCTAATTTAAGACGTTGTCACGTCAAAAAATCGTATCCTTGAATTTTTCTTTAAGAAATGCCACCTTACTTTCCAGAATTTGCTTTCATTCTCATTTAAANAAAAAATCGTATCCTTGAATTTTTCTTTAAGAAATGCCACCTTACTTTCCAGAATTTGCTTTCATTCTCATTTAAAACTAGATGTTAACAATTCAGAGACATTCTTATGTTTGGTACATTAAATATTTTACAATCTTTGTAAAAGCAAGGAATAAAATAGTGAAATGTTTCCGCAATCTAAAATAAATGTAAGTATCCCACTAAAGATTCGAAACCTCATCCTCACATTTAAGCATCACGACTTTGCACACGTCCTTATTATAGGGACAGGCAAGTAATAAGCAGTATTGATGAAATTATTGTATAATTATATCTCGGACATTAAATTTAACCACAACTTTTACATAAATAACATATTTAAAAAGGCATGAGACATGTACATTGGACGTGAAATCGTAATATTTAGCTTTAAAGGTGATGCGCTTTTTTTTATCTTTAGTGTACGAATACTCCTCGAACCTAAATACGATATGAATGGTATTGGTAAATACACATCCAGTTCTAAATAACAAATTATTATACAAAAAATTTTTCTTTCCGCACGTTTTAAGGAAAATAATTAACTCGAGTGAAAGAAAATTAATTAAAATACGCTGACATTTTCTTTATCCAAANCGCACGTTTTAAGGAAAATAATTAACTCGAGTGAAAGAAAATTAATTAAAATACGCTGACATTTTCTTTATCCAAAATCATTAGTTACTGATTAATTTAGTAAAAATTATGAAATTTTCGCGTAAGTAATGTAATTAATGGGCTACTTTTTAGGCATTAATTAACTTTATCGTATTGTCTGGAGAACTTGCAGAAGCGGAAAAATATGGCAACAGCGCACACTTCTATGCGCACGAGTATTCTAGTTCCACTTACTTCTACTTTGAGGCACCACTAGACCGAGGGAACACATTACTAGAAAATTAATTGATAAAATAAACGTGTGTCATGGCAAATTCTTGTAAAGTGCAAATTATTTTGTATTAAAAATAGTAAAAAATACGGTAACTTCAACTTAGTAAAACTTATTTGTATATATGTTGTCGAAGAGTCACTGTTATCATATTAAAATGATAAAAATAATCTCTTAAAAAATTAGTTTAAAATTACATTGTTATAGTTTTAAAATTTTTATTTTNATATTAAAATGATAAAAATAATCTCTTAAAAAATTAGTTTAAAATTACATTGTTATAGTTTTAAAATTTTTATTTTGTAGCGACCAAGGTAGTATTATTTTGTAAATTTTAAGGTACATGTTTCTGCATAGTTCATATTTTCTTTTTGAATAGTTAATTTTTTACTATAAAACTATACATTTTATATATAATTGCTTTATATACTGGGCTTTGACAATTCAAATATCTAGTCGACAAAACGAAGCCCAACGAATTACGTAAACAATTTCAGAGTCAGTTCTTGGTTTCAATTATACGAGCATTGTGCGACCTTCCCACGCCTATTACGGAGGTTACCTTGCCTCAACCTCCAAACAGTGCTTAGATTTTTAGTTCAAAACGCTGTATTTATAAAGGCTTTGGTGTTTTTTGAGAGTTTCCTGCTCTCAAAAATCATTTACGAAACCTTATATACTCTTACAAGTATCATAATTTCTACATTTTTCTTTAAAACACAAATTTAAAGGGTGAAAAGAACTAAACAAAAGTTTGCAGGGGTAATTTATACACATAAAAAAATTCAGTAGAACATATTTTAATGCAGTGTATATCCGTATTTATTATTACGAAGCAAAGTGTTTTAGTGCGAAAAAATTTTAATTCTGTGCAAACAATTATTAAATTATAGACTTTTCATGCAATATAATTTATATTTCTAATAGAGTTTGTTTAATGGATNCTGTGCAAACAATTATTAAATTATAGACTTTTCATGCAATATAATTTATATTTCTAATAGAGTTTGTTTAATGGAAGTGATAATCACATTGTAAACTTTTTCAGAAATAACACAAATAAGATAATTCATAATGAAAATAAAATTACTTCTTATACCCTGAGATTCCTGCGTCATTAAACCAACCAAATTTACAGGATATTATAATTTACAATGTACGGAAATCGTTGTATATTTTTTAAACTTCAGCTCTCCTTGAACTTATGTAAAAATAATTTCTAAATGCAATTTTTAGAAATTAGTGAATCCAGCACATTGCAGCTCCACTTGTTTCAATGTTTTTGTGAATCGGCTGTCGTACTATATCTGTGTTGTGAATATATAATACATATATAATCTACATAATATGTGATCATGTAAATCTCAGTAAAAACATTTTCCTTTATTTCTTGGTATTTACATCACATGTTATTTCNACATAATATGTGATCATGTAAATCTCAGTAAAAACATTTTCCTTTATTTCTTGGTATTTACATCACATGTTATTTCTGTACTTTAAGCAGTTTTTAATACAAATACATTTTTTCATCTCAACGGGTTTTAAAAATAAACTAATTTCCTAAATCCCCATTGCCAGATAATTTACTACATGGGCGAAGCTTTTGATTCACAACTGTGTTCCTTTAGGTCTCTTGCGTTCATAGGCCTCGAAATTAAAAGATATCTGTAGTGACGCAACAACTTTAATCAGTTTTAGAACCAGCCATTTTTGATTGGCACGTTCTTTAAAGACGCGATTTTGAGATACCTTGTTGGTTTTCCTTTTGTTGAAGTCAGAGCGAACGGCGTGTGAACTGGAGCTACATGCAGAGAGCTCGCAGAGCAATGAGGCCAACGTCGCACATAAGAAGACTGGCATGCCTGGGTGAAAATCGATTGTTGATTGGTTTTACTTGGGAACTGGTAAATCAGTTTGGCATGTTCACCTTAACTTCATTTGGAAAAACAAACTANTGTTGATTGGTTTTACTTGGGAACTGGTAAATCAGTTTGGCATGTTCACCTTAACTTCATTTGGAAAAACAAACTAACATTTATTACGCATTTTTTCGGTTTATTTCAAATTGTAAAATTTATTTCGTAGTATTACGATCAGCAGAGAAGATTTTATTTATNACGCATTTTTTCGGTTTATTTCAAATTGTAAAATTTATTTCGTAGTATTACGATCAGCAGAGAAGATTTTATTTATATTTTATACATATTTAACATACAGTTAACGGTCCATTTTAGGTAAGGTTCTTTTGTCATGTTCGGATACTTCAAGGTAAATATTTTATTTCACAACGGGGAGAAGTGAATGATTAAAACTCTTTTCGGGATCAAGTTAGTTTGAGAATCACGCAGTTTTCATATTTCACGGATCCACAATGTATATTTAATTCCATTTTTTAAAATCACTGTCTCCAAATAAATACGTGTGGTAAATCGATTGTTGAACAATCGATATCTGGTCGTATGCGCACAACCACATGTCGCGGCGGACGTGCGCGCAACAGTCGGGCCCGCGTGGGTGGTGTACGTGCTACGGCCTCAGGTCACCTTGACTGCGGACGAAAACATGACACGATAACCCCCCCGTGGGTCGACCAAGCGGTCGGGTCTCGTCGGTATTCTGGAACTGATAACCACGCCATTNTGACACGATAACCCCCCCGTGGGTCGACCAAGCGGTCGGGTCTCGTCGGTATTCTGGAACTGATAACCACGCCATTGTTGGTCAAATATCTCGCTCGAAATGCCTGGATACAGTGACACCACGGTCAAGTGCGTGAACCGTGCAATGTACGTGCCACGTGGAAGAATACAACACACGCTGTCGCTGCATACGAAGTACGATTACCAACTGAAAACCAACTCGTTGCGCAGCTTCCACTTTGGTTGGAAAATAGCGCCAAGAAACATAGCCGTAGGCGTGCGCAGGGTTCGGCGATTAAGGCTGCAAACCGCAAAACGAAGACCCACTTTTGCGACATTAAAAATACAAAGTAAGAATATATATAAACACAGCCGTGGCAAATAGTCTCCATTACATTCAATCTACATTTAAATAAGTGGTATTTCCTAACGTGCAAACTTTAAAGTAAAGATACGAAATTGGCAGGATTCTTATTTTTATTTTCCTGTTGACATTATGCATTGTTGTGTGCAGCGGCACTCACTCTCGTGCACGACTTTGTACATAGCAACACTAGTTAATCAGTTTTCGTGAAAATTATTTCATTTCACGCATGCTTACAATCGGGTTCAATACATAAAAATTTTAAGACAAAAGTATTCGGATCACAAGTAAAAGTTACAGAAGCTAAGGGCAATACTATTATTATGCAATTATTCTTATAGTAGCTTAGTTGCACGATGCAGGACCGGCAGAGTACGCGTCAGTTGAACACCCCACACTTTGAAGTCAATATGTGCATGACGTGGCCGACAGCGTTGAATATGCATTATTTTGCAATTCTGCTTTAAACATGTGCACCGCGACTTCAAATAAGAGAGTTTTCATATGAACAGTGATTACGTTATTTAAAAGTTCACCAGTAACTGCTAATAGTTGTGCCAGGGTTGATGTCTATGAAAGAGGTCGGGAAGCAAACACACTTTTGAACCCACGACTTCTTTTACGAGAGTCAGCGAGGCAATATACTGCGTCAACAAAAACGTTTGGTTGAAGATCTTCCGATACTCACACACAATATTAATGTTATAACTATTAAAATAGTAAGTTTTGTAATACGTGTCATGTAATGGTGTTAAGATGATGCGCTTAAGAGCTTATCGTGGAATCTTTGTCTGAATTTAGATGGGTTAGTAGCATATGGGAAACTTATTCATGTTTATTTATTTTACATTAATTAACCTCTCGCTTAACAGGAAAAACTATTGGCAGTTGGACATACGTTTGAACAAGAGGTGAGTCATCAATTTCCCGTGTCAGAGATTGCTGGTTAGATCCTAGGTATATGCTGGTGGGAAATTTTCCAGACGAAGATTATTATTTAAGTGCAACTGACACACTCATTCCGTGAAGGTTTATACGTTTTTTCTAGTGTCCTGTGAATATAAATGTGACTCTGATTCTCCAAAGCCACTTCGTCTCGTGAGCTGACCGGATCTTCAGTGACTGAGAACGCAAAGGGTCCACCCTCATAAGGAGGGAAGTCTAGAAAGGTGGTTGATTCGAAACCACATTCCGGTATAATTCAGTTCATTAGTACCGAGTTCGTCACCAAGTAGTTATGAGTAAACAAAAATCAAGATGTTCGCCTCTTTCAGCCATCCTATGCATGAACGGGTGACATACTGGAAATGTATGTATCCTATCCCCAATAAATATGCATTCTCCTATTATACCAGGAAAGACAGGTACGTGTGTGTCTGGCAGGGTGATATGGTTCGCTTTACCGATGTCTGCCTTTTCCTCTTCTCCCTGCATTGAAAAATACGTTACATTTTTATTTATTAAATTTAATATTTTATCCCGGTAAATTTTTTTTTTAAAATAAATGAAGGAGGGATGTCTCCATCAATGGCTTCCACATAATTTTCACATGGAACAATGTATTAGTTTTTTTTCAAATCGTTATTTGGCTTGCAGTACGATATTACGCAAACATAATCCTAAAAAAGAAAAAATACACAGATTCATTATTTATAGACCCCAACCACGTATTCTTATACAGGAATGACCAGATAGTGAGAGAAAAAGAAGGTCCCGCCAGGGTGGCTCAGAAGAAGAGTAATTTAGCTGCGGCTGAAAAATAAAATGTTTCAAAACTATATTGTAATAACAAACTGTTTCTTATTTGCGGAAAATTTATTTAAAAATAATATTAACCTTAGGCAGGCTAGTTGAGACTTACTAAGGGTATCAATACGAGAACTGCGTTCGATTCACTTCTCATGCTGGACATGTTAGCTTAGTCTTAGAAAGAATCAGAGGATATATTTGTATTACCAAATCTATTTATTTGTAATACATATACTACTACATATATAATTAAAATATTCCCGCATAAGTATTTCAATTACTACGTTTACTTAATTACTGTGAAAATATACAAAATATCAAAATCCCCTATCAAAGTATGAGAGAAAATATCTAAATATCATCACAAGTAACGGATGTAACTGTGTTCAGTAATAATTTTTACTCTTGTACAGTATTATTAAAAGTGTATGCAGTGGAGAGTAGGGACTTGCAGCCAACCCCTTCAAAAATGCTACTCTCGCAATAATTTTTTCGGTTATTCTTTTATTAAAATGACAAGTTCATTAAAAATATTGCTGACTTTTCTTTATTGTTGCCACGTTTCAACCAAAACCGTTGTAAACAAAGAAATCCCAACAAAACTATTAAGAGTTATATTCGTACTCAGATCACCTCCCGAACTTTTATTTCAAAAACAATCTGGAGAGGCACCTGACAATCCCAAAATATTTTGAATAAATTGTCATAACACTTAAATGCATAGTGCAAATTACATTAATAGTTTCCCAGTTTGACTTTACTGAATGTTGAGTAATTTTTATCTCTCTGCTTATGGGATTTTTTTTACTTTATTGCGTTACGTGTAAAAAGTAACATTGACTTTGATATACTGACTAATATCGAAGTGAAAATGAGGTGACAGTAGAATGCAATAATTGAGGGAGTTGGGCAATAAAAAATGTGATTTCATATTTGTACCAAATACTGTTAACCTTTCAGACATTGTGAATAATTAGTCTTTCCACGCTAAAATAAACTGTAGAATTTTTTTTTATAAATATATGTAAAAATTAAAACCTTGTTTTTTTTTACAAATGCATTAATAATGAAAACTAAATTACATACAAAAGTGAGATGATTCACACCGGAAGAAGATGCTGAGAGCTACTTCAATACGTCTATAAAATCGTACAAGGAAATGTAATTACAATTTCAAAAAATTCCGAAAATAAGGAAATGTTTTGCATATTTTTTGTTTTTTTCTGAACCTGAAATTATTTCAAGTAACTTTTGCTAAGAACACCTTAAAATTAATTGACACAAGGCCTGTCAGTAACCCTTGTTAAAAAAATGTTCTGCAAATAATTTGGTTAACTTCATTTGCACATTACCAAAAGAGTAAAATGTTAATTTTGACATGTCATTTCTCAGTGATCTAAAAATCTTTTATGTACGAAAAAGTAGTTACGGATAATGTCTACAAGTTGAACATTATGCAGAACCAATATAAAATAACTTTTTTTTTGTGGCCAACGCTCTTGGGCTTATTAAAACGAAACTCTCATTTTAACACATAGAAAACAATATCACTTTTCATTTATTTTGAGCATTATCAATTTTGTAAAACACTAATAGAAAAACCAAATTTACTAAATTCGCTGCCATCATTACAGTAAAAATGCTACTATAATTTTTCTTATGATTTATTAAAGATTGTTAATTCACTTATAAAAACTGTGGCGNATTACAGTAAAAATGCTACTATAATTTTTCTTATGATTTATTAAAGATTGTTAATTCACTTATAAAAACTGTGGCGTCACTATTAGGCATAAAATTCACGTTAATTTGTTTGTGTAATTTCGTATCAGTTTTGTAAAATCGTATTCTCGACACCTAATAAAGTACAGAGAGGTTTTAGATGACGAACAACATGATAAGATTAGAAATCTTACGCTGTGCTTAAGTGATACCATGACCAATTGTTTCGGGCAGAAGCCACTGCAGGAGTTCGTTGTACGTTGCAGAAATATCATGGTGTGTTATACAAAACATGATCATATATAATGAAAAATAAATAAATAAAACGCGTTGAAGTTTTGGTATTTGAAATAAATGAAAAAGTAGACCTGATTCTGCAGAAGAAAGCACGTAATTCTGTAAGTGAGCAGAACAGATAATGTAGATCAGCAAGAAGACTTATAGCTCAGGAGCTGAGAAACAGCGTCGGTTTAGAAATGTCACACACACATACATGCAGTAGCGTAGCCAGAAAGTTCTCGAAGTGGTCTTNAGAAACAGCGTCGGTTTAGAAATGTCACACACACATACATGCAGTAGCGTAGCCAGAAAGTTCTCGAAGTGGTCTTTGGCGAGGGAGGGGGAGGACATTTCCATGACTAAAGTGAAGGGAGGGAGGAAAATTAGGACAAATTCTAGTAGAACATTACCTCACAGTGTAATAAAATGCGCTACAGTGAACAGAAATTTCTTATTTTTTATTGAAATTAAAAGAATATTGATAGTTTTAATACTAATTGATGACAACCTAATGGGCAAAAGGGAGAGTTAAATCCCCCAACATCCTGGCTAAGCACCTGCACCCACGACTTATCATCCGTTGTTAAGACAGCGGACTTTGCAGTACGCCTTTGCGACTTTGGCTACGGATGCCACAATATAGTCTATTCGTGGTTTCTTCACACTTTTTGAATTAAACGTTTGAAAAATCACCCCATGTATGACGTGCTTGGTTGTTTCATTAATATTTCCTGTTTAACAAGCGTTCTATATTTGCGTTAACATAAAAATCGCTTATTTTTTATTAAATCGAACATTTCCTTACATTTAAATTTATAAATTATAATATTTTATATTTATAATTAAAATAATTAAAAAGAGGGAGAAATAAGTGTTTTGGAAATACCTTGTAAGAAAAAGTTATTATTAAACATTTTATTACAGCGAGTGCGGACGAATACGGCGTGCTGTTCCTCTGGAGTAATTTTATAGACTTGTTTAAGATTTGTTTGCATGAGGCGGAGGAATGCACTGAAAGTAGAACTTTAGCAGGGCTGCAGAAAAGTTGGAAGTAACGGCGAATGGCATACAGATAATATCCGTGTAGAGTAATCCTGAGTTGATTGTCGTACTAAGAACGTACAATTGCAAAGCCGTTAGTAACGTCTACGTTGCTACAACATACCTAACGAATCATTCCACAGCCTAGGATACAAAGACAACTTCATCAAAACCATCAGCGCCAAGCCGGTTATTATGACTCTAAGCGTGGCTAGGGAGTTGTGACGAGAAAATAGCAGCCCGTCATATATCATGTTGTTGAGGGGCAAATGTAAGGAGAATCGTTTGTGTAGTGTGGCGTGATGGAGGATTGTTAGTTCTAATATTGTACTGGAGGGACTGTCGCAAGACAATCGCCCTGTGATGATGTCTGCACATGACAGCGCGGCCATTGTCTTGCAATTGCAACTCTGCTGAAATAAACTTCCGAAGTCAACACACAGTTCAAAGGTAACGAAAATTTCACATATTGGACAAGATTTTAAAGAGTATGTATCAAATAGTTCTACAAATCTGCACTGATGGATTTCGCGAAGACTTCCTTTTACACTTTGTTTTTTCTAAATTAATATAACCAATAGCTATTCTAAAAGTAAATACTCGTAAACAAACATATTTTCACACTATCACCACTCGAAAATTCGGGAAATTTTGCAGTGAAAGAAGTCATATTCTGAGACTTGTTGGTTCAAATTGAAGCGCATGCTTTCGATTTTCGAATAAATTTATAAATTCACAAATAATAAATCATAGCATAAGCTGCGACTGTTAAATAATTTTTAAGAAGTTGACTGAAAACGATAATGGTCACAACATATTTCTGATTTAATTATGAACATTCACTCCCAAATAAATCAAAGTGGAGCTGTGCAAATGGCGAGATGTTAAGGTTGTTATTTTTTAAAATAACAAATGAAATTTTAATTTTTTGCTTAACTTTAATGATGTTACCAAATATTTCGTTGTCAGTACTAATTTTAAAACTAATTTTTTAATAAACGCTAACTTTTGCTTTTTAAGTAATCACATTTTATAGCGTAAAGTCCTTATTGTTACAGGCCGTTCCAAATAGTTATACAAATGTGGTTAGAAATTCTTAAACGGTGAAAAGCTAAAGACAAAAACCAATTGTATTGGTTAACACATTATAGAGCGTAGAAATGTTTTTNATTCTTAAACGGTGAAAAGCTAAAGACAAAAACCAATTGTATTGGTTAACACATTATAGAGCGTAGAAATGTTTTTAGTCAAATTTCCAAAGAAATTGTAGGTTTTTGATAATGCGTTCTTGTTTTGTGTATGTGCCTACGTTATTTATTTAAAAAACTCTAATCTTCACCAAATGAGGTAAATTTATAACATGCGAATCTTATACTTCTTGGCAGTGCTGAATGCTTGTTTTCAAAATGGCAGGCTTTTGAAACTTCAATAATATTGTTGCTTCATATCGTAAGAATCGCTCTACCTATTCCCGACATATTCGGCACACGAGTATTGCAATGGTAACCCATTGTAAGAGTTCTAATAATAACCGGCTTTATTTTTAATATGGTAGACACNGCACACGAGTATTGCAATGGTAACCCATTGTAAGAGTTCTAATAATAACCGGCTTTATTTTTAATATGGTAGACATATAAATATTACAGTTTTGAATACCATATATACCCCAAATGTTGACAAATAAAGAGGTTTATGGTACCTACTGAGACCATTAAATAAGTTAATACATTTCCTCTTTTATCGCGAATTTTGAAAGAGTCGAGTTGAGAGATTTGGGCGGCTCCTAACAATGAGGTCTTGAGAGCCGATGAGGATGAAAAGAGGTGATAATGAAGCACCGACGGAATGCAAGGGTGAGGGAAACCGGAGATCCCTGAGAAAACCCACTAGCCAGAGGTATCGTCCGGAATTTCGGAAGGGAAAAATATTATTTTATCTTACGTATCACGAACTCCGCGACCGATCATCACCACGTCTAGTATATACGCAATTATGTAGTAGGCCTACCCATGATAAAAGGAGGTAAGGTGATGTCATGTGCATGTTCCCCTCCTTTTCTCGCCCACCGTGACGTCATATTACGTGGAAGTGTACGGTATTTTAATGGAAGTGAAGGATTTTTCGGCTGTTGCTGTATTGTAATTGTGCCATTTTAAGAGTCTGATAGTATGCTGTGCTCTGAAGCGTGTGGGCGCAACGATTACTAAACAAACTAAAAGTAGTGATGTAAAAATAGTTTAGTTCTCGGAAGGACGTTGCTAAAATGTGGGCACTTTCATGCAATAGAAATTACGAATTCATCGTGATTACTTTGTACGTACAGTACTCTGGGGGCAACCCTTTTGTTATAAATATTATTATACCTTAACGTGACTCGATATTCTTATTAAATTTGCAGCGTAAACGCAAAGCTTTTGAGTAAAAAGCATTAATACTTTTTACCGAGAAATGCAATGTAAATGTAGAATGACAATTTGCTTCTAGAATTTTCCAAAGTTTTAATTTGACTGCTGCTATGGTTAAAAAGTAACGACTGAATTCAACTTATAATATATCATGCCCTATTTAACTCAATATCAAAAACTTGTTTTTGCTAGTGCTTCTTGGTTAAAAAATTTTGATGTTTTAAAAGTGTGTATATAATATAAAACAAAATGTTTAAGCGAATACAGCTGACCATATCTCGCGTGAGTCACAAGTATAAATGATTCTGGGGCACGTGATTGTTTTCAATTACGTTTTGCTCTCTTTATAATGTTTCAGGTGTCATATATTATTGAATGAAATGAGTCCCATTGTGCTACGGCCACAACAGCGTGTGTTTAAAAGGTATTACTATACGATTTAATAAAGTAATGCTGTACACTATGCAAACCTGTCAAATCATTACATGTTTTCTTTGTTATTTATTTTTATTTAGTAACTGTGTGTCGATACCTGTGTAGCTTCAATATTTACGCAATAGTTTTATAGGACACCTTTTCTCGTGCAACAAGCACCGTTGGAGCTCTTCAACCAATGTGCCACCTTATACTTTCTGAAACGCAAAAAAGACAGTGTCGAAATAAAATACGCGAAACTGAACGAAGTCTCTCGATTTTCCAAAATCACAAAAAAGAGGGGATCACGCACTCTAGCCTTATTTAAGTGAGAGTATACGCAACATGTTTTATCCCCAATTAAAGTTTATTTGACTTTTATTAATACTTGTACAGAAATTTGGTCTATTTTACGTAAATACAGATATTAGTAGACTTTCAAAAGATTGTGGCAATACAAATTTATCCCCTTATTAATTTTTTTAATTTAATTAAAAAATACATATAATTGTGTTATCCTACTTGCAAGCATCATACGTTTTGTAAAGGCAACAGATTTGCCCAAACACAAAGTTTATCTCTTGTGCATGAAGAAAATTATGACATTTAAGCAAAGAATATTGATTTTCACCTATAACAATTTTTAGTAACACGTTTTGGCATTCGTTTCTACACTGAAAAACAATTATTTTTTTCATTAATTTTACTGAGAAATTGTTAATACATTCACAAAACTGTGCAAAAATACAAAAGTATGCTATGTAAAATATCCACTTTGTAAAGTTGCAAGAATGGTTTTTGTAATATATCTAGAAAACCTTTTGCAATATTCTGTAATAACTTACAGTTATTACTATCTGGAATATCTGTAAGTTGCGAAGTCAAATTAACAAACTAATACAATCTCTCATAATTAACTTTACTCAAAATACGTGAATTTGTTTACGAACTACATGCGATAAAATAATAAATATTTAATTTTTTTGGGAAAAATAATATTTTACTTTACTTTGCCAAGAAATGTAAATGCATACGATCTCGCTGTTATATGTATTTCCCTTGCTCAGTCAGTTTTGTAACCAACCGAACAGATAGTAATGGTAATTTGTTAGTTTGCAATGCCGGTAACTATCATTCCGTCGCAAAGTTCATAAAACAATATACTCTTAAATTATAAAACTCCTACTGCGAAACATTTTAGTCCACATGCAGACTTAAAATTCTTCTGAAGTACAGTAATTGCCTAAATCATTACCCTCAATTTTTCACGAGGTAATATTGTATTCTTGCCCGACAACTTATACCCTTATAACGAGAAACTACATTTGGGGTCAAATGGTTCAGTGGTAATGTGCTTGAGATGTAATTCCACAGGTGCAGGTTAGATTCTCCAAGTTGGCAGCAGTACTCTTTAAATACAATTACAAAAACATTTTTGTATTATTTTTATTACAGTTGTTTTCGAGAGCAATATACACTTTTCTCAACTTCTTAATAGTGTTAGTTGAAGTACTAGCCTTAAATTGTAATATTGCAAATATATGTACTGCAGTTTTTACAAGAAAACGTTTTGTATCGTCGCAAAAAAAATTTTGGCAACTGGTTTCAAAAAATTTTTTTTTATGTATACGAGCAATATCTGTATACTTTTTATATGTATAGCGTGTGTTTTCTTTGCGTGGCGCTTGTCAAGCATATTTTCCGTTCATTGTATTTGTATTTCTCTGGTTACATTCGATCGTATAATTGCCTTGGATAGCTGTGTATTGATACATTTTATATGTTTTACATGCACAGAAATATTAAAAGGAACGTACGAAGATACTCAGCGCGCAGTGCTGGTAAGTGAAGTTTCCCTCTATGTTGACGCCACGCACACAGGCGATCGAGTTTTGGCGGCCGGGTGATTTCGCCTTACTTATTTACATAATGGGCCTACCTAAACAGACATTACGCTGATTATTCACACCTTTAATTTAGGAAAAGCGGCTATATTATTACCTTAAGTCCGTATGGTAGGTCTATAGAACAACCAAAATTGCTAAGCAGAATTTACCCACTGCAAGAATTAAATTTGCTATTTCGCAGCATCTTATATATGCCATATTGTCGAATGGCACCAACTAAGAAATGTTCTCAAGTCACGTATCGGAAACCAAAAATGGTGTTAGCTACATTTTTTTTCACATACGTTCTGCCATGGTAGGCCATCCTAAATACTCGCGGTTATTTCCAAAACGACAGCAATGTAAATATTTTTGGTTGTTATGTATACCGAGCCGGTAAACTTCAACCAAGCTTCGTGATGTGGCTACGCATATTGCGTGCATTAACCACGCTGTGTCACTGCCTCTTTCGTCAGCCATTTTATAATATAGCGCCAGCTTATTAAAATGTTTGAATGTTAAAATGTCCTGGAATCACAAAACAGACCCTTTCGAAATTTACCACAGAATAGGTGCTATGGTAGACCTCCATTATCAAATATGATCAAAGTATGACAAACATATACTTTTAAAATGAAGGCCTCATAAATAATTAAGTTTACCATGCCAACCCTACCAGGAAATTAGATATATTTTAATGAAACTATACTGGCAATAACTAAACAAACAATAAATAATTTTTTTTTTCCGATTTTTTTTCTTTTCTTTTATATAGCGTCACATAAACACAATGATTCTTAATATCATATTTGTAATCTACCGAAACGAACTCAAAATATTAACACAAATGCCGTACCATTACAGGCACCATAAATAATGTAAATTTTAAATAAATTTTTATTTCTACATGACTGTCGTTAACATTTATGCTGCATATTTTTCTAAACAGTAATCTAACATAATTTAACGCAATTTTACACGCTGAAATATCTAATTGCCAGCATAAAAAAAATGTAATTTTAACTTCTTTAGTGTACAACGTTGAAAGATGTCACCTGACTTAATAACTTCTCAAACAACTCTCACAACACTTTAATATGGGAACAGTGCTAAGAATGACTAAATATAATTTATATTAGCAAATATCTTGATTTAGAAGCGGTAGTGGTTTCACGAGCCGTATTTAGGGTACCATTTAACTGATTACTTTAGTATAAGTGTTCTGAAGTGCATACTCTGCACACTAAATACTGGTAAATCTAGAGGAAGAAACATTATTCATCAACATTTTTGACACGCTGTATCATACAAATATTTGGTACCTTATAAAACAACTTCCGTATAAGTAATAGGTCAATTAAATCCCTCGGAACTTTCATGTCATAGACATTTAATTTACACTGAAGAGCCAAAAAAACTGGTATAGGCGTGCATATGCAAATGACAGAGGTATAGAACCAATCAGAGTAACGCGATGCGGTCGGCAGCGACTATATAACAGAACAAGCATCTGGCAAAGTTGCTAGATCGGTTACTGCTGCTACAATGGTATGTTATCAAGATTTAAGTGAGTTTGAGCGCGGTGTTATTGTCGGCGCACGAGAGACGGGAGATAGCATCTCCGAGGTAGCGATAAAATTTGGATTTTCGCGTACGACCATTTCACGAGTGTACCGTGAATATCGGGAATCCGGTATAACGTCAAATCTTCGACATCTCTGCGGTCGGAAAAATGTCGTGAACGCACGGGACAAACGACGACTGACGAGAACCATTAAACTTGACAGACGTGCAACTCTTTCTCAAATTGGCGCATATTTCAATGCCTCCTGCGTACCTTCACACATAAGTCGAGTCCATGCCACGTCGTTTTGCGGCACTTCTGCGTGCTCGCGGGGGCCCTACGCGATATTAGGCAGGTGTACCAAATTTTTTGGCTGTTCAGTGTATATGCCTATTTACAAGTTTAATAGACATCCGTTAATTTTCTGAACTGAGCTAAGAAGTATTTGTGTATGGTCTGCGTAAATGGGGCAGAGTTTGTTTAATTTATTTGTTATGAACACTAGCGCTTTATTTAAGACTATAGTTTAGTTTTCCTCAAATGCACATAAAATATGCAGTACATTAAAATGTAAGTTCTCCAGAAATTGTTCACTTAATAACATTGTAAAACTTATAAACAAAATTTAAGAGTGGGAATTTGCTAGGCAATTAATATAAATGTACAGTATGGGTGAAAAATAAAATATCCATTGAAAAGTGCTCATAGGTTTTGTAAATGAAAAAAATTGTTTTGCATTCCTTGAAGTGCTGATGTTTGATTCACTGAATCTTAATTTCTGATTTATTTTTTAGGCGAAAAGATACGCTTCATATGGTGCAACGGGAACAGCAGTGCCTTATACTCCGTGAGAAAGTGCAGCTTGCCTCTCGTTACGAATGCGCCGTTATGTGGCAAAGGTATCAGATCGGTGGCAGAGTGTGTACAAACTCCAAACCTATGAGGAATCGCCATTCCAAGCTGACGCAGTTGGGGTCTGTGGCAGATGCTGGCAGAGGTGCTCTTCCCTCGGCATCCACGTCACAAGAAAATGTGCGAGTGGTGCATGAAGCGTTTGCCCGAAGCACCAAGAAATCAACACGCCAGGTTGCTCGTGAAAGTGGCTTAATCCGTCACGCAGTCCGCACCGTTTCGCAGAAAGACTTACGTCTGTCCACGGAAGCTGCATTGCTGCCAGGAGCTTTCAGCGGAAGACTGCGATCGTCAAATGGAGTACGGGGCAGATGATGATTAGTTAATACAGCGACTGGCCTGAGTTTTTTGAGAAAGTCATTTGCAGCGAAGAGTCCGTGTTTATTGTGGGTCTTGGGTCAGAGTCAAGGGTCTTGAGTCTTCTTGGGTCTTGGGTCTTGAGTCTTGTGTCTTGTTACTTGAGTCCCGGGTCTTGGGTCTTGAGTAGGCTATTAGGCCTTGAGTGAAGTGTCAGGTTTTTTTGTGATTTTTAGAAATGTTTTGGGATATTTAGCAATTTTGGTATTTTTTTAAAGAATTATTGAGATTATTTTAAATTTTTCGGCTCATGGCCATTTAAGATCACGGTTGTAGGGTCAATGTCAAAAGTCAAGGTCAAGGGACATCATAACATGATGGCTGGTCGGTTCCAGTCCCCTGTCCCCTCTATTCCCAAACATTAGACATTTTGAATTTTTGTAAATTTTGGAAACAAATTTTTACACATTTTTTGATAAATTTTTTATGTTTTAAAAATATTTTTGGGGAGGTTTTTGAATTTTTTGTAATTTTTGGTATTTAGGTCATCCAAGTTCATGGGAATGGGGTGAAGGTCAAGTTACCAGTCAAGGTCATCGACATCTAACATGGCTGACGAAATGGTCACCAGCAGACCTGGCTAGGGTCGGTCGTGTTGGGACCTTAGTCGATCCACCTGTCATCGGACCTCGGACCTCCTACATGTATATATTTATTACGTTTTTAAAATATTTAAAAAAAAAATTTTAATAATTATTTTTTTTGGATTTTATAATTTTTTCTGAAATTCTTTTATTTTTTTAGATTTAAAGTCATCCAAGGTTAAGTCAAAGGTCAAGATTGAAGGTAAAATGCGATCCTCCCAAATCCCTGCGATTGATCGTTTTTGAAAATAAGGGGATCGTTTTTGAAAATGAGGACATCAATGCTTTTTGAAGGATAAACGGGGAATTTTAAGGAAAAAAAAATAGTAAACTTCAAGCAAAAAAAGGGAAATTTTAAGAGAAAATTTGGCCATATACATATATGGCCATATATATATAAATATATATATTTATACACTGTAATTTTAGTCAATTTCCAGTCGGTGTTTTTTCAGTTGTGATATAATCTGGCTCATGTATATACAGTTGGTATTTATACTTTGACTATATTTACACATGTTTTCATTTGCAGTGTGCTTCTCATTATTTGTACAGTAAATCAGTAAATGATGAAATAATTATCTGTATGGCAGACATGTAAACATTCTATAGAGAAAGGAATATATTAACATGCCAAGGAAAAAGTAACACGCACCGAACCGACGGACTTACAAGCTCCTTCGTTCCTAATCAACACATGAAATTAGATCGTAGGATGTAGGAGCAACGGATGTTCTGGTATGAGTAAAAGGAATATTCTCATATAGTCCAATGATAACAGACAATTTAGACCACCAAAAGCCAAAACCTACATTTGACTTTACAGGCACTGAGATAAAATAACTTTAGATGAATGAGGCCTGCATATTGCTCGACCACTAGTGTCCAAAACTGTCCAAATTTTAAAGACATACTAATTGAGTGAGAATATTAATGATGATTCGTCTTTCACAACAATATCATGCTTGTATAAAAGTTGTGGAAGTGAACACACTAACTCTCTGCCAGAGCACTTTGTGAAGAAGTAAGACGATTTCGCTAAATCGAGTGCATGGATATAGTAATTTTATTGTGATAAATTTTGGTTAGTAATAATTTAGAATCACTGCAGTACTCTTAATTTGTATAAATGTAAACATAACTTCCATATTTCTTGGGGACGGAATACTATATATCTGTTTTCTAAAATTTCGGTTACAAATGTGTTCCCCACAAAGTTACTGGATCTGCATGTTAACTCATACCTATTAAAGGATGTTACCAGATGAAATGTTTGTGGATTGTAAGGGAACTGTTTGAATATTAAATTCCTTTAAATTGCAGAAGACATTAACAGCAAATACCAGAAAATATTTCTAGAATATTTTACATAATTTACACGAAAATAATTAGAAACATTTAATTAATCTTGATGTTTAACGAAAAGGATTAATAACAAATATTCCTAGTATGTAAAAAATTTATTATCAACAAAATAGTATATTTTATTATATTATGTCACTATTTATTTTATAGGCGGCTAGCAGCTTAATTTCTTTTTTACAAAATTTTGATAAAAAAATAAAACGTTAAGAAAAACTTGTTAAAGCAACTTTTTAATCTATCGTAAATAATTTCAAGAAAGCTAGCTAACCTCTAAATCTAATTTCATACTATATTAAAGTTCCCACATTTATAACAAAATATTTAAAGCTAAGCTTGAGAAAATCGCTCTTACCGTGATTGTCCCAGAAAAATCAATTTACATGGAATCCTTTATTTTCCTTTTCAGCATTTTAAAGATTTATATACCTTTTTAAGCTAGCTACTACGGAATAGGAAATAAAACAGCGAGCTAATAATTCTTTATAACAGTTCTGAAATATTGGCAAAAATTTAACTCTCAGCAGATACTTTCAGTTTTTCGTAAAGTGAATTTAATGATAAATTATATAAAAGCTAACGATTTGCATGTCTTTGCATGGGAACGTAATATAAATATATCCTAACTAACTTTTAAATATTCATTTTAATAAGCCGTTTGAATTCGACTCAAAAGCTATTTATTATAAATGGGAGATTATTTAGTTATCAATCAGTGTAACAAAATTTCCATAAAATGTTACGTTGTTATAAATATTTCATCTCATATCCATTTGATGGTTACTAAATAAATAAAATATTTTATAAGAAATTAATGTTTTTGTGTAACTTTTTTGTGTAAGTAAAATATAAATGGCGAGTCAGTGGTATAGGTGCAAGTTATCGACCGGTCGCCATCTTGGAAATTTCTTTTACTTTAAATTTTTTTATTTCCAATTATAATTTACCATTTTCTCATTGAAACAGATTATTTTCTCCTTAGAATTTCCCTTCTTTCCCTAATTTTTTTCTTCTTTCATTACAATTTTTTTACCCTCAAAAAATTACCGATCCTCCCGTGAGCATAAACGATCCTCCTCAACGACCTTAGCAACGATTTCGCGGGTATCTTTTCGAGAGGAGAACAGTGGTGGTTATGTATGTATTACAGGCAACAACTATGCCAAATCGATACACACAGTCCAGGGTCCAGAGTCGAAGCCGACCATCCACCATCTCGTTCCTATCCGCCATCTTTTTTCCGGTTATCATCTTGTTTCCAGGAGCTATCTTGTTTTCTAACTACTGTTGTCGCCAAGACTCGTGGTGGCTCGAAGCGTGGAGGTGTGGAAGGCCTGAAGCAAAGGGGGGTTAGGGTTTTGGGAGGCAATGGCCATGCATCCACAACGTGCTACGTGCTTACAAAACACATTACCCCTCGCTCCTCGCTGTAGGGATGGACTGTGGACAATGGCGAGTAGCACGTGGCCTAAGAGGTATAAACAAATTATACACAGCAAGGAAAGAGAAGTCATCAGGAGTGTTGTAGAAGCTTGTGATCAAGAGGCAAGGAATAAATATTTGTTGGTTCCTATTAACGAAACTACAGAGAGAGCTGCAAATTACACGGGAGTAAGTAAGCGCCTGTCGAAAGAATTCTCAAACAAAGCAGAGAGAGACCTGGTGAGTCTCAAACAACTCCAGGAACGCGCAGGTAAGAACACAATGCTTACACTGTTCACCGTATCTCGTATTAAGGGTTCCGACTACCTGCAATTATTTTGTGCAATCGAGTCCTCAAAACGGGTGGACTCTAAGGCGGACTCTTGCTCACTCCTCGCTAGCTTCGTCACCTGTACCCTCAAGGCGCTCAACTGGCATGCTGTCTCTCTGCCGGTGACTCGCCTACACGTGACTTTCAGCAGTGAATCTATTTAATTTAAAGGCACACTTATAAGAAGAAAGAACGATATGTTTCCAAAGACAACTCTTAAGTGTTTGTATACAAAAATCTGTTGCTGAAACTGTTTCTGAAAGCACCCGTTTTAGCCATTTTTGCGTCAAAAATAATTTTTCGAGTTTGAATGACAACTTTAAACATGGGGATTGGACGCCCCTATAAAATATCCAGCTGTTTAAGAATAATGTGTTTTGTACCAAACCCTTGTAATGCACTTATTACATCTGCAATGTGATGAAATTATGTTAATTTTTATTCACTTTGACAGATGAAGATGAATATCTCACGTAACAGAATCAAAGAATGGTTTATTTTCTTGACTGAACTGGTAAGCTTTTCAAACATCGCACCAATAGTAAAGTGTCATCCGTGACTTTTCAGTTGTATATGCCAGTATTATATTCAGTTAACCAAAACCATTCAACAGATTTTATTTGAATATTGTAAATTTGGCGTCGTTCTCATAATTATTTAACTGTAAATTGTAATGTACAAGTTGAATGTACTCGTTATTGTGTTTGAATACTTGAAGTCTCTGTTAAAATTTACTAAATATCGACATTTTTATATTGATGTTAATTGCGCAGTCAGCAGTCCAAAAGCTAAGCTATTTATATTATATATCAAATGATAAATATAAATTGCATTTCTTACAGGAAAAATAATTTTGTGGTACTTCTACACATACAGATTGTAATGCTGTAAGCGCACATCGAAACTTAATCTAAGCCATACTTTCTAAAGAAAAGGCCTTTGATATTTGGTTTTATTTACCTATATCAAACAAAGATATATGGTAATAAATCCGAGTATTTCAAAGAGAACAAATTCTGAGGAAAGTGAAATTCGTTCATTCTTTCATTTACTTATTGATCAGAAGCTTTGGGACATGCATTACCAGTATACATTTATATATTTATATTGTGTATAGTTAACCTTAAACAAAGTGCCTAAAAACAAGTTTATGTATAACTTTTTCTGTCATTTCAGGCCAAAAAAACTACGAAAATTGTTATCGGTAGCTTTGATAGGCGTGTGATAAGGGGCACTACTAGAGAATTTTACGACGTCAAGAAAATCATACCAACTGTAGGTAAACTTATTCCAGTTCTGCGTGGAAAGATTGGGTGGAATTGGATCTCTACGAAGACTAATCAAAAACATGGACTTCTTGTGGAAAAGATCTCAAAAGAAGAGGGTTTTTCTTGTTGAAAGGGCTGACATCGTCGTGTGGCGTTGAAAGTATTTGACAAAAATGAAACAGTTGAGAAGAGAAGGCAGGAACATATTTTACATTGACAAAACGTGTATTGACAGTAATTTGACATTTAAGAAGTTCTGGCAAAAGAAAGGTGTCGTTGAAGGATTGGTGGAAAGTGGTAGTGCAGCAAACATACTTATTGTTGTGCACATCGGGTCGCAAGAAGGCTTTCTTCTGGATGGGCCGTTAATTTACAAGGCAAATTCGACGACAGCAGATCATCGCGAGCAGATGTATGCTCTGAATTTTGAGAAGTGGATTTTGCAGCAAGTTTTACCAAACCTGCCACCAAATTCCGTGATAGTTATGGACAATGCACCGTATCATTCGAAGTAAGTAGAAAGGTCACCGTCAAAATACGTCGCGAAGAAAGAAATCATTGCGGGGCTACAAGGAAAAGGGGTATCTTGCAAAGAAGCAATCATAAAAGCTACTGTCATTGATTTGCTTAAAAACCATTGACCAAGAGAAAAAATATTCGCTGTCGACAGGATATTCCAGCAACATGGCCATAGTGTACTTAGATTGCCCCCTTATATGTGCGATTTCAATGCCATGGAACTAGCCTGGGCTAAGATTAAACGCTAAATCAGAGCTCACAACACGACTGGAAATTTATCACTGCAAGTCTTAGAGAGGCTAACTACAGAAGCCGTAGAAGTCGTAACGAAGGAACACTTGGTGGGATATTGCAGACATGTTGAAGGAATTGAAGAAGAGTGCTGGAAGAATTGTTGCCTCATGGATTTAGCAGTAGATGAGTTCTTAAGCAAACTGGAGAGTGCCAGTGATGACACATATGATGAAAGAGCNGACTGCCTCATGGATTTAGCAGTAGATGAGTTCTTAAGCAAACTGGAGAGTGCCAGTGATGACACATATGATGAAAGAGCAAAATTTTCACACCATGACAGCTGCAGTGAGCAAGAAATTTTTTGAATGTGATAGCGACAGCTCTTGCTTAGCTCAGCCATTGTAAATAGTGTAAATAAATTATATCTCGCTGATACATGTACTATACAGTGTCATTAATTAGTTTTGCTTAGTCACTTTTTAATTAATTGAGTTATGAATAGTTTTATTATTCCCTAAGCTTCCTCAAAAACAGCGAATAAACATTGTTAACAAGGCTATGTTTAGACATATTCTTATTATATGCTTACAGTTTGTAAAATTGCTATCTTCTTATATTTGTACTTATACTATTACATATATTATCATATTTTTATTCTTACTTACACTATTACATACTATCTTTTTTAACGAAATAACTGGAATCATGAATGTTACATGGTGTAATTTGAGAAATTAATAGTTTTCATTCTGAATACCTGTAAATAAGTATATTTAAGATGAACATTTCGGTATCCTTTCCCTTATTTTGACTATTTGTTCCCCACACCATGATCTTGGTATCACTGCTCATTCTTATAGTCACTATGTACCTTAACATTATATGCTCATACCTTGATCAGTAATAACTTGTTACAACTAAATACTTTGATGCGTAACGCATATTGGAAGTATGCATAAGAAGTGGCGCTGTCACAACCCTCACCCTTCCCCAGGTTAACCAAGTGTAGGGCCTCCTGGACGACACGTGTTACCCATTAAGGCGTGCCGAGGTCAAGCCGTGGTGGGGTAGCACTGTCCACCCACGGGCCTCCCCCTACCCCCTAGCAAACCTCGTGAAACTTGTACACGCCTAAGAAATGATGAGATATGCTGGCGATTACCGCCCACAAGAGAAATTAAAACACGTGCTGAAGGGTATAAGCACCAAGAATAATCTGACAGCTTATGGCAGGAGCAACTGGCCCACACCACCCCCTGCCCCCTACACCAACAAGAGGACAATGCGTGGAAGAAGTGTACATTGTTCTATGTCTTCCTCCCTCACCTTCCTACAACAAGGGAGGCATGTGTAGGAATCTAAGGAGCGGAGACGTAGCGAGGAGCGGTAACAGGGGAAATGATAGGTAAATTTTACTGGGCGGTGGAAAATGATGTGAGATAGGTGAGGCGGTCGGGTGGAAAACCTCGGCACTGGCCGATAAGAAAAAAAGTATAAACCCCTGGTGGGTTACTAAGTAACTGGACGATAAACCATAACAAGAAGATAGCGGGCAAAAGTAATAAGCACCGCCCTATGTGCTATCTCAGTGTCAGAAGGGTGTATCTGTCACTGCGCCAGCCGATAACGAAGTGTGGAAAGCAGGGCGATAACACACCCGAGTCACAGCGCCGCCGGGCGATAACAAAGCAGAAAGCGCGAGTGAGATCCGCACCGGCCAAAAGTATACGCATGCAGGAAGATGCCTGTGAAGGAGAAAGGGCTATAAGCGAGAAGTAGCGCGAAAGGGTCTGGAAGAGCGGGAGAGAAGAAGGAAGTGAAGGGAGTCCGAAAACAAGCGCATGCAGGCAGAAAGCGGACGAAGAAGAGACAGTAGGCGAGAAGCGAAGAAATGAAGAGAAGTGCACCGACCAAGAATCGAACCCGGGAGATCGTAGCCACATCCGCGGACGAGCCTGCAAAGCAGCAGTCCAGAGATGACAACAGCATGAGAGGAAGGAAATGCATCCTTGCCCTTCTCTTATTAAACCTGCTGTCCAGGTTCACTAAGGTTCACAGTGCGGGCGGGATAATAAGCCACCTCATCCGGCAGAAACAGATGCAGTGTGACGTGAGGTAAGTGTTTACTGATGTCACCCGCTGAGAAAACTAGGGCAGGATACGCGACCTACCAACCTTAGTGCACTGAATCTTAAGTGAGACACAGTGTTTACAGTTGGATCTGTGTTTATCCTATATAAAGTAGGAAGTTAGGCCTTCAGTCAAAAGGCATGTAGACGCCACACTTAAGTGTGACTGAGTGTTATTTGTTTAATGTATCTGTGGAGGTAAGGTACCAAGATAGGCCATCAGCCAGGTGCCGGATTAGAATGTGTAAAAAATTGTTGCCGACCGCGTGGGGGGTTCACATTTGCCCCAACGGCAAGACCACGTGTAAGAGCTACCGAAGCAAGATACGATGAGGGTTTTATTGTTTGTTTTTTCTTGACACGGCCTAAGATCTGCTTTACCCAGAAAATGAAACATGTGTAAGTTTGGAGATACAGGGAATTAAAAGTTTGTTTTCCGTTTACCGTAAGAGTATTTGTAAAAACGGCAGTGTGCCAGACATTAGCAAGGACAGAGTTTCCCAGCCTAGGAGATAAGAGGGTTTTGTATTCGTGCGGCTTACGAGTCGACATAAAAGTAAATATCTGTCACAAAAACGTAAATGCTGTCAGTCAGCTGTGCAAATTTCTGGCCTTCTGCCACATCTTTGTTGGCAAGTACTCAAGAAAGTCCCCGATTTGCAAGGGCGATGGAAGAACAGAAGAGCTTATTAAGTACTGTAAAAGTACTATGACCTGGAAGGATCACTGATGGCATTTAGTGAAATGTGTAAACTATGTAACCCTGTAAAAATTTTTGTAATGCTGTAAGAAGGTTTGTAAGTACTATAGGGAGTCCGAGATGTGTATTCTGTTTATGTTTTGTTTATAGTTTTTTGCACGATTTCAAATGTGTATCGAGAAGTTACACTGTACAGTAACATGCAGTCCACCCAGGAAAAGACCATCAGTTTTTTGTGCCAATCCCTAACGCCCTGGACTTGTAGATAAAGTGTTTTAACCATCCTAATAAACTCAGAAGTTAGCTTTTATTACCAGTGTATACGATCTGCGAGGTATTTGAAAGTTTACTTGTACCTTGTGCATAATCAAGCCGTCAGAAGTGTTTGTAATCGCAGAGCCAGACTGCTAGGCCCTTTTTGCAGGCAGGACACGTCTGTTACCAGTGGGGATATGCATCCTTGAGTGGCGGCCAGATTTAGGGTGTCGAAGGACGCGAAGGGTGCAATAGAGACAGAGGGAGGGAGGTCTCAAGGTCTCAGCTGTCCGCGCCATGATATAAACTCCACGCTAACCGTGCGGGAGTTGAGCGCACAGCATAGACAAGGCTACAGAACGGGAGCTATAGAGATGCAACCGAAAACCGACATTTTGGCACAGATTGTGTCAGCGCTGAAGATATAGGGCGGGATTTGACTCATAAAACATATTGGAAGTATGTGTTAGAAGCGGCCAGCTTAAAGAAGTGTAAGACCTACTGGATGACACATGTTACCCATTAACGGATGCCGAGGTCAAGCCGTGGTGGGGTAGCACTTTCCGCGCAAAGGCCTCTCCCCCACCCTCTGACAAACCGCGTAAAACTTGTACACACCTAAGAAATGATGAGATATGCTGGCGATTTCCGCCCACAAGCGAAATTAAAACACGTTCTGAAGAATGATACACACAAAGAATAAGCTGACAGTGTATGCTAGGGGCAACTATACAACACCACCCCCTGCCCCCTCCACTAACTAGAGGACAACACATGGATGAAGTGTCCATTGTTCGACACCTTCCTCCCTCCCGTTCCTACAAAGGGAGGCACATGTAGGAATCTTGGGAGGGCGCCCAGATAGTTTAAAAGCCATTTTTACATACAAGGAGGGGGTTAGTCATATCGGGGCAGTCGGAAAACGTTGTACTCCACACCGGGAGAATCAATTACGTCAGAGAAGGCAACCAGTCAGTTAAAAGAGTGCACCGAGAGAGAAAGCCAGTGCAACAGTTAACCAAGGCTGGGGAGATCGTACCCCGGCCGAGTGAGTCAGTCGCATCAGTCAGTCGGTTGCATCAGCAGTTACGTGAGAACAATTAACCTGGTCAGTTAAAATCGCGAGCCGAGACAGAGAAAGTCAGTGCATCAGTGCGACAGTCGAGTGAGTAATATAGCACACCGAGGCCGGGGTTAGGGCCCGGCAGAGTCAACAAGAGACAGTGTTAAGGAGTCAGCCATATCGGGAAACCAGTAATATCCCGCACCGTGGGGCGTCGAGTGAGTCAGTCGGATCAGTCAGCCGAGTCAGTTACAATTACGCACCGAGAAGGCAGAGTCGAGTGGTGACCTTCAACGAGGAGTGCTACGTCGAGCGAGTGGGAGTAGTCCAGTACAACCCTGTGTCAAGAGCCAGGTTGGGACCCGCCAAGGGTTCCTGGCCGGGACGTGGTAGAGACAGTTACAACCCTACACCGCGAACGGGAGTAGAATGGTGAGCTACAACGAGGAGCGCCACGTTGAGAGGAAGCCAGCTGAGTGCAGCACGCCAACTACAGCCAGTCCGAGGGCCTGTTACAGGGCCACCCAACTCCTCAGATCTCAACTTCTGCCGGAACAACTACTCCGCAACAAGTACAGTTAAGTAAAAACATCATCACCCAGGGACGTGTCCTGTCACCTAATGCCCCCAGAGTGTCGGAAACGTTAGCCAGAACACTGTAATCAGCCCTTGAGGCCAATAACTCACAGGGCCGAGAAGGTATGTGTACTTCACGCAAAAGGGCCGGGAATGTGAGTATGGATTCCCGTAAAATAAATCTGTTAAAACCAAGAATTTATGAAGTCATTGTTTTATATACCCTCAACCTTCAAGGCACCTTACAGTCTGTGACATTTAACATTAACTGAGATCCTATGACCCACAGGTGGGGGATAGCATCAACTTTTACCTCTGTATTTTTCTTTATTTATGCTTATTTTTCACATCATAATCTTGGGTCTTTATTGTTTAATGTTATCATAATGTTGTTCTAATAATATGCTATCAAAATCTATTTAATTGTTATTTACTTTTTAAATTATAATACTTGTAAATTGGTGGTTGTTAACTAATTATGTTACTGCAGTTTTTAAATTTTGTGTTTTGGAGGCCTAATGATTTCTTTATTTTTTTATCATCGTCCTTTGTCTATTCAATATATGGTGAGTAATTTTAAAGTTTTCTATTATTACCCTTCTAAATTAATGTGGTTAACTATTCATGGTATTAAATTATTTTCATTGGTTTGACTTGTGGAAGTTGCTTCTTGAAAAAGGTATTCAGTTCACAAATGTTATCACAGCATGTCGAAAGCCGCGGTTGAGGCAGTTCGTCTGCAATCACTGTGATACGGTTTCGGTTCCTGGCGACGTCAATAGGAATTTTTGCATGTGGCAGTCGTTGTTGGTGGGTTATCTCGGGGATCTCCCGTTTTCCCCACCTTGCGTTCAGATGCTGCTCCATGCCCATATAATTTCACCCACACCACATAGGCTCTGAAGACCTATCTTATGCTAAGACTCGTCCAAACCTATCAATAAATCAATTAACCATTCTGCGTCATAATACTTTTTTGTCAGTCATTTCACGTTATATAAGCTTGTACATATATAAAATATAATTATAACTGTTTTTGTGTATTGATGTGTATGCATATTTACTGTACTTAAGTGGTAGAAAAGGCAAACATTTACTTAACTGCGCGAGCAGAAAATAAGGACAAAATAAACGAATTACATACAGTAAGATTGCTGGAAACTCTAACTCAGTTAGGTGTTGGAAACTCGAAGATTTCAATTATAGGTAGACTATTTTTAATTGCGCTTTTCAGGAATATTCTACTGACTGGCGAAAAACTAAGTAAACTAACTTCGTAACGACATGTCTATCGATTGTATCAACAACCTCTGCATACCATATTTTCGCACAATTGTCTCGTTTACTGGTTTGTAATGTTAATGCGTAATTTTATATAAAATTATGCAATTACAGTGAAACTACTTTATTTATGTTACATTGCTTTTTGCTGGTAGCACTTCATACTAAATAAAATATTTTAACAAGTTGAGTAAAAATATGTCTTATTAATTTTTAGTACTGACTATGATATTGAGGTTATCCCCACTCACCTTTGTAATAATTTCGTATTCATGCCACTACATTTTTAAAGACGTGTAGCTAAAAAAATTTATACATCTACACTTTACCTGGGACTTAAACCGAGAACATCTAGTACCGTACGCTGGTGCACAACAAACTATGCTACAAATCAAAAATGTCGGCAATAGACGGGTTAATGTGCCTTTCACACTCTTCTGTTATAAGGGGTCAGTCGAATGTTTGGAGGACGCGTAGCACGTCGTTCAACGGTTCGCCTTGTTTTCGAA
>NQII01001469.1:251539-458332 GCA_002778355.1 Clitarchus hookeri
GGGGGGGGGGGGGGGTGACGCGACAGGCCAAACTCTAGGCCTGCGAGGGGAGTGGGAGGTGAACTAGGACTAGAGGGACCAGCCCTCACAACGTTTGACGCTAACAGTACTCATTCTGTCATACATGCTCCACTCGTTCGACTACCATCTTGTTTCCTAATTACTCACTTCTGCCCGACTGCCATCTGGGATTCCATTTTGCATAATCATCCTTTCCATCATGCTCAGTCATTCCTTGTCATCTGCACTGCACCCGCCATCTTGGATTCCATTTTCACTTAGTCACATTTCAGTCATTCCATGTCAGCCATTTTGGATTTTAACCAGGCTTTGTTCTTCCTTTTCAGCCATTTTAGAAATCACCACGTCATCATATTACATTTAATTCATGCTCTACCATTACACCTAGATATACTAGCCTGTGATCCACCCGCCATTTTGAATTATATCACTTCTACAATATTTGATTATACTATATGGTCTTGACCTTTAACGATAAAAATATTCCATTTAGATTGTTATTTGTATTTACTATAAAAATGACATTGGTGTATTAAAGCAGGATCAGTCATGTAGACATTTATGTAGGGCTACTTTCGCCATGTACTGCACTGAAGCAGGTCTGGCTAGGCCAGACTTGACCTTCACCTTCCCATTTGTGACACTACTGTAAACGTATTCAACACTAAATAATCAGCATTCAGGGGCATTTTAAAAGCTTATGTAATTGTAAATAAATTTACAGTTACAAAAGAATTATGTGCTTACCTGGACCACATTAAGCACATGATAATCAATAAATTAACAGAAGCAGTTGAAGAAGGTCCCATAAAATATACTCTATGACCTTTGGATTAAGAAAACACCCCCCGAGCATTCAAGACTGTGAATCAAGCAGGGTACAATGTTGATAGCATTCCAGATGCTATAGTACCGTGAAGAAGAATAATATAAGACCAAGGATTCTGGTTGGATGCTTGCTAGTGTAGATTATCTTGAGCTGCGTATAAACAGATTATATTCATTAGGTGAAAAGTGAGAATGGTGCTGGAAAGACAGTACATGAACGGTGTGGAGACCGTAAATATTCTATTTTTATGTTTGTAGTCTGAAGTATTAAAAAGTATATGTGTTTTAAGCGAAGAAAAATTTCTTTTCTCGCTGGTATTGTTATACCTTGTCCTAATATACCAACTTTCCTGACATAGAGAATACGATTTCCTGGATGTTCAGATCTGCCACTGTATATCGGTACTGTATGTGAGCATGAGCATGATAAAATCTAAATGAAATTATATGTCAAAATATGATGATTTGAAAGTTGGTACTTAAATATTTCTTGTGTAAACCTATCACTGGATGTGCACAAATAATGATATTGTAAACAAGGTATATTTTGCAAAGAAGTGCACAAAAAATAAGAGTGAATTTTTTTTGTAATACATTTTGAAAATATATGATGCCACACACTTGGAAGTATGTTGATGAAGTGGTACAAATTTGACCTAAAGACACATATGGAGGGTAGGGCGAAGGTAAAATCGGGCCTAGACAGATCTAATTCAGTAAGGTATATGGCGAAGTGAGGTCCTGCATATATTTTCACTTTACTGATCCTGCTCTAATACATCACTGTTATTTTTCTAGTAAACACAAATAACGAACTTAATGTAGGATTTCTATTGGTAAAGGTCAAGACCATATGACATAATTAAAGGTTGATAAAGTGATGTAATCCAAAAAAATGGCAGGTTTATCACAGGCTACTAAATCGAGGTGGAATAGCAGAGCATGAATAAAATATAATATGATGGCCTGGTGACTATATCAAGAAGGAAAGATACAGAATCAAAGGAAGATTACTAAAAAAAATGAAATCAAAGATGATGGGTATGGCTGACAAAACATGAGACAAAGGTTTTGAGGACAGCTCGCCTAGTGGCTTAGTCAAATGAAATCCTCGATTTATGACATGGAATGATAGAGCATAAGTAACTGGGAAACAAGGTAACGATGTTTTGTAAGAAGATGGTATCTAATATCTCTTAAATGATTGGCAAGGAATAACCCAGCATAGTTCAAATCCAATATGGCAGACATGAAATGACTGAGCATGAATGGAACGTGACTAAGTGAAAATGGAATCCAAAATGCTAGGTGGAGCACAGATGGCAAGGAATGGTTGAGCATGACGAAAAGGTGACTGTTCAAGAAGGCAGTCGGGCAGAAAGGAAAAAACAGTAAATTATTAGCTAAAAGAAAAATGTTAAGCCAAAAAGGGTAATTCCAAGATGGTGGCTGTTCGGTGCCTGTCACCGGTGCCGGTTGTCGTTGTCTCCGACTAACCTTTTATTTTTATATTAAACTTGTGTTTCATAATATTTTATGTAAATTTTGTATGTACGTATTCTGATTTTAAAAAATAAATATTTATTTCACAACAAATTGTAGGCTGTTCATGCAATCATAATTGACACAATTGCGTGATATAATATTATAACTAAAATCACGATATTAAAAAATTGATGAAAATCTTTATCTGGTTATGAACTTTAACCATACTATCAGCAATATCACAAAACGATCACAGGACGTATCATAGTTCGTCATGTTGCTAATATTATGCAAGTATTAATAATACCTATATTACTGATTATGTGAAACATCCTTGTTTTATGTAGAAGATAAAGTTTAATTTCTGTACTTATATTCTTACAATACTCAGCACATTTAATGTGTGCTTATAAAAGTTTATTATGCAATTAAATAAATAAATATTTGTACAGCACATTTCGAGACGATGTTACGATTTTACCCTTTCGTCTTAAACCAAATAAATGATAAATAGATCAAGCTATTTCGGGAGGTGAACGTTTATGAAAACTAATGTACATGAGGAAAGTAATTTATATATACCTTATTAAAACAATATCTAAGGTNAGATTTTACCCTTTCGTCTTAAACCAAATAAATGATAAATAGATCAAGCTATTTCGGAGGTGAACGTTTATGAAAACTAATGTACATGAGGAAAGTAATTTATATATACCTTATTAAAACAATATCTAAGGTATGAACCAATCATCACGACACTTAAATCTATTTAATATCTTCGTTTTTCAGAAAGCTCTGCATTCCACCTCTATAGACATTCAAAATATTGAAAAATAAGTACCAGAGATTTGTTGAAGGGTAGTTTAGATAAAATATGCTTTCCAAGAAAGATATATTTGCTGAGCACAGGTGTTGTGACAAACATTAGTTAAAATAATAATATCATAGTTCCCAAATTAATATTTGATAGGGTTTCTTTAAGGTAAAATACAATGATATTTTATGAAAAATGAATCATACCTTTTTTATACTAGGAATACACATCTCGGAACAGTAGAACAGTCGAAAGTGCTGCGTTTTGGGAAATGAATTCGTCTAAAGTTGCAACGATGACCACAAGAGCAATCTCGTTAAAAACAGTTTATGTAAAATTTTTTTTTCATTCCCCATTCAAATAGGAGCATGCAAAGGGTTCTGCCTTCTTAACGCAGTCAAACGGTTCGGAGAGTTTCAGGAATAAACTCTTTTTTCCAGAACTGTTCCATGAACATATAAGATGTCCACCTAGGAAAAGGCACTTAAAAATACATTTCTCATTCAACGACATGCTTCACCTATTTCGGTTCCTTGTGTGTTTTTTAAGTTAAAATGGCTGAAACAGGCATTTTAGCACTAATTTTTAGATACAAAAACACTTCTGCAGGTTTTTTAAAGTAGACGAGGGACGTGCAGAACACATTTCTCTTTATTATTATAACATGAAAGAAGAGATTCACAGCTGAAAATCTCAAGAGGTAAGTTAACGATATGAAAGACTGCACACCAGTTCATTGCCTTGCACATGGAGGTGATGAGACATGCGATGAGCGTATCTGGGTCGTCCCTAGGCCTTTCCAAGATATTAGGCCCTGACAAGCAAAATATCCCAAGTCTGGGGGAACCCATAATAATCCTTCAAAATAGTGCACCTTTATAGAAAAAAATTAAATGTTAAATGTTTATTTTGTTAACGGCTTTCAAAACATTATAATATTATATACGACTTAGGAAGTAAAATCTAAGATATAATCTCATCATGGACAATGTAACACAGAATAGAAATAAATTCATTTTTCAACATATTGTATAACGGAATAACTTTTAACATTTTATAGGATGTTTTTTTTGTATTTATCAGTTTTTGAAAGTGTCATGTTTTTTTTTTTTTGGCTATATGTGTAGTTTTCAAGGATTTTATCCATCTACGTGGATTGAGAAGGCTCATACTAATCAGGGCCTGCAGCTTGTCGTTGCACCCAGTGATCGATGCTTCACTCGCCGAGCGCTCTAGTTAGTTTGTGATTCACTGTACCTAAGCACAAATTCTTGGAGGGATAAAAAATTTTTATTCAGTATCACAGATTAATAGCGTTTAAGTTTATTGAATATTTCTAAAAGGAATGTATTGTACTAAGTGGATAACTATAACATCCTGAAGTATTAAAGCTAGGATAACGAAATTTACGATTCATGTTACCAATAACACATCGTAAGACGTATTACACCAAAGAGCAAAAAAAATTGGTATACCTGCCAAATATCTTGTAGGGCCCCCGTGAGCACGCAGAAGTGCCGCAAGACGACGTCGCATGGACTCGACTAATGTCTGAAGGAATGCAGGAGCCTGCAGGGCAGTCCACAAATCCATTGGAGTGTGAGGCGGTGGAGATCTCTTCTGAACAGTACGTTGCAAGGCATCCCAGATATGCTCTATAATGTTCATGTCTGGTGATTTAGGTGGCCAATGGAAGTGTCTAAAGTCAGAAGAGTGTTCCTGGAGTCACTCGGTAGCAACTCTCGACGTGTGGGGTGTCGCATTGTCCTGTTGGAACTGTCCACGTCCGTCGGAATGCACAATGGACATAAATGGGTGCAGGTGATCGGACAGGATGCTTAAGTATATGTCGTATCTTGACGTATCAGGGGTCCCATTTCACGCAATCTGCACACGCCCCATACCATGACAGAGCCTCCGTCAGTTTTAACAGTCCCCTGTTTACATGTAGGGACCATGGATTCATGAGGATGTCTCCATAGCCGTAAACGTCCATCCGCCCAATACAATTGGCAACGAGACTCGTTAGACCAGGCAACGTGTTTCCAGTCATCAACAGTCCAATGGCGGTGTTGGCGGGCCCAGGCGAGACGTAAAGCTTTGTGTCGTGAAGTCAACAATGGTACACGAGTGGGCATATGGCTCCGCAAATCCATATCAATGATGGTGCGTTGAATAGTTCGCACGCTGGCACTTGTTGATGCCCCAGCATTGAAATCTGCGCCAATTTGAGAAAGGGTTGCACGTCTGTCACGTTTAATGATTCTCGTCAGTCGTCGTTTGTCCCGTTCGTTCACGAACTTTTTCCGGCCGCAGCGATGTCGAAGATTTGATGTTTTACCGTATTCCCGATATTCACGGTACACTCGTGAAATGGTCGTACCCGAAAAATCCAAATTTTATCGCTACCTCGGAGATGCTATGTCTTATCTTTCGTGCACCGACTAAAACACCAAGTTCAAACTCACTTAAATCTTGATAACATGCCATTGTAGCAGCAGTAACCGATCTAGCAACTTCGCCAGACACTTTTTGTCTTATATAGGCGCTGCCGACTGCATTGCGTTACTCTGATTAGTTCCATACCTCTGTTATTTGCATACGCACGCCTATACCAGTATTTCGGCTCTCCAGTGCACATACCAAGTTAAATTAAGTAGATGATAACGTCACCACGAGCAACGAGAGTTCGTACTGAGGCTGCTTAAATTCGATGCCAAATTTGTCGGTGGTGTCTAGTGTCGTCTGGCGGACCATTCGAGTGAGGAACGAAACGAATGAATGGATAAGCCAAGGATGGAGCGTTACCTGCCGTTCACCAACTACGTATTGAACAATCCGAGTGACGTAGGCTTTGACGTCATCCTGATTTTGTATTACGCCTGTACAGGGTTGATGAGTGGGTAACACCCCTGCCTTTAAAACCTATTTGCTAAATTACTGGAACGAAGAGGGGTGGGGGGGGGAGTGAAAGATCTCTCAATTGTTAGTAGACGAATTCGGGAATGGTAAGGCTACCCAGCGATACTCCAAGTCATAACGTCCGACGTTTTGCCGGTATAATGCCGAATGTGAGTTTACACGTGTGGTTCGTCATGAAGACGCCAATACGTGTTTCGTCAAGGCAAAACGAAAGTCGTCAGAATAAAAAATACATCTGGCCATTCAGCGTGACGGTGTCATATTTTATTTGCTTATGATATACAAGTGGTATTGAAAAAAAAATTGATGCATCCAGGCAAGGTCACTTTGCAACGTACGTCCAAAATAGATTTTTTATAAAATAACAAGATTAAAACGGTTTTTTCCACGAAATCAAGACCAAGTGTTCCATTGTTGTGATATGGAGTACGTGGTTGAACTGACGAAACGTAAACAGTTCCTATTAAACGACGTTCGTAAATTTTGTAAAGAAGTTATGTACAGCCCAAGGAAATGTGGGAGAAAAAAACGTAAGCGCACGTTCGACATTTATCCCCCTGAAGGTAAATTCAGAATAAGGTCACCAGAAAGTGAATCCGACAGAAATAAAAATCACTCCTACGATAGCAGTCGCACTTACAGCACGAGCTGAAGGGGTAAGTAGATAGAACACTCCAGACGTAGGATTTAGTGTAGAATAACATCACGGTGATAAGAAGACATCCTAATGAGGACGTTATTATTTTTAAAATTCGAGATTTTCATTTCTAGCACTGTCGTATTTATAACGATGATTAAACAAGTATCAACGAATTCACAAATGGTTTTAGTGACTTATTATTTTATCAGTATTCCAAATCGTCTCCCAAGCAACAAGTCGTATTTTCGTTGTGATTTAAGCGCTTGATAACAGTAAAGAAAAACAGCATAATTTCTGTAAGTCGGTCTTTTATGCCGTGATACTTAAGACGCAGTTACTTAAAATTTATTTTCAGATTGTAGACCATGTCATTTTGAGTTCCAAAGTTTTTTTAAAGACTAAATACCACATCTGGTATTACGTATCAACTGTATCGGCTTCGTTAATTTGTCAGGTTTCCTATTTCGTATTTGGTAGGTATGATGGCTCCTGGAAGGCCAAAGAGGTTGTCTTCAAGGCGGAGACGTATCCGTGTCGTGCGAGAGAGTTGTCTTCGTTTGGATAACTTCACAGCAGTCTCTAGGTATCTGAGAAATTTATTTCGTTTCGAAATACTTGTATTAAAAAAAAGTACTTAACTACTCCTTGTAGCTGTCAGAATATACTCGTAAATCAAGAATATACCATGGAAAAAAAATCGTTCTAATTGCTTTACATGCAACCAAATTTTATCTGACAATGTAAATTCGGTTTGCTGTGCTGCAGAACTGCAATGCCCTACAGCTCAGGTGACATTCAGTAATTCAGTACACTTTTATCGTTTGTACTTTCTGCTTATTGTTTAAAATTGTGCGTCTTACACTGTTGACGAAATGAACTGAAAATTTTTCTACTTGTTAAAAAATATTAGCTTTAACTTTTACATTTGCGTAAATAATACATTCTATGGCAGATATAAATAAATAACGTTTGTGCGACCCAAGGCTTTATTAGAATTATATTATATTCTCAATCAAAGTTTCAGGTACTTCATTATCACCAATTGAAGCGAAGGGAGTGGGCTTCATCAGATGCCTTGAACCGACTGCAGCTGTCTCACAGCTGCTAGGTTTTGAAGCTTTTCGTATAACAATGACAATTCAAGACGATAGGATTCACAAGCCGTTTCTCAACCGATCAATCGGGGCGACTATCTATACATTTACTCTTGTTACAGCAGTGCTGATCATTCATGTGAAATGTAACTATATGTTCGTGAATGATAAGGTAGTTTCAATATGGAACAATTTTTCAATGGTACGAATGCTTCTAGTAATTGATGTAACCATCACTATTTTAATCGGTGCCATAGGGATGCTCGTAAAGCATAAAGTCAGACAAGAAATGTTAGAGATATTCATGGCGGTGGACGAGATTTTACTCGAAAAGGCAAGCGAATGTTACAGGAAATGGTCAAGGTCCACAATCTTACCTCTTACATGTGCCCATTCCATAGTTATTATAATTTTTGTTATTATTAAGTAAATAAGTAATGGAATTGCAAAACAAACCCGAGCAATTGAGTGTGGTGTGCCGAGGATTTCCTTATTTTAACCATATTTATCTATACCAAGCTCCGTGAAGCATGTTACAATCGGCAAATGAGTCGTAACACAATATACACAGGAGGACGCAGATTTCGGGATAATAACGAATTATGGATTTATTGTGTGCATTTTAACAGGGGGGTCAATTTATTTGTGAACGAACACCGTTCACATGTGATAGCGATATAACTTCCCCACATCTCACTTAACTTGCAAAAGATAATCTCCCTCAGGATTGCTTTCAGTAATCTGTCCAAGATCGCCTCTCTGATTAATTCCGCGTATGGAGTACCGGTTCTGTTCAACATTGGGTCAGCTTTCTTTAATTCTCTTTACTGTATATCCACAGCTTTGATATCTCCGTGTAAGGACTCGTTATTCCTTGCCTATGCTCATAGCCACGAAGCAATTTCAATAGGTTTCATGTGGGGGTGATGAACACAATCCAGGCAGTAGTCATTATCTCCGTGCGCAGCGCCACAGTGAGAGCTGCTAGGAGGATAGCGACTTAGTCCAGGAGATGTTGCTGAAATCAGGAATAGAAGAGGACACACGAGTGCAGTTTGACGACCAGATAGAGAGCACGGAGCTGGAGTTTACTGCAGCTGGATTCTTCACTCTGGACCTAAAACTGATACCTTCCATGGCCGGCTCAATCAGACCCTACGTCCTTGTTCTGCTACAGATCAATCCTCCTGCACGACACGTGTAGTCAAATCATTAAACACACAGTATTAACCACAGCATTAAGTGTGCTACATTTATAGGTAATTTCGGGCACCTTATTTTATATACCATGAGCAGTGTTCATTTATACTGAATATCATTTGTTTCGTTCGCCAGACATGTCAGTGCGCTTACTTCCAGTTATTCAATGTTATAAACTTTTAGAATCTACATTTTTGGAATACCGTTTAGGTAGTATGCTTTCGTGATGCCATTCATAAAATAATTTAGCAACACTGCTTACATAAAGACAACGTATTAATTATAGACTACGTGTTCGAATTCCACTCACGAGTGTTTACGAATGGCGTGTTGCAACTAGATCATTCTTAAGGGATACTTCAAAATACCAACTTTTAATACTCGCAAAGTGGGATTCATTTTTGTGGTTTTTGCTTTAGTTTTGTATATATTATTAAGATAACGAAATATTACAAAATATTTTTAATGTTTACCTGGTGAGTAAGTTATTGTTTTAGTAAACGTATAGTATATTCTCTATTACGTAAATCAGTAGCAGATATTTTGTTGTTTCTACCTCACAACTTTTAGACCGCATTATTTTAACAGAATTTCTTATAAATTGAGGAAACCCAAATGCAATAAAATTTAATTAAGTATTAATGTTTTGGCAGTCTTCTAGGAATCATATTTTATATATACTCACATGTGTTATACTGAATTAAGATTCATACTACATTTATAAATTCATAAAAAACACAATTTTAATATTCCATCAAACAAAAGTTACAAACCTTAGGAAAGAAAATTTACTGAAGTAAAATAGAAACGACTTATGAGAATAATATTATAACACTTCTATAGAAAATAAGAATTAACTTACATGTACAACAATACAAAACGTAATGATTTCATAAATAAACATGTTTTAATGAAACAGTTCTGGAATATTAATGATAATTCTTTATTGTGCATGTTTTATCACTTTTTAATTAATTTTTGTCCTTTAATTGCCTTCTCTTATAAATGATAAAACTCATATTACAAAATATATTTAGTAATGTGTCAATTCTAAGAAATTCATAAATAACATCTAAAATAAATTTTATTACTTAATTTTGTGCAAAGAATTAAAACATGTGATATGTTGCGATTTTAATTTATTTCAAAAATATGCATTATTTTAAATCGTCAGTTATTGTGCGATATTAATTCTGGAAAAAAACCGCTGCCCATTTCTCTAGTAATGTACAAAATCATTTAGTATTATTGTGCAAAAATGTTGTGTAACAGTCGCAACTTCCTTAAACTATTACATTCAAACTATTCGATTTACTAAAAGATCTGTGAATTTCCTACCAAGGTGAACCGGGTTCAATCCCTGGCAGGGTCACTCCTTCATTTTCGCAAGTCGGAATCGTGCTGGACATTGCCGCTGGCCAGCGGGTTTTCTCGGGGATTTCCCATTTTTCCCACCCTTGCATTCCAGCGCTGCTGCATTCTCACATGTGTTAACCTTCATCGGCTCTCAATACCCCGTTGTTAAGAGCCACCGAAAACTCTCAACTCAACTCATCACGAAGGTTTCCTGAAGTGATCATTTGCAAGCGTTTTCTAAAGAGGAATTAAGGCAGAGAAAAATTTCATATTGAAACCAGTGCAACTTACCGGATATACAATATTTTCTCAAGTTTTATAAATGTTGTCTTAAAATTTCACTTCATAATATTACTGCAGCCAATATATCCTTGCGCAATTATTTTGTGTACCCCGCTCATCATTGGGTGTATTAATAATCACTAGTTTTGCACAATTATTATTCGGAAATATAAGGTTTCCCGCAGTAATATTTTATATAAAATGTGGGATCACAAAAATATCACTAACCTTTTTAACATGACATACTATACGTTGCTACTGATTGTCGCATAAAAATGTAATACATTTCGCAAATATGGTTCTGGTCTTTTAAGCCACCTTTGTTCTTCAGATGACTTAGAACATGATGCATTTCTAAATTCTGCTTACAACTGTCACTTAAACGTCTTATTTCATTTAATTTGCAGTAACCATAAAATGCATACAAAGTTATCCTTAGGACTTAAATAAACGTGTTGTTGCTGTATATGAGATTATCATATTTGCCTTTGTGTTACATAAGACATAACGAAGTGGATACATTCAGGTAGCGTTAACAGACAGTTTCGAAGTAGGTAGCCACATTTTACAGATTATGTAAAGTTACCGACTAACTATTCATGAGTTCACATACTTAACTTGAAGTGATTTTCTGGGCAAGAGCCAAAAGCAGATGTTATATAATTAGACGGTCATTTTAGATACGTATAAATTGAAAGGATTACAATTTTTATGTTTTGTTTTTAGAATGCTCACAAAATAACACGTTACCAAACATCAGAGTCTATCATCGCTGCAATGACATACACCAGACGAAAGTAGTTTAGTTGCGAAATGAATGCGTGCAACCATTACAATGAATATTTTCTTTGCTTATAACCAGTGTTTACTGAACATGCGAAAATATATTAAAAGCATAAATTATAAGTCGCATTATATTTGTACTGCAGATGGTTTTATGATATTGTTGCAAAAAACCGAGTGTAAATAAATAAAATGTAAATTATGACGTTTTAATTTAACAAAATTTAATTTCTTTTTAAATTATGGTTGAGGAATAATGTGAATGCTTAAATTTTTCGTAACTTAATATACAATAGTTCAAACAAAATTAATTGAGTTCCCAGCTTTTAACTTGCAGAATAAATAAATAAATTACTTTTCCCTAAGAGGTAGTTATCCATCCCTTCATTCACAGTAATAAAATTTTATTTATTTATTATAAGTGGTTTGTACATGCCAGAAAGCAAATAAAATAAATTATTATGGTAGGTAATAATATTATATATTAATTCACTATAATTCGAAGTTTTTTAAAGGTAATCATACTAATAATTTAAATACAAAAGTCTCAATGTGTGTGTGTATGTGGGTGTATGTTTGTTACCTCTCAACTCCATAACGGCTGAACGGAATTGTTATGAAATTTGGTATGTAGGTACTTTAGGTCCTGGAATAGGACATAATATACTTTATATCCCGGTTAATTGTACGGGCCCTGTGATATAACAACAAAACCTAATTCTTCAATTGCTGGGAACGTGACTGAACTTAGCTCCATAACGGCTGAACGGATTTTGATGAAACTTGGTATGTAGATAGTTTAGATCCTGGAATAGGACGTATGATACTTTTTATCCCGGAAAATTTTATAGTTCCTGTGGAATAACAACACAACGTTATTCTGCAACGGCTGGGAACGCGAATTAAATATTTTTTTCCTCTGGTGTCAGAGTTTATCAGGCCGCCCACGGATCTCTTAAATGACTTAACAACTGTTATCAATCGATAATAACCGGGACCGAATATTTAACGTGCCCTCTGAAGCCCGGAAGAGTTCAGATGTTATGCCACTAAACAGTCACCAATTAAAATGTGTGCCGCTGGTCGCGTTGCTTAACTTTGGTGATCGATTAAGATCCCTCTGTCAAGCGCAAAAAGTAGTGCCTAGGTACACTTATTTATAAAGCTACAACTTGATAAAACTTGCATTTTGATTTTCATACGTCGAAAGCGGAAATGCGGTAATTACGCTATAGTTGCATATGTACACTCCAAAAACAATACCCTACTTCTTGGCTATCGGGTAAAAAATATTTCCTTCCTTTTGGGTTGTCTTAATCAGTTAAAAATCAAGACCATATTGTATAGTGTTATAATTCTGTTTTCACATAAATGAATTGTCTTTTCCCAATTTATTTATTAGTATATCACTGTAAAACCCGATTGTAACTGGGCGAAGCCGGGCCGGTTCACTAGTGTTCAATAATTCTTTAATTTCACTATCCATATGATAGAGTAGCATTACAGCTGTCAACTGTAGCAAAAACCTCGATTACTAATTATACTTTTATTTCATGAGTCTGTATATAGCATCTATACATATTAAAAAACTCTACGTCTCTGTGTCTGTCTGTTAGTGCGCTTTTGGTACAACAAAATTCCAATTTGAATCAGTAGCGAGTTGACTCAATTTCGCACAACTGAGATAACACAATCTGCTTAACTTTAAAATTTAGAAAATATATCACTATTTCATTAGTTGCTGATATGGTGTCAGTAGCAAGACAGTTAAAATACATCACTTACCTTGACCCAACTACAAATATCTGTCATCTGCTGGAACTTCAAACAGTCGAGTAACTGCTCTGTTTCAAGATGATTTGAGTGGAAGACTGTATTTAAGAGGTCCATCCATTCTACGGTCTACATTTTTATTCATTTTAAAACTAGTTTTGCCGCTTGGCGTAGAAAACGCACTGCACTACGCAAATTCAGAAAATATTACAAACTTTTGTCGATATATGAAATTTGTCTGATCAACAGCATCACCAAAGTTAGCATAGCCTTAGCTCGGTTATAAACAGTATTTGCTTATAGTAATAAATCATTGATGGTCACAACGTTTGTTATATTTTCTGACTTTGCTTATTTTTGAAGCACATCCATACGAAAACTACGTAAATTTTAATAGTCATAATATATTCTGATTTATATAACACAAAATGAACAGCAGTTCTTCGTTACTCACATAGAGATTTTGAAAGATAAATCCGTTTGCATCGATCTCCTTTGCGCAATCATTTCATTAATCACGTTAAACATGCATGTATGTCTGCCTTTTACGACATTTTACAAGTGCTGGAGTGATACTTAGCACATAATGAGTTATATGCATGGCTATTAACGTCTGAAAAGCACGAAATGATACGCTAAGTGAAACACTGTTAACATGCTTATGGTTTGTGTGCCATACTAAATGTCATGCGAGTCAGTTGTTATTTGCGAAAAATTTTCTCACGTTTAGTGCAAATCTATGTTCTAGTTTATTATTAATAATAAATACAATGAATTCTACCCAACCCGAATTGTTACGGTAAAAACCTATGACAAGTGTCGGCTCCACTACACACCGGAAACAGGATTATAAGTAAAATGTTTCATCAAAATATTCAGTTCGCATTCTATTATACCAGGTCAGAAAATATGTTTACTTTAAGTTACTTTTTGTACCTCTTTGGTACAAACATTTAATACAAGTGAATTAAGGTGAAAAAAAACTTTTAAATTTGGTTTTCAAATAAAGATGAAATACATGTTTCTCTTTCATTTCATGCGTAAATGTCACAGTGTAACTTGATCTGGTGAGTTTTTTTTAAATAATGAAGGGTCTTAAATACTTGATTCACCTCGTGCTCATGCGTCTTTAATTCGTGTTCTTTGGCCGTCCAACCGAAAAGAAAGGTACTTAATAAGAAATACTGGCAAGAAAACTGTACGTTCCTACAGTCATTTTAAATCTCTGCTGAAGTAAAAAAAGAAACCANTAAATAATGAAGGGTCTTAAATACTTGATTCACCTCGTGCTCATGCGTCTTTAATTCGTGTTCTTTGGCCGTCCAACCGAAAAGAAAGGTACGTAATAAGAAATACTGGCAAGAAAACTGTACGTTCCTACAGTCATTTTAAATCTCTGCTGAAGTAAAAAAAGAAACCATCCGTTAGATGAGTGAGCTCAACGAGTGTTACGACTGCGTTTTGAAAGTCAACTGCCNCATCCGTTAGATGAGTGAGCTCAACGAGTGTTACGACTGCGTTTTGAAAGTCAACTGCCACATTACGGTATCGAATCGCCTCCAGAGGTAAATATTTTCTGTTTCTCTTTAAAGAAAGTATATTTCGGAAACAAAAATTTGGCATGTGAATTGACAGTTCATCAACTGTTCGTGTTACTTATCATTTAAAAATATTGTCACGTTCTGTAATATGCAAGGAGGATCTCATTTCTGTAGCAGCTACTCATGGGGTAGTGCTGGTAATTTCCACCCATGCGGCTGCTGTAATCTTTATACGAAACTTGTTGCAATTGTTGGTAAATGTGACTGTTATTGTTCCTGCTTATTAAAAAAAAAAACAATTAGCTGTTTGAAGTTAAGCAGTCGCGCGATGAAATAGCAGAAAGCATGCAGTAATGTGCATACTACCTGTGTTGATGAAGCATATCTTGCTTTAAAAGATTGTAGCGTCATTTCATGTATTACATTTCTTAAGAAATTGTGGTAATTTTCCAGACTATATATTTACACAAAAAGTTAATGTTAAATAATTTTATTTCATAAAAATTTTTATAACCGTTTTTATTTGTATACTTATAAACACATTTGAGAACTGTTACTTCCAATTTTTTTGATGCTGCGCACATATAAGTGTGTAAATGGTAGAAAATAAAATAGTTCTTCCTTATTATACATGGCTTTAGCGACTAGAAAAGTCGTTTCAAAGCAAATAATCTTTCGGAAAGCAATGCTTCATTGTGTTACTCCTTTTCAAACAATAACGACGGAGTAAATTTTAAGACATTTTCATGCGTAGAGAATAACATCNTTCATTGTGTTACTCCTTTTCAAACAATAACGACGGAGTAAATTTTAAGACATTTTCATGCGTAGAGAATAACATCATTTCTTGAAACGATTTTTTTGACCGATTATTTCATAATAATTCAGCAGAAAAAAAGTGGCATACCAATATCCCTCAGCAGGAAGCGTTTGGCTTAGCACGCAAATAGTGCTGCATCAGGTGGTGTAAACTAACAATCATATTTGCCTAACGTCAAGTACGATCAGCCGCATGAATAAACACAGAAAAGAATCGAGTTCAGCAAATATAAGCAACGAAACGCAACGAGCTGATAAAACATTGGTTCAGCGATCGCATGAAGGATTTCAGGTGGTGTTACCTTTAGCATATGAACACAAATGTACAATTCGTAGGCTTATTTTGCTCATTTGAAGAAATACTCCATTCATGAAAAATTTTCTAAATTGGTGTGCACATTTTTACATANTTCATTGTGTTACTCCTTTTCAAACAATAACGACGGAGTAAATTTTAAGACATTTTCATGCGTAGAGAATAACATGATTTCTTGAAACGATTTTTTTGACCGATTATTTCATAATAATTCAGCAGAAAAAAAGTGGCATACCAATATCCCTGAGCAGGAAGCGTTTGGCTTAGCACGCAAATAGTGCTGCATCAGGTGGTGTAAACTAACAATCATATTTGCCTAACGTCAAGTACGATCAGCTGCATGAGTAAACACAGAAAAGAATCGAGTTCAGCAAATATAAGCAACGAAACGCAACGAGCTGATAAAACATTGGTTCAGCGATCGCATGAAGGATTTCAGGTGGTGTTACCTTTAGCATATGAACACAAATGTACAATTCATAGGCTTATTTTGCTCATTTGAAGAAATACTCCATTCATGAAAAATTTTCTAAATTGGTGTGCACATTTTTACATANTAGGCTTATTTTGCTCATTTGAAGAAATACTCCATTCATGAAAAATTTTCTAAATTGGTGTGCACATTTTTACATAAAAATTCTTTTGTACTTGCAGCATATAACAAAATATTCATTTACCCACATTTGAAATTTCCGTGTACAATTGCCTTTCCGTCACGTGGTTTATAGTATAAAGCGCAAACACACTAAACAATTGAAGCAAAGTGTGTCCGTCGGGTCCTTTTTTTAGTGAAAAGTCACTGTACGTCCTTACAAAACCACTGACCCAATATTTATGAACCTATGGTATGCATGAACCAGAAATTTTTTCAATATTTCAGTGATATCATCTATAAACTGCACGAAGAAACGCAAATTACCGACAGCCTTTTCAAAAACTGTTTTGTTAATATCTTCTAGATGCTACAAAAAACAAAGCATGTACTTGTAAAGAGTAACATATTTGGGGAAAAAATTACTGAAGGTGACAGTCACACAAAAATGAGCGATATTTTTCTTGTAAATGTGTACATTTGTCGTATTTACGATAAAAGCTTGTTGCCAAAGTAATATTAATGTTCCAATACAAGTTATGTTAGCTTTATTAACCTCACAAACACAATTTCCATTTAGTAATGATTCTTTTTAAAAACAGATTCTGAATTCATTAATTTGAATATGAGTTGGAAAAGTCCTGCCGTACGCTATTTGGTTACTATCTTTATAGGCTTTTCGCTTTTGAAAAGAACATTTGGGAAATGTAACTGTCCATACCTCCATTTATTTTAACGGGCACACTGACTGGAATGCACCCAGTAAAGTCGGCAAAAACGGAGAGAACCTAGTTCCATTCCTTGAACCGAGTTCAATCCCCGTCCAGGTCACTCCCGGATTTTCGCATATGGGAATCGTGCCGGACGATGCCGCTGGTCGGCGGGTTTTCTCGGAGATCTCCCGTTTCCCCCGCCCTCTCATTTTGGTGCCGCTCCATACTCACCTCAATCAACACCATCGGCTCTCAAGACTCGCTGTTAAGAGCTGCCAAAATATCTTTAGTCAATTAAAATTGTTAAGTAAAAATTTGTAAATTTTGAAATTATTTATTTTATTTTAAGTATTTTAATGCGTTGAAGTAAAATAGTTAGTAATTTTAAAATTTTATACTTTAGTATTAACTTTAGTAGTTTCATTTCACCATCACCTGAATAAAGTGATGTGGCCAATGGCAACGTTTATTTTCCATGCGGTAGAAGAATATACGAGTACATTGTGCACACAAGTAGGGCTTTCAAAAAGGTCCAGTTTATCGTGAAACCTCTTCATTTTAATGTTTTTAAATGGCTCACGACTAAATATTTTTTCGAAATGTATTGTTAAAATTAATGTCATTTGGAACGCGGTAAAATATCGTCTACGGGAACTTGTCATCATGTCGACACGATGTCATTAGGGAAGCATGAACGGAGGAGGAATCGGCCTTGACCTGTAGCGAGGGACCATCTCGCAATTCACCCGGAGTGTTTTTGGGAAACAATGGATAACTTACATCGGGATAGCCGGACCGGGAAACAAGCCCATGTCCCCCGTAATTCGAGTCCACAGATGTATCACTACTCAGCATCGCCCCACGAGAGCTATGAAAAAATGTTGTCAAGAAGATGGAAAATTTTTGGATGAGCGGTTCCGGCCAGGCGGGTGAAGTTCAGTCTGGGCAGAGGCTTCAGAGGTCGGGCTTATCTCCGGACGAGGAGGCAACGGCCATGAGGGGGCACGTGTTCTCCGTACACGCGCGTGCCTGGCCCCCCAGCGGCTAGGCCGGGCTGGGAGCCCCGCGTGGTTCCGAGACCGCCCGCGGGGTGACTCCCTTTCCGGTCGCTCTGTACCCCGTGATGCTCCCGGCACCTCTAGTCCGGGAAAGTAACGAACATAACATGTACAAATTGCCACAAAAAGTTTTATTACATAAACATTCGCAGGGTAATTCGTTAGTTAGCATATCCAAAATCTACCGAAATTCACATATTGTTTTCCTCTATTTTCTGGGATTTTCCCCGGAAAAACAATAAAAAATTAATACTTCGAAAACTGTACGTTTTACGATGAAAAACGCGTAGACAAAAATTAAATAACACAAAATTTTCCATATGACATTCAAACTGCACCAAAATTTCTTGCAATTTTCTCAAGATTTTACCCGGATAAACGTTTAAAAAAATTGCTATGTCAAAAATGGTGCTTTTTACCACCAAAAGTGTAGTGACAAAAATTTAAGAACACAAATTCCTTATACGATGTCCAAAGTCCACCAAAATTCACGTAATATTCCTTACTATTTCCAGGGGATTTGTCCCGTAAAATCGATAAATTGATGTGTTCATTGCATCCCAGGAAACTCATTAATAAATTAAATGGACCAAGCCTGAGCACAAAATTGCACAATGGGCTATTTTCTGATCATGTCAGTATAATATTTATGGCTTTCCACCACAATGGTTTGTTCGAAAGTTAGTACAGGCATAGTTTTCATTTTTAAAGCTCGATCTGTGATTAAATGAAGTGCTGAATAGCTTATATGCAAGACTTGCCTCCATGGTTCATGCCTATGATGGGGAGAAATGTAAGACTTGATTTTTCCAGAAGTGAACCATTGTGCAATATTTGCATAGTTTCTGATCATTTTGCCATTTGAGACCTCAACAACCATCCCATATTCAGTAAATCTAGATTTCTATTTGGAATCTTAGCTTTAACAGAAGGAAGGGATACGTATGTTGCTTCTAGTTTGTTGCTATATTTGTTTAATGAAGGTGAATATTCTTGAGTTGTCATATTTATTTTAGAGAGGTTTGTTTTAATGCGATCAGCATGCATGTCTGCAGTTCTGGATTGGTCCCAGCAATAATTTCCAAGCCGTGTAGAGTATTATGACCATCCAAGAGTCCGTATACTGTGGTCTACATTATCAGCTACAAACTGAGTAAAGTTTCAAGGAACCATTCTATTTGAGTCGTAGCTATTAGCCACTGAAGCATTTCTTTCAAAATTAATAACTTCTTGATAAGCGCAGCAGAATCCCAGTTCGTGCAGATTATCAATCAATCGCTTGGATACAAAATTATGACAAAGTTGGAACTGCAGGACTTAAATGAATAGACAAGATACTAGGATAATATTTAGCATTATTTCTTGACCAATACCAGCTAATTTTAAGTCATCTCCTTTTTCATTGGTAAGCATTTCAAGGAAAGACTTACGGGATGGAGGCGGAGCATCTAAGCACGTACTTGCAGACTGCAATTCACAAGGTGGTGGGTAAAATCCTAGATCCCAAGTTACAGACTTACATTCACTTCTAATTAACCTTGCAGCTGTTTCTATGATCGCCCGTTTATCATCATAAAGATTAGAACTACCTCTGTTCTGGAACTTACCCAAAATATCACTCACATTTTCACGGAGGCTAACAAAGTTTTTAGTGTCTTGCTTTTTCTAGAACAACACCGCACCACGAAAATCCTCAGGGGTTCTTATCATACATAAACTTTTCTGGATAGGCTTCTAAGTTTTCTTGCAAATATATTTTATAATGACCTAATATTCATCAATATTGTTTAAGTATATTATTCAAACATTTAAAATTCTTCCATAGCAGTGAGGAAGGAAATATTCAGCTATCAGAATGCACATACTCTCCTTTAGATACACTAAGCTTGACTCCCCTACAACATGATGCAGACTTTATCCTTATTAAACCCTGTTTTTGTAAACTTAGCAATTTCTTTAGATTTAATATGTTCGTCACAAAATACACACTTCATCCATGCTATTTCATTTAATACAGTTCCTTAATTAAACCGTAAGCACAGCATTTCACGAATATCGTGGCATACTCTAACTGTTAAAGAATAATGATTATGATTACACTACGAACACTATAAACTTCCAGTCTCCATTATCCGTCGCGAAAGTTAAACAAACGTGATACATGTAACGCATATATTAAGCATGTTGCAATCCGTCATAAAGAAATGTTCTACATAATACAGGTCGCGGGTGTACAGAAATACTGCAACACGCCAGCATGGAACCACAAACTAATACTGTCGACAATGTTACAATACTTGTCTAGGATCTGCCTCCTCGCTGCACGGCCCGTGGCTGCGAGTCTGTTCTCTTTGTGATGGTGTTCTGCTTCTTTCNGTCTAGGATCTGCCTCCTCGCTGCACGGCCCGTGGCTGCGAGTCTGTTCTCTTTGTGATGGTGTTCTGCTTCTTTCCTGCGGAAGAAAAAAATAAATCATGTAAATATGGAAGTCTGTTAGCAGTTCCGCTCATTAAACTCAAAACTATGCTNCTGCGGAAGAAAAAAATAAATCATGTAAATATGGAAGTCTGTTAGCAGTTCCGCTCATTAAACTCAAAACTATGCTGAGGTAACTTTGTATAGATATAGCAATGATTCACATTACTATTTTTAGGGATATAGTTTACTGTGTAGTTTTGCTTTAGGAGCTCGGGGGACTATCACCCCCATAACCCCCCCCCCTTCCTGGAGTTGCCCATAAGTGAGTGATGGATAGAGAAAAACGGAAAACAATTAAAAGGGATTGGGGAAGGGGTTCGGTCATTGCATTTTCCTGTAGTGGTTTCTAACCATGGAAAGCCAAATTCACGATGGCGGAATCAAGAATCAACATGAATCCTCCGGAGTGTGAGTCCAGTGCTTTACCACTTCAATACTTGAATCGGTGCTTCGTGCTGCTAATGCTAATTTCTTGACAAATAACAAATCAATATTACATTGGTGTGCGGTTAGTTAAGCACTTCTATTAATTTCTAAAATGTTTCCGGGACTAAACCCGGGAAAACAAATAGACGTTATTGGTGGAGTTAAGAGAATTTTTTTATATATTACAGGAAATTTTGTGTTATTTAAAATTATCTTTTCAAATTTTTGTTGTAAGATACAAAGTTCTTTAATTACAAATTTTTATGATTTTTTAGGGTTTGTCAAGGGCAAATCTCGGGAAAATAAAATTATTGGGTAGATTTTTGTATAAATTAAAGGAAATTTCTTGTTATTTAATATTTATCTTCACACGTTTGGTTGTAAGAGAATCCGTTTTCGAGTAATAAATTTAAAAATTATTTTTCCAGAGAATATCCTAGAAAAATAAATATAAACTATTGGCGGATTTCTGCTAACTTTGGAAATATGATAGGAAATTTAATCCTCTTTAATTTTCGTATTTGCATTTTTGGTCGTATGATATGTTGTTCTCGAATTATTAATTTTTAAAATATTTTTCAAGAACACATCACGATAAAATACATAGAGTGAATTTCTTTAATTTAGGATATTTCACAAACAATTTAGTGTTCTTCAATTTTTGTCGTGACATTCGTTGTCGTAAGATGCACAGTTTTTAACTTATTTATTAACTTATCGTATTTCCAGGACAAATCCCAGAAAAACAGCGGTAAATGTTCAGTGGATTTCTGTGGATTTTAAATATTTTAATCTACAAATTTTTCTGCAAATTTTAATATAAGGAAACCTTTCTTGCAATTTTTCCATAAATATGCCACATTTTTTCATAAAATTACTGGACTGCTCTGCGAGATGGCTTGTCCATACAATTAAAAAATATTCATATTGTTTTAAACTGTAACGGAATTTTTTTTTACCTATACGGTGTATATAGGCTGCTCACGTAAAGGTGAGCACTTTTGAAATCAACCTTTGAGAAATATCACCGCCCCTAACTTGCGTATATTTTAACTGGCACGCTGACTCGCATGAGACCAGTAAAGTTGGTAACGACAGGGGGAAAGTAGTCCCATGCTTTACTGTTAAATAAAAAAATTCATGTAGGTGTTTGTAAATTCTGAAATAAATTGTTTTGCTTTCTTTTATTTTGTAATGCATCAAAGTATAAGAATTATGCAATTTGTTAAATATTTTCCCACTGGCACGACACATTAATAAAGTGATCAGGCTCATGGCAACGTTCATTTTACATATGACGTAAGGATGCAAGATGTGAATACAAGTAGATATTAATCAGCATTTTTAAAAGTGCTCAGTATATCGTGAACAACCCACAAAAATATTATCACATATCAGGTGGCAAACGTATGAATGTTCAGCGCCGCTACTTTATAAAGCTGTGAACTTACATACACATTTGTATATTCCCTGAGCAAATGAAGGAAAATTTATATAAGCACAAGGCTCTATGAGGGGGGGNNNATTTAAATTTGCAAATAATTCCTTAAAGTGTAGAAAACTACTTGGTGCTACGAATACGTTGTAGCTTGTTTCAAATACGCTCCCTACGATGATTTGCATAACGATATGGCCACGCTGCTCTGCTGACGACACGAACACGCACTTAGCAAGACTAAGGGCACGGTAACTATGAAGGCTAAATGTATTAAAGGTGCCGCCTACTAGGAGTTGTTTGGGACGTTTGAGGCTCAAAAGCAAGTGAGCGATAAGGGCGACACATGCACACGCACCTAGTGTGCCATGACTCGTACGCTCATGGCGCTAAACTAGCGTGTAGAGTTTCTGTCGTCCTGCTGTAGATATGAGGATTCATGCGAAGTGAAGAGATTTTGGTGGCTCTTAACATCGAGGTCTTGAGAGCCGATGAGTGTGAAGCGAGGTGGGGTATGGAGCAGCGCCGGAATGCAAGGGCGGGGGAAACGGGAGATAAACGATAAAACCCGCCGATCAGCGGCATCGTCTGGCACGATTCCACCAGACAGAAGTCTGGGAGCAACCTCACCGGGAATCGAACCCGTTTCACCTAGGTGGGAGATGAGTCGTCTAACCACTAAACCACCGCGGCCCTGGGGCTTTACGTGGTAACCCTTTTATTTTACTGCTGGAAAGTCTATGGCAAAGTTCGGTCCAAGCCCTTCTAATTGTTTCGCATGATTCCGGTCAAATTATGACGTACAACAGTGTAAAAAAGTCACTCTTAAGCCATGTTGGAAGATTCCGAAACAGCATTTATAATGTGCATGGTGTATTACGAGCATGATTCGTCTGAAGTGAGTTTACATTTCCTATGTCGGTACAAGGGAAACATGTTTAGTGATTTCATTTAAAGAACAAGAAGTTACGGATACAGAAAATGAGCCTACTTTCCTCTACATTGATGCAAATAATTTTGTTGAAGTTCTTTTAAGGTTAGACGGTTGGTGCATCTTGACGTCTCGTTGACAGCGATATCATTATAGAAGGTACCACAAAAAAATGAAACACTAGTGAGACAATTACCAATACACACTTTCCTTACCCAGAACTGGAATCCAAAACACCTCGTACCGTAAGCTGACGCACAAACAACAGCATTACCGATGTATGATTCGGGGTATAAACTTCGGTTGTAATAAGTTTAAGGTTTTCGTATAGACTGATCTACCACCCTCAAATATTTATAGACACATAATTTTGAAAACAAATACGCGAGTCGCTTAAGTCATGTAAGTTTACATGACCTACCACAGCACTGCTTGTGTGCAGAATTTGGTGGGAATTGGTTGATTGGTTCCCGAGATATCGCATATCAGCTTTGTTTTCCCATCTGTCGTTATCATACTAGAATGTCGGATAACATGCTCTGTATATGCATATGTGATATTTCTAATATATATTGTCATAATACAGAGTTTTATTCAATTTGGTCACATGATTTAATAAATTTGACAAAATTTACTAAATAATTTGTACTGCTCTAACTTTGAAATAAATCATGACTGGCTCACTTAAATTATGTGATTTTACGTGTCTATTGTAGTACAATTTGTGTGAATAATTTAGTGGGAATCAGTTTATTGGTTCCATAAATACGTCATAAATGTTACATTTTATCACGAAGCACTATTTTACAAGATAGGTTTCGAATTTATACTCTCAGAATGCAAAGTTTCATTGAATTTGTTTAAACTGTTTAATAGATGTGACGAATATATCTAAATTATATACATTACAGCCATATTGTAATTGACACGTAAACCATGTTAATTTATGTGGCCTACAGTAGAACTATTAGTGTGCGAATTTCGGCAGGAATAGTTTGTATTGGTCCCCAACATATTGCATAAAAGCTCAGTTATATAACGTTGTGCTTTTTACACTGACGGAGAACAAAATGGTTATATATTAGCATATTCTAAGTTTGTCATACGTACTGCTGCATAATTTGTCTGTTGACATTGTTTTGGACGTAAGCCACACTAACCGGAAATATTTACACGGCTGTTATTTTGAAACTACGTTACTACCTCCTTAAGTCGGACCAGTCAACGCTACCTTTCGATTTACGGAATTTTCTACACAAACTTCGTCACAGTTTTTTTAAATTTTATTTTAGTGATTGACAGGGCGTAATTTATTGTTATTCACATTTTCTAAAATCGGTTTTGCTTGACTACCGTTCCTAGTATAATTTCTGTGATTGCCTGCAAGGAAAAATGCATTATTTTATTCAGGCAGTCTTTTTTCAAACAGTAGTAAAGGTGTAATAATTTTATGAGGACTGAAAATAAATTATTAATAATTTGGCGTGTGAAGTTCCGTTAAACATTCTTAAATGCAACTTATTACAAAAATAAATAGACCCAAGATGGCAGATACTGTTCACCTTTCTGTTATATAAATTTATATGGACTACAAGTACAATACGTATTAGGCCTAGTTCATTTAATGCTCATACTGTTAGCATACAAAGTTAAGTTTATATTAGTTAAATTGTTTCGTGAATATAGCGTACTATGTAAAATGTTTATATGGCCACCAAATTAAGAATAATTGTCTGGCCCTCCTAAAATATAGCCTATCAATATAAATCGCCTATTACAGCACTACTTGATTGCTAACTTAGATATGAATTGGTTGATTATTTCCCGAGATATTAGATAACAAAATTTTGTTACTTACATAATGGCGGACGGAAGAGGTCCCCTGTGTTTGATTGTTGTTATGACATCACAACAAGTTATGTTAAAATTCGATTCGTTGTTTCATAAAAATAGCATTCTAAAGTAAAATATTTATATTGCTTCCATTATGAATTAAAGTGTCTTACCCACAAAAAATATGTCGTTCACATGACCTACCATAGTATTACATGTTTTCCAAATTCGGTTGATAATAGAATTGATTGTTTCTCGAGGTACGAGGTATGACAAAGCATTTTTATTCATGTGTCATTATGATACAAAACGGCGGACAAAATAGTCTCTGTGCAGACAAATCTAATTATTGTAAAAAATACTGCCTGCATATAAAGTTTAATTGAAATTGGTTACACGACTTCATTCTAAGTTTAAATCTTTATATTGCCACCATCTTGAAAATAAGTGTCTAGTACACTAAAAAGTGCCAGTTTACATGGCCTACCGCAGTAATAGCTCATCTCGTTATTAAAATTATTTTCCAGCTGTAATTAACGTAGTATTTTTGCTTAAATACAACTTGACGCTAATAGCACAAAGTCAATCGCTATTTGACGTGACCTTTAATTTGTTTCGACGTTAATTCCGTCAACTTAAGCTCTCGTCAGCTACAACTTCATAGCCTTTAATTGTAGCGAAACAGAGAACGTATGTAGTTCTGATGTACTTACACTACCAGTTCACTTTGAACAAGAAGTGACGCGCGTGGAGAGGTTTGAGAACTGATGTGGGAGAAACGAGGTTGATATTGAGCAGCGTTGGAATGTAATAGTGGGGAAAACTGGAGATCCCCGAGAAAACCCGCTGACCATTCGCATCGTTCGTCACTATTCCCATGCGCGAAAATCTGGGAGCGACCCCTTTAAGAATCGACCACGGTTCGCTTTGGTGGAAGGTGAGCATCCTAGCCTCTACACCACCGCGGCCCCTTAAACAAGAAGTGATTGCGATCAGAAAAAAATTAGGAGCTAATGTGACGGTTTGTGGAGCTGAACATGTTTGTAGTGAAGAAGGTGTGTGCCCCATGTGATTTTTTAAGTACAATGTGTTAGAAAACATAGAACCACATATACCCTGACATGATTATTAATAGAGAACTACCCTTGCAAATTTGACATAAAAAGAAGTTATTTGCAAAATATAAGAAACCAGGTGAGACGAAACAACAATTTCGCGGATAATGTTATCCAAGAAGCCCCTCCAAGCATATGTGTAGACTAAGAAATATTTTCCCAACGCCGCCATTGTTATATGACGATGTATAACTCACCCAGAAAATAATTTGCACAATTTGAGAACACACTTTGCCATAGTCTAATGTTAAGAGGATACTATTTTCTTTCTTACAAAACTTATATTTATTAGTTTGACAGCAAACGATAAACCTGTTTTACGCACAATGATTTCTACTTGTAGCGTATAATAACAAATGTAAGTATTATTCGAACGACGTAATGTTACCTCAAGCATGGGGTCACTAAAACAGTTTTGCCGCAATCCCCCAAAACCCAGGACCTTGAATATAGCATTGCTCCAGGCCTCCAAAATACCCTGGGTAGCCCAGAAAATAAATACTTTTATTTACTAATTTTCAAGGCCATCCATATCATTTAATATTCATATTAGTTAAAAGGCTGTGTTATGTTTTCAACCTTTTTTTGCACAACTGATCATCTAACAAAGTTTGTACCAGGAGTACAGGAAATCACTGAACAAGAAATCTGCAAAGTCTCTATTAAGTAAAATTAACGACTTTTTCCTTAAATGGGAGTAAACCCCGAGTTGTGAGAAATTCACATTCCGTGAGAATCAAACTCACATCCTCCCGAGTCAGGTTATAAGTCTTATGATTTATACACCTCATTTTCCATAGCAAATGATCTCAAAAAAGGTATGTCTTAAGTTTAGGATAACTCTGTATGTTGGGATGAACACACTGACTGGCACGCTTCTAAAAATTTGGAAAAGATGCAGAAAAGTATCCCCATGTACTAACTAAGTGCTAAGAGAGCGGTTTTAAAATACGCTGGCCATGAATTTAATTTTTTTGTTTACGTTCCTCTCCACGTCACATATACACTTTATCGATGCATGTATAAAGTCATCTGCCTGATGTAAATAACAATTTTATTTATAGTGGAATATCTCAGGGTGAGCAGAAAAGAAAACACCTTAAGAATATTATACTAAAGTGCTTAATTAACACTTAAAAAGTATACATATATTCATTTGGAGCCTTCCAACAAAACTTAGCACTGTCTTCAAATACTGGTTTTTGTATCTCGAAGTATTCTAACCATATACATGCTAAAATATTACAGGCGACAGCAAAAAAATTTGCTACAGATATTCCAGTAATAAAATGTTAGTATCGCCGGTTAAAGTGATTGCACGACCATAATATCAAAAGACTATTGAGTGCCTTCCACTCACAGTAGAGGCAATGCAATATTAGATGCGTAGGCCGGCGTAGACCTTAGCGCTTCGTCGATTCTGTGGCTCACTCACACATACGAAGTCCCGCAAGGCGCGTGCCGTTAAAGAGACTAAAATCAGTTTCTAGATTGTTAGCGTGTTATATGTATATTTATTCGTTGTGATGTGGAAAAATTTTGGAAAAAATATGGCCATGGTGGAAAACTACTTTATATGACAAATATTAGAAATTAAAGGAATTCTAAATGTATATAATGAATTCGTACAAATCTCAGAATTAATTCAAATCTTATCAATTGAAAGAGTAAGTCAGATTAATCGCATGTAATTACAACTTAGTTATTATTAGCCAGCAGACTGGCATAGGTAAATTTTATTTGGAAAGCTATTTCTGATCTAGTCTATATTAAATTTTGCATAATGTTAAAAAAATATTCCCGAGGAATCCAGTTCTTTGCTTCAGGCACGTTGCGTAGTGTTATATTTTCATGGTATGTTTTGAGAAAAAGAATATGTTATCTGACTTTATCTCCAAATTTTCGATTACGTACCAGTTAATTCACAAGTAACCACGTTCCCAGCATTAATAAATACATATATAAAAGGAAATGTCAATAGCAGGGAAATTGCGATAATTATGCGGGAGAAGAGGTAGGACAAGTCTCCTGACAAAAGTTTATCACTTATCGTTACCTCTTATTTGTATATCACAGGGGAAAACGGCCGTGGAGTACATGAAAATAAATTAGCCTAACAACAAATATTTTTTTTAAGCAATCTGTGAATAATTATATATTCGTATATAATTGTTACGAAATATCGGAGTGAAGCCCATGCATTTGCTCACTAGACTCGAAATCAGAAGGGCCCGTTTTTTATTACCTATACGGCCTTCCTGACATTGGTTTTCAATGGTTTTCCGAAAGCACTCAGTTTAATGCTGGGATGGTTCCTCAATGCAAGGCATTGCCTATTCCTTTCCCGTGTCTGCTTCTCTGAGCAGCTTGCTCCGTCTCTAAATGACCTCGCTGTCGACGGGACGTTAAGTCCTACTCATCTATCTACCCGAGTATTTTGCCAGTCCACTTTCGGGGAAGGTAAAAAGTAAATAATTTAATATATTGTGTCTGGTGTAGTGCAACACGAATTTGTTTCCCTTAAATGAAACGTGTTAAAGAAAATACAATTTCGGAATGTGATGGCACTTGTGTTGCATTGGAAAGAGATCCGTCCCATTTTGCCACCTCTGAAGTTGCAGTTTGACATCAGGCTCCGAGGACAGTGTTGCGAAAACTGCCACAGCCTACGAGTTTTTCCGAAGCATTCCCTCGCTCCCACTCCGCCGTTGCTCCACCCCGTCGTACATTCTTCGCGCTGGTCGGGACGACAGGTGGATCTATCTCAGTTAGTGCAGCCGGTTACACAGCCTCCTCTCAGTCGTGATGCTGGCCGTTCCTGCATGCTGGATCAATGTGCGGGTTTTAAATCTCCTTTATAATAGTGTTCTTAGTATTGGCTGCTGATAAAAATTATTCTAGCTAGAAAATAGTATTCATTTTCACTTAGCTTGTAACCACCCTAGTATAACAAATGCACCACCACATAGTACGTGTTTTTGAGACGGAAACACAGTGCCGTATAACATAATTATAAATTATTACGGACGACACTGTAATTGTTCATGAATTCTAGCCTTTCTTCGTAGTAGGCAAATATATGGACACATATATATGCTTATAAGTATAAATACATACATGCATTAGCGTGCGTAATTCTGTGTATTTTTGTAGGCATGTATTACATGCCCGCCTATTTACAGCACTATTTACCTCTCCTAGTGTTGCCCACTTGTAGGCAATTCTCGAAACATTTTAGGCGATAAAAAAATTTAATAAGGAAAAATTTTAGTTAATTTTGACAAACTGACTGAAAGTCTGCAGTTAAGATCCCAATTTGACTGTTGGTTTAAAAAAATTATTACAAAATAAGGGCAGCAACCATAAATATTAATCTGAAATACGTTGACGACAGTGCGTGGCGTTTAGATCTTCGCTCAGTTACACGCAAAGACTGTTTATTTCCAAAATAATTTCTGTAATATTAAAAATAAATAGTTATTCAGCTTTAAATTAAATGCTGTAAATCACTCTCAGAGAAGAATTTTTAATCACACGACTTTTATATAAATTTCCTACTTATTTGGTGTGAAGAACCAGCATCTGCCAGTTATGTGTTTCATTCTGGTACACCCAACTATAATTGAGTTATTTCTTTCTACCTTCGGGTCCGTGGTGGCTGAGCGGTTAGACTGCTCGTCTCCCGCCAAGGCACACCGGGCTCAATCGCCGGCCAGGTCACTCCGGATTTTTGCAAGTGGGAATCGTTCCGGTCGATGTCATTGTCCAATGGGTATTTTCGGAGATCTCCCGTTTTCCCCGCCCTTGCGTTCCAACGCTGCCCCATTCTCACCTCAATTCACCTTCATCGGCTCTCAAGATCTCGTTAATAGCCGCCCATATATATCAACTCAACTCTTTCTGACCGCAAACACTACAATATATTGCCTAGACTGAAGTACAAAGGCGTTTAGTCTATGTTGTCTCTGCACAGTTTGTTTAGAGAACCAAATTCTCAATTAACCAGCGGAATTTTCACCATTGTCACTTCTTTCGGATGGACATGAACACTTTTGATAATTAATGTAAGCCAGCTTAAATTGTGCATTATTTTATCAACCTGCGACTATATAGACGATTGATTTTCATTGAATTGAAAACTATTGACACGTTTAGCCAGTGTTTGAAGCTGTGTACCACAAACACTTTAGTTACACATAAAATGTGCTTTACTATTGCTATAAAATAAATGTAGTAGAGTTATAGTATAAAATTTTTATTTTGTGTTAGTGTTGACACACTCGCTTAAAATTTCAGTCTGTAGTGGTGGGGCCAGGTTCGCTATTACAGTTTAAAGTAAAAATTATGTATAAGAAAATATAAGTTATAAAAAGAACCCAAGAAAGCGTTGCAATTGTATCACGCATTACGCCGTGGTATACAAAGAAAAGAATTACGTATGCATCTAAAGCAATGTAAATAATGTTATTTTAATTGATGATTCCTTTTTATATTAAATTTAGAAACCACGGGATAACTTTGGAGTAGAAAAGTAATGGCGATCTTACCCCTCCAACTCCCCAAGTCCATATTAAGTAATATTAAACGAGAGAACCATACAATTAAAGCTAGAGTTAGTTTTCAATTTAAGTGGTGTACTATTTATACCAATAATAATTTTTGTTAAATGATTTCCCAGCAGCATACTTGATAGTTATATATCAATTATTTTAAATTACAGGAATTTAAAAATGACCACATAATTTTTTTCCTCTGTGGAATACGTTGTAGGTGTAACTCTGACCTTCGTACACTTGATTTAAATGGGTAGTATTCACTGCTGATGGCCTTCCTTAATTTAATCTGCGCATTGAAACCACATTCCTGAAAGAATACCTGCATATATATCTTACTTCAAGCAAGACCTAGTTCGTAGCAGCTTGGTCTGTCCATTACTGGCTCATATTTTTTGCTGCTTTCTCCCATCTCACTCCAACTATAAAATTGTGTTTGCTGAACTGTAGTGAACACATCTTGAAGAATAATGAAATAGATTTCAGAAGTCTACAACAGTACACCACAGGCTGTTAAGTGGCGAAAATTAGTAGGTCACTTGGTCGGAAGAAATTCTGTTTTTAGTAATTACTAAATATTAGAATTAATAAATAAAAATTTGTCATTTACAGGAAGTAGCCCGTTTAAATATATACATTTGCATCTGAAACTTTACAAAATAGAATTTCCAATACCTAAAAAATATTTAATCTCAATCAGTTGTTTCCACGCAAAAATACAAATATCGCGATCATATGTTTCAAGAATATGTCGAATTAAATATAAATTAAGCTCCCTGAAAGGTAGGTACGCGTGAGTACCTATCTAGAATACGTTCATTATCAATTTAATTCAGTATATCTATTGTTCAGTTTTAACGAAGAAAAATTAAGAATTAATGTTAGCGCATTTTTTAAAGTTTGCAAAATGTCTCGTCATAAGTAAATGTACTGAAGGAGTATAATTTTCTTTTGCTTCTTTTGAAAACCGTTGTATATACTAATATTTAATAGACCCATTCCGTGCCTGTTACTCAGAAACAATCTGATGTTTTGCTCATTGTTAACTTGTCACTGAAGTAGGATTTTAATCATACATAAGTACTTTTAATACATTATTGGAACATAATTGTTGGAATTTATCAATTAGTTGTTTTCTAGACGGTATTGCAAAGCACAAAATTTCCCCCGCAGAAAATGATGTTACAAGTAAAATGATGTGTTTAGTTTGTATTTTTACTTACTGACTTTTTCTGACTAATAATCTCTACAGAAAGTTTACAAACACTTAAATATTTACACTAATCTTCTGTGAAAATAATAAAATATCTCAATCAAACGTGGAAGGCCACTGCACAGTTATCAAATGTAATTTGTGAATTGTAATTTACCTATTTACAATGAGAAAAAATGAGATTAATATTACTAAAGCTCGCATAATATCAACATTTATAACCAGATTTAGAATATTTGTAAGAAATATTAACTAGCCTGCCCAAGGCAAAAATGTTTTGCAAATAAGCACAAATTGTCATTTTTAGGTTATATTAAATATTGAATTATTATTATTTGAGAAACATTTACCTCAAGCAGTCTAAGTTTTTAATCATAATACTTAAAAAAAATTATTTCCTAATTTTTAAATGTGCTATGATGTTATATTTACTTCGATTATCAATATGTTTGTGAAATAATATAAACATTAGGTATTAATCTAAACTAAGGTTCAGTTCGCTTCCATTCGTAGTTAAAGACTACCTGGACGAAGTTACAAAAGTGGTTATAAAAATTTTATTACAGCAGAGGACACAGTAAGCCATACTTCACAAAAACCTGAAACTACAAACCTTGCACTGTAGCAGTCGTTTTACTAGATCTGTAGTGAACATGGTTGCTATGTCATATTCGTTAAATAAATTAAGATTTTATACCGCTGTTTCAGCGTACACCGCAAATCTCCCACAAAAAACGCATTTTAAATTTGGGAACCATTCGGTTCGACATTTCCACTACTAAAATATTTCGACAGTAAAGTGAACCTTTTGCTAAACGAAGATTCTTTTACCATTCTTACTTAAATAATTGAACAAGGAAAAGAGACAATAAAGAATACTGTATTTACATGAAGAGACACTTTTACTAAACAATACAAAACTATCGGGAAACATGCCATTATAACCCCGATTGGTTAGCGGTCTATTTAAGGCTTTTCGCAATAGTAAAAGGGTCTTGATGAATAACCTAGCGATTTACGCAGTAAGAAATTTAGGACTTCGACTGAGCAACCGTTTCCTCCATCTTTCATCAAGCCAAACCAACTCACTACAGAATCTGCTGTATTGTTTATGAGTTCTGAAGTAGGCAAATTCGGACATCAAATAAAGATCCTCTACTACGGTGGTAACGGGCGTGTAACAAAGGCACAAATTCACGAATTTCATGCTAGAGAGTTGGCTACTGTATTTATCATATTTACTTTTGACTGCATGGAGAAAGTGTAACTCACAGATAGAAGCTATTGCGTGAAATAAGCTTATTCCTGAAAATTTGTACAAAAACTTTCATTGCTGAAGAATAATATTGCTGTTGTATAACATTTAAAACTGTTTGTGTTAACCATTCTTACCGTCTCTGATTATTACAGCTTATTTTTATAGCTCACTATCTTTTTATTATTTTATAGACACGTTTATTATAACATAGTTAGCTTGCAAATATTTCACTAAGCCGAGAACATGAAAACAATCAAAGATAATCGAATCAAAAGACTGTCTGCCCAAACATCCTTACTGAAAGTGAGTTGGTGATGGTTTGTTAAAAGTGGAAGTCGTTGAACGAAATGGTCAGAGGCCTACAGGTGATATGGGAAAACATTCAAAAAGCTTACCAAATCGTAATTCTGGTTCACAGTAGAGAAAATGCAGCAGTAAGGCTTGGTTCACAATCGAAAGCATAACAGTAACCGTAAAACCTAGATCTTGTGTACGAGAATAGACCACCATGTTTTCAAACTTACTGATCCACAGCTGCGCATAACAGTTTGTGTGTATGAGAGATTCAGTTATAGTGCATAAGACAAATGGTAATACGTATTTCATTTCTAATACAGGCACAAGGAACCGCAGCCAATACGAGCAGCAAAGAACATTTTACAACGAAGTTTTTTATTAAAAATAGTAGAGCATAATTATGCTATAGATACGAAGAAATTTCACAATTTATACATTTAGAGGAAATATGAAGTGATGTTGTCATATCAGACATGTACGAAAGTTATCTACATTCTTACTATCTCAAAAATTAAGATTAAAATAAGTAAAAATGCTAACTCTTTTAAAATATAAATTATTTCCAACACAACATTAAACTAAAATCCATTTTATGTATTTAAAGGAGACAAAAAAATTAAAGCATTATTCACCAATAGTGCTAACTTAAGTCAAACTCATGGCAAAATTTAATTGGAAAAAAATATAACAGCATTTGATTGTGAATCGATTTCGCACAAGATTCTCGGTAGTGTGTATGTTTTTTTGTTACCTATGTTATGTGCTATGTGCCTCTTTTTATAGATTGTGAACCCACTATTAAGGCTGCCGCGTAGTGATGGGGTGTGTTTGTGTGTGTGTGAGGCAAAATTCGATGAAGCGCTGCAGGTGACGCACGCCGGTTCATGTAAAGCGATTTCGCCTCCACGCGCAATGTTGTGAACTCACGTGTAATGTTGCCGTCGTACCGTTGGAACTATGGGACTTCAAGCGGAGACCCTGCTATTTATTTGAACGAAACGCTGCAGCAAAGTTCAACGCACTCTTCTATCGTAGTTTCACATGGTTCAGGTTTACACATTTTAAGAAACGCCGGTATGAGAAAGCCATTCTTTAACATGTTGGAGGGCATTAATATAAATTTACTAAGGTGCATGATGTATTGAAAGTACCGTACACGAATTATCGTAGATAAACATTTCGCGCTCACGTTTACTGGTTAAAAAAAAAACGGTATTCCAAACACACTGCAAGGCAGTTCAAGTGCCAGGTATGTGGCTATCTTAATGTGCGGTTTGCTGTTAATGTACGTTCTGGGTGACCAGACATCCCTGTTTTACCGGAACAGTACCGGTTTTAAATTTTTTCCCCCAGTGTCTGTCTAGGGACTTAGAAATGTCCCGGGTTTTAAAAATCAAACGGTTAATCATAATAACAGGGTGATAATTCATGTCAAAATTATTTTCATAACTTCTTGATTATGAAAAAAAAAACTTAACATCTTTCTTCGAACGTCGTTGACACAGACAGCGAACAAAAAGTCGTGAAGAAAGTAAAAGTTGAAATAGTTCGTACAAAGTCAATAGCATTTTCGAAGCTCGGAGCGCAACGAGCACTCGTCGACGCAAATGGGCAACTGTTGTCTTTCAATAATTTGACTGCTCCAGGTATTGAGCTGTAAGAAGATGCAATAAAATATTTTTGCCGTTGGTATTTTATAGTTGTCTTTAATACCTGCCAGTATTATATCCTTTCACATAATGATTTCCAAGAAAAAATATGTTCGTATGGCTCTTTTTGGAGAGCAATGTTGTATATTTAATGAGAGTCCCGAGTTTTAATTTTCAAAACCTGGTCACCCTGCAATTGTGCTTAGACGCAGCGCCGTGATGACTCATCCCGCAAAGCGGCGATCCAAAACGTTACTCTGAGAGTTGAGTAAAGTAACAGAGAGTAAATGCTGAGCAAAGCAACAGTTAACTTGGTTTTGAAACGAGCGTATTGCAAATTGCATTCTGAGTTTACAAATATGTACTAATTAAGCAACCAGTTTAAATTCTAAAAAATATATTTCACTTTCCTCAAATTCTTTTTTTTTCAAAATATAAGTTAAATATATGAACAATTTTTCTTATCTTCGGCTAATAAAAAGCATTACTCTAAATATGCAAAATTTATGCTAATGAACTTTTATATAAAAATACGTATTTTATTACTCGTTATTTGTATTTTACCCGAGTGTGTCTGTAACCAGAATGTCCACATTTCCTTTCAGTTTGTTTAATAATAGTACACTCCCCACCATTTCCAGTTTACCTTTCGTCACTCGCTGAAGTAGTACGTACAAAAGTTTTACCCTGGAAAGGTGGTCAGAGTAATTACTCTGCAGTTTTGGGACGCTGCCAAAACATCCACTCGAAGCGTTTTGGGACAGCCAAAGAGAGAAAGTTCACTCGCATAGTAACGTTCTGGAACGGCGCGCCCAGGGGGTGCTTGGAAGGAAGGCGAGCAAGCAGCTTGTCCGTAGGCCCCGGGCGGGGAGGAAGGGGGGAAGCGTGCTGGGTGCAGCCAGCACACGGCACCACAGCGGGGCGTGTCGTGTGCCGCCGCCAGCCGCAGTTACTTAACACGGCTCCCCGGCCCGCAACAGCACTGGTAGCGCCGTCCGTCGCCGCCATGAGGTCCTGGCTCGCTGCTCTCCTGCTCTGCGCCTGCCTTGCGCATGCGCAGCAAAAAGGTACGTGTCGCCCGCCATACCCTCTCCCCCCCCTCTCCTGGTGCTGCTGCCACCTACCTCCTCGACCGACCATAGACACTAAATGTGAGGCAGACCGATCTCACTGGCTGTGCACAACCAATCTCACTTTGTGCAGCGATATCTGATACACTAAGGCTTATTTACACAACTACTCCCCTCCGTGTCCCAACACTGAACTGCTTTTCCACCAAGACGTCTAGAGGAAACGGCATGGTTTGGATTTTAGATTAGAAAACTGATTTGTAAACAAATGCTTTGAGATGTATGCATACATCCTCAAACCAATCTGTAATCAAGTTAGATCAAATTCAAATTGGGGAAAGTATTTTATTCGTATAAAAGTGTTTGTCATTTGAAAATTAAGATGTATACAAACACGTTCATCACGGTTGATCATGCGAATGTGACAGTTGTGCTGATTTTGGGTTGGTCAATGTTGGGTACATGCGCAGAAGACGAACAAGCGGTGTACCTCATATTTAGTCTATGCAACCAACTCGCCGTATCACTACTGCGGCTACTGATGTAGTCCATTCACGGTTATTTGCAACTTTTCTGAAGCCCTGCTAAAGTTATACTTTCAGGATATTCCTCAGTCTCATGCAAACAAAGATTATGTCTTGAAAATTTAAACAAATTTCAACATACCGTATTTGTGAGCACTCAGTTTAATAATATTTTGCATGAGAATTATTTAATACAACGTATTACCAACCCATGTATTTTCTCCCAGTTTTACTCATAATACTAAAATTATAAATGGAATATTACAATTTGTAGATAAATTATAACGAAAAAAAAATACCTTTATGATAACAGAAGAATAAAACGCTTTTGACAGTTAAAATATTTAGGAAACTGCCAAACATGTAATACATAGGGAGATCTTTTAAAGGTTTGATTCAATAAGAGTGAAAATACTGCGACTAGAATATACCCATGCAGCACAACGTCACTTACATTAGAGTTTAACTATCTTCTTTGTTTACGTCTCGATTTTATACGACAAAGTAAGACCTACGGCTTTGATAGCTTAAATTTAGTGTGTCGATTACCAAATGCAACTTAAAACAACAATTAACGTAGATGGACACCACAAACAAATAACAACACCAAAACAAGGTGACAAAGAACTAAGGAACAACTGATATTCTATCTGTCATTGAGAAGCTGACGGCAGACTATAAGCTATCTGACAAGAATCGAAAAAAGTACTCTGCAGCAAAGAATGCAAAAGTAAATAAGCACAAATATGTTTGTTTCTTTAAAATACGAGGATATAATACATTACTGATCGGTTTCCATTGCACTTGTTAGATGTTGTATTTTTTTCTGTTTAGTATTTTTACATTTTCGTCACATTGCATATCGTCTGTAGTCAAAGTTTTATTACTTCTAGGATCCCTGTTGCTTTTATGTTTTTTGTCATATTATGTTGTTTGCATTCGTTTGTGGTATATATTGGTTTATTTCCCCCTCTTATGTTTGGCAATGGGCACAGTGAATTTAAATTCTCAAAGCAATCTAACTATGTCATTTTTTAAGTACATTTAAAAAGGTTTGATTTGAAAATAATAGCTACGTAAATTTACATACCTCACAAAATGATGAATTATAAACAAATCATGCTTCAAGAGATGCAATAACGAACAGAAAAAATACTTGTGATATTCATTAATATAATTTAATTAAATTTACATAAACTCCTTGTACGAAGGAGAATAATTATTTTGTTACGGTAACGGTTAAACGTTAAAACTAATTTTCCCAAACAATGTTTATTTGATGATTGAAAAAAATTATGATTTTTTATAGGGGCGTATAAATGCTTAGATGGTCACATTACTTCGTATCCAAACGAAAATACTGTAAATGCAAAATCAAAGTTTAATTACGGAAGATGATCCTCTGTTTTGCGATTGCTGCCTACTGTGGGCTAGCGAATCTGGTAACTGCGGTAACACTACCGCATTCGGAAAGTCGTGAGGTGGACTCCAACTAGCTACAGCCAGGCAGTTGCCTTTTTGAGTGGATTTCGTATTTTCATTTTAGTCAAATGCCGGTTTCCCTAGTTCCCGGCCATGAAAACGTTAATTACGCTAGGTTAGACAGTATATAAAAGATAGGTTAAATTAAATTATAATGAAGTAATAAGTTTCAGAACACGTAAAATTGAGTGTGCTTAGGAGAATCAACTAGATAATGAATTAAAAAGCTGGAACCATCAAAACATGTTTCGCTTCCGATCCCAACTGGCTACAGAGAAAACTACTTTTCCCAGGTGGACTTTCCTTCGACATTAGACTACAGTCGTACCCAAATAGATGCAAACGGCATTATTGTTTAATAAACTAAAACCTCAGCCCTCGCTCTTTATGGTTTATTTATGATCATGATTATAATTAAGACATAATAATAAGTCAAGATATTGTATTGCGGTGAAACCTCTCATTATTTAAATGTAAATATTCATCTTATAAGTAATTTTCCCAGAAATATATTGAGGAATTACTATGTCTCGCAGGAGTGTACTTAATGTATTTTAGGAAACACTGTTGACGTATGTTTCTTTACCAGCTTCATTATTTTTAATTATTAAGCCATTTTTACTGGCGGTTCTAAAATCATTTAATTATACATTTTTCTGTTTGCCTGATGACTGGCTGTCAGTTCACTTCCCAAATTTCCTTTTCAATGAAAGTATGAAAGCAGAAAAGACTTTAAAATACGAATCTTACATAAAACGTCTATTAGAATGCTAGAGCTCACCTAAATTTAGAGTTATTGAATTTTCCTTGCTTGTTATCATACAACCAAAATGTAGTTAAAATAATGTAAGGACAATGTATTACATTAAGTGTTATCACTGCACTGTACAAATGTGTTGCAGGAGTGCAATTTTTACTTTTGATTCTTCCAGTTAAGGTTTGAAAACTGCTTTCAATTTTTGGTAACCAAATATAAAACGTATTGCATTTTTGCCTGGAATAACTTGTGCCCTCCACTATTCCTGTTTCCCTGCATGTATGTAATTATATTCTTTATTATTTAGATTTCACGCCGACGGCATTGCGTAAACGGAAGCAGCTAAGACACTGGCTACGCATAATCGTAGANTTTATTATTTAGATTTCACGCCGACGGCATTGCGTAAACGGAAGCAGCTAAGACACTGGCTACGCATAATCGTAGATGGTTTTACGCACTTATATTTAGCAATCCTTGCTAGATAAAAATATTGTTTCATATATAATAAGTTACAACTAATAGCTGTTGGACGCGCCCATTGCAGCGTGGTAATAACACTGTACATCAACAGGTTGTTTGGAATAACGCCTATAAATATAGCTGTGATCTACACCACTGGAATTTTGAGGTTTTTAATCCTGGGGTAACGTGAGACGCCCACAATGTAGGCAAACCCAAGTGACCGGAAAGCTCGGCGGGCTTGCATACTTCACTGTTTCAAGGCATCGCAATAGAACTACGCACGCTCCAGAAGTTATGATTGCAAAAACTCGAAGAAATCTGAATAAAAGCGAAATGGAGAAGAGTGCTGAACATACGGGCAAACATCAGAAAACTTACATATTCCGGGAAGACAGATTTACTTGACACACATACAGATGTAATACATACAATATGGATACCTTATTAAAATTCAAATTATTATGTTTTACATAAGAACACTTTATTACTGGCCATTGCATACATACCTTGTTTCCCATGTTTAAATTAATTTTGACCACGACGTATTAGCAAAATTTATAGATAAAACATAAGCGAAAGTTTCCTCTATCTAAAAAGATAGGCACTTAAGCGTTAACGAAACTGTAAAACTTTTGCGATGATTTATTCTGGAAACAAATAATACTGTTATACATTTTACAAACGACGTACTGCAAAATCTGTATTGACATCGTCTTTTTACAAGCTATTTCATGCGGAAATGGATATACGTTAATAGGTGATAGCACGAGCCATTCTGAAGGAAAAACATCAATAAACTAATGCTCTATTCGCAAAGATGTCCGAGATTATCTTTCTGAAACTGTCTGGGATGGGAACGGTAAAGTTGATAGTAAATGACCAGATCGTTACGTGTTGGGTTTTATTGTGTAATTTTGCTTAAGAACACATGTTCGAAAATGCCGCCGCCAACTTCAATGCATGTTGCAGCTCGTGTAGGCAGGTGTTGCTCATCGGAGCTAGAGTCCACATTCTTCTTTAACTTGCGCACAAGCATTTCACACGTGAGCAAGATATTCCTCCTTTGTTTGTATATTTTGGTGTATAACTCGGTCTTTAACCAACCTCACAAACAATAATCTAGCCAAGTGAGGTCGGGTGACCGTAGTGGCCATGCTACAGCAGACGAGTGTCACATAGCAGCGTCTCGGACACAATTGCGAATATATATGTTTGTTGATGTTTTCCTTTCAGAATGGTCCATACTATGTCCGTTTCCCTCTGGAACACTTGACATATACAAAATATAATTATGTAATTACTGCAAAGGACGTACACTTCGTAAAAGTAAGAAATAATATATACATATCTAATTTTATATATATATATATATATATATATATATATAACTATTTTCACTGTTACAAGCAATATACAATGTAATATCTGAAGAAGGTAATAATAATTATACTTCATATAGCATGATACAAAATTTAAAATTACATTTACGGTAAAATATTAACATAAAAAAATATATTTAGTATACTTTCCTATCGCGAACATTAGAACAACTAGTTTGCCCGTGAATATTAGTTAATATTATGACCAAAGTATTTCGAAAAAATCACATACACACTTAGAAACAAAAAACAATTGAAGAATAATCATCGCAGTAAAGATGATGGTAAAAAGGAATAATAATTTTTTTTATAATATTGGTTTACCTTATTTAGCTCCGTGATTTATACGTAATACCAAGTTACTTATTGACATTAAAATACCTCTCAGGGAAACGTACGTCATGATTTTTCTTTTGATTTCAAGGTTAAACTCTGTTACATAAATAAAATGCTTTATTTATAAATACATTTATTATTTCTAACAACATTGTTTAAAAACGAAAGTGGCAAATTTCATTTTATGGCTTATTGTTCTCTGTTTGTTGTGAATTAATAAAATAGTTTTTAATACAGTAATACATGTATGTGAGAGCTGTAGTAATATTTATGTGTGTAGTAGAACTTTGTAATTTGTTCTGGTATCTTTGTAAAATGTTTTGTGGTTTTTTCTAGTTAAAATGTGGAAATGCACGTATATTATACTGATTACCCCCTGTGTTCATTAAGTTTACAAATTATATATTTCATTGGTTACTGAACGTATATTTTTCTTTTTGAGCATTCGAGTTGGTGGACTGTAACTTAATCTTAATGTTACTTTTTTTTCAGTTGCTTAAACACCATCGAACAAAGCTAATAACACAAAGAATTATTCGCGGTAAAATAAGAGTGGACTTGGGTGTATATACTTGAGAAAATCATGCACAAATGCGCAATACTACTCATCTATTTCTAAGGAATTTTTCAAATCTTCTTTCGAATTAATCTTCCCTTGCAGATAACATTAACAGTTAGCGTACATGGCAATGAGTTGATAGCTTATTAGTCACGATTCTCGTATGTCATGAAGTATCAGATACTATATGTAATTTAGCTACATAAACCACGGGAATTTAAGTGAGCGAGATATATGGATGTGAGGTTGAAGACGGAGCATGGTCCCACAAAATGTTTCGCAAGCATAAATAATTACGTTTCAAATGCAGCTTAACATTTATTAACCACGGACTGACCACTGACTGGGGATCGCTTTAACTTTTTGTTTATAGTTTTCTGTTACATGTAAATATCCTATGCATATGGGGACGTATGTNGACTGGGGATCGCTTTAACTTTTTGTTTATAGTTTTCTGTTACATGTAAATATCCTATGCATATGGGGACGTATGTGACGTATGTTCTCTTTCCTCTTTTGTATAGAAATATAACGGCCCGTATAAAGCTCACTGTTATTACGTAAAAAAGCNGACGTATGTTCTCTTTCCTCTTTTGTATAGAAATATAACGGCCCGTATAAAGCTCACTGTTATTACGTAAAAAAGCGGAAATGAGTATCGTGTAGGGTGAGATTAAATGAAGCGCATTTGAATAGTAGCAGTATATAATGCTCGAGATGTTAGGAACTTCCTTTTCCTGTACGCAATGCTAGATTGTAATACCCGAGAAATCTGATGGAGGTTGTTACCGATCAAATTTTCATTTCACGACTTACACGAAACATTTCAGTCAAATAATTATTCCTGCCTTTTTCATGTTCGCCGAACTGTTTTTATTATCTGCAGTAATTCTTACGAATATTTTCAAAAACGTTAGTATTAACCTCAACAATTACGTGTATCAAACACTACCTTCGCGATCGTCCTAACATATTGCAATAGCGTGGAATGAGTTTGATTATCGCATTGATGTCATTTAGGCCGCTCATAGTATTTACGTTGAACATTTATAAATGTGTGGGAAACAAATTTCACTGTTCCACGGTTCATTTGATTGGTCAGCCAGGGTTGTAGGTTGTTTGGTTTTGGTATTATAAACCTTCAAAGTTGGGGTATTCTTTTATACTTAGCCTGTATAATTCCCACCAAATGAGTGCAGCTAGCCAAACGTTTATATTCCATCAAAAAGTATATGGCTTGAGGAGGTAGTCAAATTCAAAATTACAGCCACAAAAATATGTTTGCTCCATATGCCATACGTTAACTGACCTTTACATACTGGCAATATCTATGATGACTATCGAATGTGTTTATACATATCCTATTTGTCCTCTATAAATGAAGATTGTCGCACGAAAATAAAATCAAGGATGTCTACCATATCTCGAATACCACTCAACCTACTCCCATTACATTTTACACGCAAGTTAAGGCATGCAAACGTACATACTTAAGATGCGAAAGTATTTTTCTAAATGGCGATAGTATAAATAATTTAGATTAGTTTGTGATATATATCAAGCAATTCAATAAAATCAAACCAAATTTTGTATGTGACCAGTATTTATTAGAAGCATCAGTTATGCATAGAGAGATCCTAGTTTGCCGCTCTTGTTCTAAAAATATTGTCAAGTGATTTAATTGAACATTTTGCAATATTTTCAGTGCCTTTAAAATAAATTCCACCAAATTTCGCACACCAGCAGTGCTACAGAAGGCCATGTAAAGTGACATAATTTATGTAGGGTGAGACACTGATTTTCAACATGGCAGCTACATAAACCATTTAGATAAGTTTGTCAAATCAATTAAAAAAACCAAATTGAACCAAACTTCGTATGCTGACAGTATCTATTAGAAACATTTTGTACAGAGACACTCTTTGTAGGCCTTTTTGTACAAAACTACCAAACGAGAAAATTACAATTTTATGCCATATCTCGGGAACCAGACAACCGATTTCCATCAAATTCTTCACACAGTTAGCGTTGCGGTAAGCCATTTAAACATACTAAATTTAAGAGCCTCAGACACTTATTATTAAATTGTGACCCTGTAAATATTTTAGGTTAGTAGAACCTATCATTCAAAACATTGGACTGATTACATCGGAAGTTGATACTCCGAATCCAACATCCACAGTGAATTTAATTGCACGTTACATAATGGCATGAGGTTTTCTGTGTTCGAGTCCCGGGTGAACCATGTGTATATTTGTAATTATCTCACTACTGTTGCACGTGTTTATGCGTCTATCTCTACTGATAGTTATATCAGTGATTTATTGTTTATTATATCCAGCAGTTTAGTCTCAGCAGCACACCATGAATCTAGGGTACGAGCGTATGTGTGGCACCACACCAGCTACACATTGTTGATGTGATGAAGGCAGTGAACTATGCATTGTAAAGTTCAATATGTGATTTGTCATGGAATAACAGTGCAGCACGTTGATACACTACTCTACACTACAAGTATAACAACCAAACTAGCGGTCTAACATAGGTAGCATCAGATGTCAAAAGTATCCACCATCCAAAGCTTGAATGCGACTGCAATCCACAGTTTTTACCATGCACAATATAGAGCATCTCGTCATCAACTGCAGTGATCGCGGAATGACGTTTTGCCCCTATTTGTGGTCTTTTATTTGGTGTATCGCTATAGACAAGTCTGAGTGTTTACGGTCTGGTGACCTTGTAGGCCACGGTACAGTGCCACCCCGTTCTATCCAAATACCAAGCGACCTGAACATTGAGATTCAACAGTTTATTTGTGTAGGGGTACAGTCGATGTACACACGATCATACGCTAGACTCACGGGGCCGCTGCGACCAAACGGTTGGTCATATTACAAAATAACCCGTTAATTTCTCCACTGGTTGTCACTTCTCTACAAAACCCTGATGTTACAGTAGGCAATTATTTTTACACGCTGCACAAAGAGATATTACTATAAGAAACAGCCAGGAATTTGAATACCCGCTTAGTTTTTAAACAACTTGTACGTAGGAATGTCAGTAAAATTAGTTTGCACGCTTCGCCATTGTAAATAAGCATGGTATCAGGCATAGCCTGTTCGCAGTTTCTTTACACGTTTTGAATCAAACCTTTGTAAAATCGCTGTATGTATGATTTGTTTGGTTGTTTTCTAAACATCCGATGTATCACAAGCGTTTAATACTTCTGTTAGCATAAAATTATATACCTTGTTTTTGGTTAAAATAATTTATATTTAAATTTCATTAATATTTCGTGTATAAATTATATTTCATTTATAACTAATATGAATAAAACAGTTAGAAAACATGTGTGTTGGTAATGTCTAGTAAGATATAGATCTCATGCAATATATAATTACACTAAGTGCGCAAGAATGCGGTGCCTTGTCCCATTGGTGTTATTTTCCAAGTTTTGTTTGCATGAGGTAGAGGAATATCCTGGAAGTAGATCTTTAGCAGAGCTTAAGAAAAATATGAAGTAACCGTGAACGGACTATATATTTTCAAAAGGACCTTGCTGAAGGTATGGCTTATTCTACTCAGGTTGGAAAGACCAATGTTTTTTAGTTTGGCAACGAATATATTTTGCCACTAGGTAAGCGCTGGTGTCGCACGTGTATTTTTTATGTTAAAAAACAAAATAATTGCAATAACCATAAATCAATTATGAAATAACTACGTACCTAAGAAAAAATTTTCTCTTTTATTACTCATGGCGCTTAAAATGTTAATTAAAGTGACGTCTTTGGAACACTGCGCACCTTGCGGCGAGAAATTTTCCCTGTGCCAAACTCTCCAGTTTGTTCCTAACCTGGGTAGAACTAAACTTACTGAGGGTGTGTGACGTGTCCTGCAGCTGACGAACAGTTCCTGCGGCGGCAGCTACAGGTGCTGAAGCTGCTGCGGCACATCGCAGAGCCGATGCGCGACTCGGAGCTCCTGGCCATCGCGAACCGCTTCGAGCCTACCAACCGCCTGCAGAACTACAAGGTAGGCCCGGCCTCGAGCCCACCTCCTGTTAGCTCCCCGGCCTTCCCGCTACCCGCCCCTATGTGTTCACCCACTGGTATAGGTTATTCACGGTAAAGTGAGCACTTTTTGAAGCCCTCTCATTTGGAATAATAGTCAGTAACTATATTTTATCGTAGCCTTAGACGTTGACTTTCGAGTCCGGTGGAATATACAAACTGTGTTTATTAATTTCATTAAAAAGTGATGGAAGAATAAAGATGGCTGATACGAAAAAAGTAATTAGGTCCTCAAAAGCGCACACTATACTGTGAACAGCATATAGTTCTTCACCTCGTTTCACCTTCACCGGCTCTTAACGTCACACTGTTAAGGGTGTTGGCCACGAAAATATTTGTTTTTTTTTTTTGTTTTTCCCATTAACTTTTCAACTTAGATTTTATTTTTTGTGATAACATTTTACTCGTAAAAGTATTTTGACGCATAGTTATGGCATAAATACATGCCAAAAAGACAATTTTATTGTTTTAACTTAGTACAGAAACGAGATAATTGACATTGAAAGAAGATCCACTGTCTACTTTAAGGAGTCCATAAAAGTGGCACAAGGAAAGATTTTTCATGTTACAAAAAAAAGGCTGACTGTAAGTGAACTGTTGCAAGTTTTTCATCTGTGGCTGCCACTGGATTTTTTGCAAAATGACTTTTGCCAAAACAATTTTCGGCAAATAGTTTGGTTTAATTTATGTGTACATTTCAAAACCATTGTACTTTTGACTATGACATGTAATTTTGCGAAAACCATGATGTATAAAACCAATCTTATCTGAGGAAAATGCAGTCACAGATAATGTCTACAAAGTTAATAATACGTGGTACAAATATGAAATTAATTTTATTTGTTGCCAACGCCTTTAAGGTTTCCGTCTACCTGGAGCTGTTATTCGCGTTTCATGTCAAGAAACGCGGTAGGGATAAAGGCGACACTTTCACGCGCCTTAGGTATAACATCGCCACTAAACGCATGACTCTGAATTGGAATGTAGTGTTCTCGTCGTGCAGCGTGTACCTATGGTGTCTTTCTGTGGCGACCCTATCGTTTCATTTGTGAAAAGTCTTTAGCAAGTTTCAATGCAGGGCCCTTGAACCTTCTTGTGTGTATCTGACGCGATATACTTTGAGATACGGAGCTCTAAAAAAGCCGTTTTTAGCTGCGTTAGATTGCTCTGAAATTGCGTTTGTAATGTGCGTGTGATGTGCTGAAAGCACTTAACAGGCCCTCCTCTGAAGTGTGTGTTCTTTTCGTAGATAAGCGCATTGGACGCACGTTCAATAGTTTCGTGGGAAAACGTGTATTTCAAGCAATCTGGAAAGCAGTTCAAGCGCCGGAGTACATGGGAACGTGAGATTATTTACAAATTTAAGGTACAGAAGTAAAGGACGATACGGGCGACACTAACACGCAACGCCTAGCGCCTCATCGCTCCTACGCGCAAAGTGTGCTATGCTTCCGCCGGTGTTCTGTACTATGTAAATGATTCCTTTTGACAGTGGAACTTTTTTACCAGCGATGAAAGCCCGCATATTAAATTACTCCAGCACGGTTGTACTTTTCTCTCATCTCTTAAGGAAACTGCGCAGGAAAGATTTGAAAATGCGATTTTATTCTATAGGCTATTCGCGGTAAAGTGAACACTTATTGTAACCCATTAATTTGGAATAATAGTCAATAAATATATTTTATTGTAGCCTTAGACGTTAAATTTGGAGTCCGGTGAAATATATACACTGTGTTTATTACTTACATGGCAATATTAATTTTAAATGTGATAAAAGGATAAAAATTACTGATAAGAAAAATGGAACTAGGGCGTCAAAAGTGTTCACTTTACCGTGAATAGCCTATAACTTTTTGTGTGAGGTTTATCTCTCTGAATAGAGTTAATATAATAAAAGCAAAAGCATGCGCGCTTAGATAACGGTTTTTAACTCTTCTGGAATGAAGTCATTTTACCATAACATTTATTTATTGATATACGCGTAACCTTGTAAACAACGAATTAAACAAAAAATAATCAGTACTACCAACTCAAGCTGCTGACCAATACCTTTCAAATCATGTTAGTCTCCAACTTCCAACCCTTATCATTGTACAACCATTAATTTTCTGTTTCTTTAATATTTTCTGCTCTTATTTATTTCAGTTGATAAACTGATGGCTGAGAGATTGTAATCCAGACACAATTTGTGTTTTTTAAATGTTGTCAAAACTTTTGTCGTAATTTTATTGTGTTGTGTATTAATCGTGATTATCTTTGGTAACAATTTTACCTCAATTTTTGCGTATATATTGCATTTTACTTATGTGTATTTTTGCATAGTAAATTTTGAATAAAATTTTCTTTTATAAAATATTTTCATAAATTCTGCATTTAAAATTTATTTAGTTGAATTTATTTTTACTTGGAAATTAATTTACCTCCGGTTGATTTTTCTTGTAATGAGCTTCGGCAACCTATAAAGTGGAACAAATTTCTGAGTTTATTCCCCATCATATCGCCGTCCGGGATGCAGTATGCTGCTGCACCGACCTCCCCCAAATCGACGTAGGTTCGATTTCCGGATGAGCTGTGTACGAATTTTGTAAGGAAGTCTCACGACGGCTTTTCTCGGAGTATTCCCATTTCGACTACCCTGTCGGTTCACACTCCATCACTGCTCTATGTCATCTCACTTGAACCCGTGGGCGCTATTCCCAAATTGCAAGTGTCATCATAGTTTCTTAGCTCAGTTTCGCTTTATTTTTATTTGCAGGTAAGCAGTTTTCTGATCCCTGATGGGTTTCGCCTGGTTATTTCCTGCCCCATCATCCACCACGCCTTCCATCAAGGAAGTCTTCATAGCAGGTAGCACCTCATTTCATCGCGACGGCTTGGTTGGACGGTAAGGGCGGGCGTGTCCCCCATCCCATGGGCCGTCACCGCGCTAGGAGAATCTCCGCCCCCAAAGGTTATCTCGCAACTCGATACTTGCATCATTACATCTTCGCGATCGGCTCTTTGATCTTCGGCAGCACTTGGCGACGCAGGTTCTTACTAACGTTTCGCCACTTTAGCGCACCATGATGATGCTGGAAAATGCTATCTTCCCCTTCTCTGCCCCTCTTATCTTATTACCCGTTACCCTTTTCTATTGTAGGGGACTGGCTTGCCATAAATTGAACACAGAATATTTTCTTTGGAAAAGAGGGCATTTCACACAAAAGAGTACATAATTTGACCCTATATGTTTTCAGAACACTCATTTACATACGACAAAGGAATACTTCAAAATTTCCTAATGAGATTATTTAATAAAACAATTTTATAAAATTCTGTATCTTTTGTGCACATCCACAGAAGTCATGAACATGCTACTACTAGCCTCAAAATCTACTTTCTTGTGAGATTATATGACATTAATATTTTAGAACATAAATAACAGTATCGCATAATTCCTTGTGTAAACAAAGTACGGAGATTTGTATAAAACGTGATAGTATTAGAAATATGTTTAAAGATCAAAATCCTAATACTATACGAAAGTGTTGTCGTGTGTAAAACAAATGCAAATAATTTGCGATTCTGAAAATATTTTGTCGTTCGTTTAAGCTAACAAAAAAAAAAAGCCTTTAATGTCACTTTAACATGCATGCCAGTATCGTAGTAGAATATAAAGTATAATTTTTCATCTTACATTCCTAATTTTACGCAGGACAATTTACTTTAATGATTTTTTACACATCCGTCCTTTAATATTGTAGAGTGAATGAAACATGTTATGTTTCGGTAAACAATTAATTCTTGTTCTTCTGAAACGAGATTGAAATATCTTATTTAAAGAAGTAGATTAACCACTAAACAAGTAGTACTTCCTAAATTTCTCCTTGAATATATAGTCTGCTCAAAATGTAACAAATTTAAGGCACAACTTATCTTACTTTTAAAGCAATCAACAGCGCTCTGTTGGACGCTAGTTCTGCTCGTCATGCGAGGTGTATAGGCCACAATTTTTACAAGATCCTAAATTACAGATACGTAAACTACAATGTTTGAACTATAAACATTGTAGCTCTCGCAGTATAGAAACTACCGCTATTAGAATTGATAGCTCTTTTAAGTAACAATGAAAATAGCAGACTACAGGCAAAATAAAAAGTCAATAAGCAATTTTTTTATTTAATAAGTTTAAGGAATGTTAATAACAGGTTATTCCGCAACATCTAGTAGTGCAAAGAGAAATGTGGGCGATACATCAAAATTATACTAAGGCATTAAAATTAGTATTAAATTAAAGTACACATTAAAAATATTCAGATTGTTGATGTTTTAATGTATTCTTAACTCGAAAATTGTCCAGTTTGTGATACGTTATAGGATCGATTAAAATTTTTCCAGGATTTATTCGATATTAACTCAGTATTTATTTAAGTGTAACTAATCTAAAATGGATAAAATTGTTTAATAGGCCTATGAGATAAAGCTATATCTGAAACGGAAACATATATTGATACCAAGTATAGCCCGAAATGTTAAACGTTGTCATTGAAAATCTCGATAGACGTATCAAAGATAAATAAAGAACCCACGAACATGTCTACTGAATCTATTGTGTAAAAATTAAGGTAAACATTCGTGTTTATTTAACATAGAAATTCCGGAAATAACAATCAACCCTATGCATAAACGCATAATGCTTAAGTGGTGAGAGGAGATGATTGTTCCTGAACCACAAAAAAATGCACTCGTCTCTACTTGTGCGGCAACAAGAATCGTTGGATAGGTTATTTCGTAGAAGCCTCCGTAACTGCTGGCATGCAGGCTCGGGTAGCAGGTCTAGTGGAAGCTTCCGCCTGATCTTGTGAGGTAAATTTTATCGTGGCATACGGGATTTAGTTAGCAGATAAAAACAATTTGCGTATTCACGGTTTCTCCAGGATTCGAACCCGGAACATAGTTGTAGAAGATAGATAACACAGTAACGACCCAATGTGCAAAATCATTTATTTTTAGAAATAGAAACACTCGTTTGTGCGAGTACAGGACGTTGCGACAGCTGAATATATAGCTTATTCGTGGTTTATCTACACTTTTTTAATCAAACCTTTAAAAATCATCTCGTGTGTAACGTGTTTGGTTGTTTCCTAATCCTGTAATGTATCACAATTATATATTACTTATGTTGGCATAAAAATGCCTTATTATTGGTTACATTAAACTTTTCCTTACATGTAATTTATAAAATGTAATATTTTATTTATAATTAATATAAATAAAAGTTGTACAAATTTATGCGTTGTTAATGCTCAGTAAGAAATAGTTTTTATGCAAAATATTATTAAAGTGAGTGCCCACGAATACGGTATATGAGCACTTTTGAAAGCCCTTCTTAAGATCTACATATATGCATTTTGTGTATTGTTCAACCAAATGTAAATAAACATTACCATTAACCTGATTTTTTTTATTCATGCATCGGTAAAGTGAAACAGAGAAATTATTATAGAATTAAAAGTTAAGAAACGGGACTACTATCCCTCTGTCGTTAACACCTTTATTGGGCGCACGCCAGTCAGAGTCTCCGTTAAAATATATGTAGAAATGGGCAGTGACATTTATCAAATGTTGATTTAAAAATTTATTATTTTACGGTGCACGGCCTTCAGACAAGGTTAAGCTTTGTTTTCGTGAGGCAGAAGGATATCATGAAAGTAGAATTTTAGTAGGGCTTCACAAAAGTTTAATGCAACCGTGAAGGGGCTACACCGCGCGTTTTCAAACATATATTAAAGATGAGGTAGATCGATATCGCTGGCTGCGCACAACCAGTCTCCGTGTCCCAACATTCTACTGTTTATCTGCCGACATCAGTAGCAAAAAACGGCGTGGATTGGTTTTAAGGTTAGAACACTCCTTAGTAAACAAGTGCTTTGAGATGTATGTGTACTAGCTCTGGATAATTTTTAATGCAGTTTGATTAAATTAAAATTCAGTGAATATATTTTGTTCACATAATAGTGCTTGTCTTATGAAACCAAAATGTTGATCACTGTCGACCACGTGTCTTTGACATTTGTATTCCTTTGGGGTAGGTCAATGTTGGGTACATGCGCAGAAGACGAATAAGCGGTCTACCTTCTCTTCAGTGTATGTTTTAAACACGCAACGTCGTGCAACTGCCCTCGTCATATTTACCGCAGCGCGTGTACGGGGCGAGTGTAGCGGGAGTCGACATGCGCTTGTGTGCTTGTGTGTGTACAGTGCCCGGAGTCGGTGAAGGACACGGCGCAGCAGGTGGGCTCCGGCAAGTTCATCGGCCGCGACGTGATCTTCAGCCTGTTCCACCCAGAGCACCGGCGCCAGATGGTGCTGATGTTCGAGTCGCTGCACGGGGCCACCGACTTCGACACGTTCGTGGGCACGGCGGCGTGGCTGCGCGACCGTGTCTGCCCGCGCCAGTTCCTCTACGCCTTCAGCGTGGCGCTGCTTCACCGACCCGACTGCCGCGGCATCACCCTGCCGCCCGCCTACGAGATCACGCCGCACATGTTCCTCACCACGGACGTCGTGCGCCTCGCCTACCAGGCCAAGATGACCCGGGTCAGTCGCCCACGCCCTCCCGCCGCTCGCACTCATGCCCCTTCCACCAATCCCTCGCGCACACTCCATCAACACTAGCAGCTCGCGTTGTGGGCGAGACCGTGCGTGGTTGTCGCCGGACTTCTTCACGTGTGACGATGGCCACCAGCCTTCTTCACGCGTATATGCTACTTCTTAAGAACCACTAGCCGCTTTGATACGCGAAAGTGACACGCTTAAAAATTACTAGCTTCTTTGCAAGTGGAGGTGACCCTTAACTACTAGCTCTCTTAAAAATTACTAGCCTCGTTCATACCTAAAATTTACCCATTTAACACGCACTAGCCACCTTAACACGTGAAACTGACCACTAGCACACTTTATAAGTGATGCTGACCCCTTATGAACCACTAGCCCATCTGACATGTCAATGTAATCCTTTAACAACAATTGGGCCCCTTTATATCTTAATGTGATTACTTAGGAATCACTGACCCCACTGACACGTGATGTTGACATCTTATTAATCTCTAACCTTCTTGACATGTGTGCCGAATTCTCGTGGCTTAGTCGGTTGGTGCGCCGCCGGTCTGTGGTGCGGAAAGTTCTGGGTTCGAATCCCAGGTAATGGGTGATAGTTTAAGTTATGTTATAAGTTAATTTGTAAGGCGTTCCCTGATAACCCTTCAGGCATAACATTGGGGGATATTAATAAGCCCTTCCCAATCCAATTCCAATCTAATCTTGACATGTGAATGTGTCCTCTTAACTATCACAATCCTCCTTAGACGTGAAAGTAACCCCTTTACAACCACCAGCTTCCATACACGTGAAGATGACCCCTTAAAACCATTAAGCTTTTTCGCACGTGGAGGTAACCACATCACAACCACTAGAACTTTTTATATGTGAATATGATCCTTTAAAAACCACCCACTTCCTTCACACGTGAAGGTTACCTCTTTACAACCACAATCCCCTTTGTCATGTGAATGTGACCACCTAACAGCACTAGCCTCCTTCATATGTGAGGGCGAGACCTTAAAAAATGTGAGCTTCCTTCATACTTGAAGGTGAGCCGTTAACAGCCACCAGTCTTCTTGAAACGAGAATGAAATGTTCTTTAAAGTTTTCTTGCGGTCTAGTGTTAAATGTCCTATGCTTGACGTATATGGTTCTGAAACAAAAACTTCATTATAACGGCCAATTTCCTGTCTATTTTGGCTTTAAGGTTTCAATGGAATTTGTTTAGTGCTCCTGTCTGCATTCATTTTAAATATTATACTCGAAAAAAACTTATAGTGCAAAATCCTTTACTTGTCATCTTGATGATGAGAATAAAGATTCGGTCAGTGCAGTATACAAAGAGAAAAATTATGTATATATATTATTAATTTTAAAATCGTGCTGTAGTAAATAGTACTAATTTTTTATGAGATACGTGAGAAATAATATGCTTCTGTATCAAAATATACTTTGTTACTCCAAAGCAAACAATTGCAAAACAACACCTTATCCCTGCACGTATAGGAAATTGCGAAATGCAAGTCTAAATAACTATGTGGATTAGGATTTTCATAGCCTGCATTATGAACATATAAACTTTATAAACCGGTAGTGTCATGGTTATGAATTGTTAACTATTTCGTTAAATTTCTCACATGACGTATTGTCATAATAAATATAAATTCACTAATGAACTAAATCTGCCTGTATATGAACTAAATCTGCCTGTATATGAACGAAAATTTTATCATCCAGCGTGATTTTCGCCGCTACAAATATCGCTAAGTTCTATAAATATAACTACGATATTAATTGTGACTTTAATTTTAGTATCCACTTTAGTTCCCATATTGTAACAGGAAGATGCTAAAAAAATGTTGTATAATGAAAGAATGTAAATAGGCCTTAGACTTTGCAGTTTTATGTATTCCTATAGCATAACTAAGAGCTATTCGCACACCGAGTGAACATGTAATGTGGTTACAAGCTTATATTCAGCAATCTCACACTGTGACCATACTCCCGGAACTGGAAAATCCCTATTAACAAACAGGCACATGACGAAGTCAGCTAAGATTCCCAAATGCAAGCATCAGGAAATGAATAAATTCCTCTACATTTTCCTGTGTATTTAAATTTTCGACTTGACCAGGCTGTGACAGTGTTTCACCTGCAGACCGTGTGGCTTCAGTCGAGAATAAAACTGCTTCCTTTCACTCTGTCGTCAACAGCAACCTACCGTGATCCCCATGAAGTTCACTGGCTCCATCAACAACCCCGAGCAGAGGGTGGCCTACTTCGGGGAGGACATCGGCATGAACTCCCACCACTCCCACTGGCACATGGACTTCCCCTTCTGGTGGAAGAAGGACTACCCTGGTGACAAAGACCGGAAGGGAGAGCTCTTCTTCTACATGCATCATCAGATGGTAGCCAGGTGAGGACGTCCACGCTATGCTGCACTTACTTCAATCTCAGAAACTTTGCCATTTTATTATTTTTTAAATATAATTTTAGTCCATTAAATTGCACGAACTTCAAAAATCCAACGACTGCAATAGGGTCTTACCATCTTACAATTAAAGTAGGGTCGGCAACATGTATACTATAACCTATAATTTACATAATATATGTATCTGGTTATTTAAAAATGCATAGACCCACACGACCAATATTTTATCATCATGTGTTACAAAAACTTAAAATTATTTAAAATTCCTGGTCTTTTATAAACGCATTTATTATAAAAATGCATATAAAGATTATTTTATAGTAATGACTAAATAACAAGGAGTATAAAATTTTATTTTTTATTATCGGTGATTATGTTTAAATCGCTAATCACAACTACAATAACCACGTACTCAAGGCCAAAATATTAACTTTATCAAAAATATTGGGTATATAGAAGAGCATATAGTTTTTAAGTGTGGTGTTACTTTTTTTTTCTACGTGGCACGATGTTTCTACACAAAGTTTTGAGTGATTTTAAATTTTGAATAAATAGTTATTGTGTGTTTCATATTTTTCGTTTTGACTGGCAAAATCTCGTTTTCAAAGTTAGCCATTCTAAACACAAAATTTCCGTTCACATATATAATATGGCGCCTTGCATAAAAATAGATTTTTGGGGTTCCTTGTTGTATACGAGCTTCTTTGTATCTTATTATAATCCAAGAAACTTTTATTCTAACGTATTACACGATATTAAACATGGCTTTGTTAGGCAAGAAAATTTACAGTTAGTTTATAAATGTTTAACAATTAGGGGCACAATACTAAAAGAGAGCCAACTCGTATGGCAGTGGTAGAGTTAAGCACTGGATTTGACTGCTATATATCTACAACACATTGATAAACATCACGTGTGATCATATCCTTTCGATTGTATGTCACTATTCGTACGGTAGCATAGGTAAACTGAACTCTGGATATTCTGAGTTCATTCCCGACAGACGTCACCGTAGGTTTATTTCCCTTGTGAGCCTATGCGAATAAAACATTTAGCATTTTACAAATTAGTATAAGCTTGTAATAAAAAAACTGTAGTTGTATTGCAAGAAATATTCATACTGCTGTCAGTAGGATCAGTCTCCCTTATTTCGTCTTTCGATATATTTGTGTTCAAATGAAATGATGTTAGTTTATTTATGTAACACCATGTTTGTTAAAATTTTTACGATAGTTTTTATGCACTTTATTACAAAATTTAAATTCTCTCTTTCCTGTACATGAAAACATTTTTAGTTTATTTTATAACGGACACACAAGGCACTGCCAGATTAATAAATTACTTTTTCTGTCATAAACGTAAACTCTGTTCACATACATCTAAATAGTAACTTAGTTTCTTAAAAAATAATGATAATTTCAAATATAGGCACAAGAGTAATAAGGAAAAACTAACAACAACCTTGAATACAAGTACACTTGCGACTAGGTATTTCATAAAGTTTTTAATTTACAAGAATAATATTTCTAGTAAACCAAAAATAGTACAACATTTATATGTACGAATTTATGTACAAATAAAACACACAATAGAGTTGTAAGCTTAGTTAAATATAACCAGTTTTTGAACATAATTTAGGCCTGACAACTCGCCATGCTGTGCTGCCATTCACGTGGACTTTTATTTCCTTGTAATGCGTCCAAAAATTGAATATTTGTTTACATCCTGTGACAGATTATTTCACAACATAGAAAAAAATTAGGCGAAGGAAGTTTTGCAAACTGAAGTTGTGTGACGCAGTGTTGTAAATGTTAGTCTTTCTATATAATTTTATGCTGCTGAGCTTTCGTGAGTCGAATGAATTTCAATTAAATCAATTTATCCGGTAAAAAAAATCAAAATGAGGGTGTTACCGTCATCAGTACCTTCTTTCTTTGCGGCCATAAAATGGCTCCGGTCCGTATTTAACCCTTTCCAGACCGACGCTGCAACATGAAAACACTTTTTTTTACAACACTACTCTGAAAGATGCCCGCAGTTGCCAAAAGGCATCGTGAAAAATAATGAATTATACAGAACTTTCATAAATGTTGTTGGCTGCCAGGTTTATTAGCAGCACCTCCTTTTAGCTTTCCTTTAAAGCTCTTTCACTCATGTAACTGTATAATAATATCATGTGAAACCGTGCGATGGAGGGCGCCACACAAATGTGCCATTTAAGGACTATAAAAACGTCTTGCAATGCACGAATTCCCGAAACATAAAATCAAGAACATAAGTGGAACTACCTAAAATGTTTTGATGACATTTGATTTTGCAACAAGATATTTCAATTCTGGTAAAGTCTGTTCACGGAAAAGTGAACACTTTCGAAACTAACCTTTGAAAAATGTCACTGCCCCTACTTGCGTATATTTTAAAAGCCACACTGACTGTCACGCGCTCTGTAAAGTTGGCAACGATGGAGCGAAAGTAGTTCCATTTGTCCACGTTAAATGACAAGTGTTAAGAAAAAAATTTTGAAAATAATATATGTATATATTTTTTTAATACATAAGAGTGTAACAATTAAAACGTTTTTAAAATATTAACGTATCTAAAATTTTTCAGTTGGCTTTGACCAGCGCACGAATAAAGTGATCAGGACCGTGGTAACGTCAATTGTACATATGGTGGAAGAGAACACAATCTGCATACAATTAGATCTTAAGCAGGGCTTTTAAAACAGCATATTTGATCGTGAACAGCCTTTTACTTTCATATACATCATTAGTTGTTAGAGGGGATAGTTATCAATTTACAATTATCGAAAATTCTGCGAAAAATTAAGGATATGAACCACGGAATCAGCAAAAATGCCAGTACCATTTACTTAACGTCAGCTAAATAATGTTACATAGAACTCTGATAGTAACGTAATTTGTTTCGATGCATTGCCATGCATCGCCTAGCAGTAGTACATTCACGGTATCTTCGCACTTTTCTGAAGCACTGCCAAAGCTGTCCATTAAAGTACCAATAACGTACAGAAAAAAAAAAAAAATTGCCGGTCAGTATCGCTTATCAACTGACTTTCAGAGAATGTTAATTCACTGAATGATATTACTGATTCGGACATAGAGTGTATATTTACTTCACATATAGCATAACAAATCGTAATATTATAACAGTTTAAATGTAAACTACTTTTACTAGCCGTTGCCAACACAACAGTTCACTCGCTGTTTTTAATTCAAATTAATAAAGAAATATGTCCAATAATTGATACACACTAAGTAAACCATTAGCTTAGTTAAAAATATAACACTTCAAAGGCCAAAGCAGTGTTAAAATAATTGTTGTTTATGATTTATTTAAAGTTTCTTTAAAAAATTGGAAAGATCCTTGGATCTTCATATTTTACTAATTAAATGTTTGAAAAATCGCCCAATTTATGTCTTGTTGTGAACTGTTGCAAATTAAGCTGGGGCTAGTAGTGTGCTGTACCCAGCTGCTTGCTGATTTCCACTCACACCAAAGGTAGCTCGGCATGTTACGCCACAGGACGCGTGTAATGGGTCTCTTGTTGCTTGCTTGTGAGTGGTCCGAATGCATTCAGTTTCCCTAGGCTACACTATGGTTACTGGCTCCTGCTGCGTGCACCGAGAATGTACAGTAGCGAGCAAGCAGAATCTTACCTTGCAACATTTCACCATAGTATAAGATGGATCATGGGGAATATGACACATCGTGACCCGGAACCGGAGCGTCGGAGCTGTTCGCGATATCATTCAGGTCGGCCGGCGGCCATCTTGGATCCGTTTTACCTTGACATTGACCTTTTAGAACGACCACTATGACCTCTGACCTTGACCCCGGTAACTCTAAACCTTGAAAACCACAAACAATCCCAATAAATAAAAATATATATATAAAAAATACAAATTTATTTTAAAAAATTGTAAAAAAATTATAAAACACTTATTATTTAATTATAAAAAAATATTAATAAAATATTATTTCAAAACTTACCATTCCGAACGTCCTCCACCTGCCAGCACCCGTCCAACAGACGATTGACTCTCTCCAATTGCTATTGGCTGTTTAGACGGCCGGCCTCCACCCCCACCACTCCCTTTCCAATATATTTAATTGTCCAATTTCCCCACACCCACCTCCAATTACTTAACTTCGTTCTACTAATTAGTCGTTTTCGCACCACCCCTCCCAATTAATTTAATTTCCCAATAACCCACCCCACTCCAACTCCTCGCCAATGCTCATTCCGTCGTATGCAGCCATCTCGGTGAGTTTTTCGTTTATCATTTGTTTATACATTGCTGGAGGTGGCCATCTTGGATTTCATATGTTTACCTTTTCAACAGCTAGATGGCGTTAGTGTATTAATTACCAAATTACCCGCCAGGAAGTGCTAACTTCTCGATTTAGCTACCAGACGAACTGAATTTCTCTCTTATCTATGCTCAACACGCCGTCTTGTTTTTTTAGTTGGTCAATTGTTTATATTTTTATCACCTACGTGGCACTAGTGTATTAATCACCGATTTCGTCACAGTTTCTTGTCTGATCTCAGAGGTGACAGATCGCTCTCTCAGCCCTGGTCTTTTAGCATTCTGACTGGTAAGTTCAGAAATTTAATTACATCAGATCGCAGGATATTATCAAACATTCACGTCATACACATATATTTTCCCCCAAAATTACAAATCTGCTCAAATTTGGAGTATCGGTTTGGGCCTTCTAGTCTCTGAAGTAATATATAACCTCATAAAATACGGTACTAGAACTTTGTTTTGTTTTTTAATTTATATATTTTCCACTTACCTAATTTGCAAAGGCGTTAACTAAGTGCTCGTGAAGCTACTGTAACACTTTGCTTGCATTCACCAAATGTTTTCGAAGACACTAAAAGTATGAATGCTCAAATAACACAGATCGAGTGACATACGTATAAGAGTGTTAAATGAGGCGTGGCATTTTCTAGGTGCGATAACTTGCAGAGGCATGCAAAAACGTGCGTAGCTGTAGGACCGTCACCTGCCAAAAACCGTCGTCTTAAGTCTCCTTCACAGCAGGGCACGAGTGTACTTCCCACAAAACCAAGGGTTCAGGATGAGCATCCACCACAGTGCCAGCAACCATCACGCCCAAGAATCGTGGCAGGGTCTGGGTTGGTCCACGACAATGGCTTCGTGGAGGCCCAAACTGCATTCGTTTAAAGTCTGAACATCTCTGCCCCCACAACGAGAGCACGTATTCTAAGTATATTTGCACAGGTTTAACTGGAATGGGGGAAAACATCGCTGTTAGCTCTCCACGTAAACACACCACCAATAAAATTTGATATACGGCTCGAATGCAACTAAGCAAAACTGACCCATTCAACAAAAGGTAGGTATTCGAATAGAAAGGCAAAATAACGAATATGCTGTAAAACCTCATACTGGAACTATACGTCACGAGAAAGAAGCATACAAAGACCGTGTTTCAGGGTAACTATCAACGAAAAATCATTCACCGAGTGCCCCTTCCCCTCTAACCCACATGCTTGCCCCCCTTCAGCAAAACATTAGTTGAAATTTTAAATTGGAAAAAATCATGTGCCATGTACGTATGCGTTATGCAGCTTTCTATAAAGTAAGTATGGCTCGAAAAACTTACAAACAGAGATAATATCACTTCGCTTCCCGCGCTGTATGCGCTATGCGCAGTGAAGGATCCTGCGCATCCCTCCTCACCGAGGCATAGACGCTCATCATTAAAAAAAATTTCCTTCCAAGTTTAAAATTAGTACGTTAGGAAATTTAGGGAGCGGGAAAAAAATATGCATATGGTTACTCCACGTGCAGTGATATTTCTAGCTCCCAGTATCCGGATATAAAACTATTTATACACGCAAATAATGTATATAAAGTAAGTTTTCCGGGAAAAAAATTATATACCGTGAGAAGACGCTAGCGTATAGGTACACCCACCACAAGTACAAGATCATAAAAAACTGTTACCTTCAGCAAACCAAATTTACTGTAATTTCATACATTTGCATGCGCTCGCTCATATCTGATCCACGGTAAAACACCATCATCCTCCCTTGCAGAGCCACACCACAAGGATACGTGACTTAAGCCGAATTAAAAGTGATATGCGAACATGAGTATGTATATGTGCGCCCGCTAATCCAGAAGGTGTCAATAGTATTCATTCTTTATGAATTACGCCAAATAAAACACAGTTTTATTCCTGAGGTGTTAGTCCACCATACAGATTTATACCACAATACGAATCACAGCAAAGACACGTGCATACCGCTCTCATTTACCACCCGTTGACCTCGTCGAAACATATAGGGAATGACTTCACAAGTGCGAAAAAATTATAGCATATTGCAGGCAGTGCATTACGCAGGGCATGATATTTTAGAGTTTTTTTAATCCTTTTGTAATGCTAGAATATTAATTCTATGTTCACATTTTTTTGTAAGTAGCTGCTGGCTCAAACTACACCTGTATTTTTTTTGTATAAAAATCCAATGTAATATTTTTAATTAATTCCAGTGATAACAAAGATATTTTGTGATGCTGTAAAAATAATATATAAAAAATGGCACATTCTCTACTTGCTCATAGGTCAAACACACACACAAAGATCCCGAAATATCTCAATTTACAGGCGAGACTGATAGACGCATTAAAAAACTGTAAAGACAAAAGTGTACTTAAATAAGTGGATACGAGACCCATTACAGAGTTAAACGAGAGACAGGTGCAGTCGTAATCTGAGCTCACGCACACGTCTAGCCGCGCTGCACCAGGTCTTGAACTGGACTTAGCCCTAGCGCACTGACCGCTGGAGAGCTGTGTGGAGGCCTCAGGGGGCTTGTCGCTCCATTTTAATTTTATTTGCTCACACACACCAAATTTAATTTATAGGATAATAATCACAGGTATCTCCATGCTTAAGTAAACACCAGGGGAGACCCATTTTCAGGAGGACCCTAGTTCAATTCTTGACTCGTCCGGCCCGAATTTCGTATTTGAAAATCACTCCAGGTGAATGCCGGCATGGTTTCTTGGTCGAGTCATTACGTGTTATCGTTTTCGCTAGCAACTCCCTCCGTCTCAAAATAGTATAAAATTAACTTTTATTATTATTTTAACTTGTACACCACGTAGAAAATGTAAGCTCACACTACTATATTACGATAATCGAACAGCTACGAATAAAACATATAATGTTCATTATAAGAGAAAGGGGGCTGCGCTATTTTCTTTCGCATCGAATCTGCGGCATCGGGCTTTCAGAATAACGAGTCATACTCGTTTCGAGAAATACAAATTTAAAAAAATAAACGAAAAATCCTAACATGTAATACAGGCAAAAATGTACGTATTAAATTATAAAAATTAAAACAAAATCGCAACACGCAATTCAAGCAAATATTAACGTATTAACTTTAAAAAAATCGGTATATTAAGTGCAAAGATTTATTTGGTGTCAGCAATTCCTTGCATTTTTCAGGTATACAGAGATATCATTTTGAATTTTACAGTTATTTTAAGGTACCATTTTGCACCCGATTCTTTGTGGGCCAGTATGATAATTCTAGGAATATATATCGAATCGGGTCATTATTATTCTATTCGTAACCAAACGAACGAGTCCTTTCATCCACTGATGCATGTACTTAGAAATATTTTCACGCCCACATATACAGTGATCAATTAATGTTAACCCGAAAAGGAACGGGGGAGGGGGAATCTAACAGAATTTTCGATCCGCTCACTTCCGCAAATACGAATGTAAACCTCCTTTCACGAATAAAATATGTAACTCTTGTTCCGACGGAAAAACCTAAGACATTTTTGCACCGACTATATTTTGATCTTATAAAGATATAATATATAAATATATTAAATTAGGTGAGAGAAAAAAGGCCCCATTACAGAAATGGGAGAAAAATACGCCTATTAACGAATTTAAGATAATACACTTCATGGCCGGAAGAGTGCTACATATTTATATTTCCGAATCAACGCGATATTCCGAGGTGAAAAAAAGCTTAGTATTTTAAATTGTATTAAGCTTGCACCTTCAGAGGAATTATCTATGTTTACACACCAAGGACCTGACCATTAAAAAAAACTTCAAGCCCAGTCCCTTAATATACATTTTTTACAAATACACATGACGCGACATAATATCAGAGCTGAATACCGAGTCTGAAAGAGTTCCCAGTTCTTTATTAACTAGCAGAGATACATACGCACTTTGGCAATATTTCAACCCAGACATATCAGTGTATCATAGACATAACAACGATAAATTTTTGAAAGGCCAGAAGCGAGTGCTAACTCGACTATTATCGATGTTAATTTTTGCGACAAATTTCGTTCACCTCCATAATGCCCAGGAATAGTTCAGATGCTATCTAACATACTTGCGCTCTATCAGCCCATCGTGATGTCACGAAGATATAAAATCTCGCATTATGCAAACACATAATCATTAAATTCACGAAAATATGTCAAACATATTCATATTTACGCCTACAAGGTTTTTTTACCTTATCAAAATTTTTAAAAAATATCAGGCTGCAGGATAAATTAGTTAGGTCAGAAGGCCTACTGCAATTTGCCAAAATTATGAAGATTAGACATATCAGTACTGGTTACCCATCGAAAACAGCACCCCAGGCCCAACTTGCAACGATGATCTCTTCCACGATGTCGCATAAAAGGGCGACAGCGGTGACGCGGTGGCTAGAGTTCTCATTTCTCATCACGAGTACGCGCACAGCATCCTTTCTTTTGTTGACACGTTTTTGCACAGATGGTCCAACCCAACACTAGCCCATTCTTCACTCGGCCTCTTCGTTCCAATACGACGAGACAGGTTCGATTCCCGGCAGGGTCGTTCCCAGATCTTCACCCTTTCATTCCTCAAAAACATTCCTCAAAAACATCCCTTATTCCTCAGAAACATTCCTCATTCATCAAAAATATGCCTCAAAAACATTCCTTATTCCTCGAAATTATTCCTCATTCCTCAAAAACATTCCTTCCTCAGTTCGTTTGTTTGTCAAACGTTTGCCCAATGTTTACTTAAAACAGACTCTCGCATTTGATTTTATACACCATTGAAATAATACGTTTTACAGAAAAGCATTAGGGTGAGGTTAAAAATATTAAAAGTGCACAACTAAGAGCACATAAATTTATTATCATATTTTTTCCATTAATTCAATCTTTGCATTTCTCTGGTTTTAGCAGATGACACACAGTGGTTTCATTCGATGTAGACCCTTTCCTTAAGTTCTCCGATGATTGAAAATATCTGCTTACTGTGCAAAGCAATCTAATGTCTGAGTCTACCAACAAATTTATTGGTGTCTTCAGGAAATATGTGGTCTGTGTTGTTGTCGTCTTATGCATTATTCGCATCACATTTTTCAGCAAAGCTGGTGAGGAGATATGTGAGATCGTCAAAAAAAATCGCTACTGTTTTCACCGTCAACGCTGGCTTCATTATCGTATCTCTGGCCCTTCTCTTTTTCGCAACTCTTCAAGCCGGGACGCAATCACATATACGCTGAAGATACTTAGGAAAAATCACTCAGATATGACTAACTATAACGTGTTTTATTTACGAAATTTTCTCACAACACACAGCGAGCAATGTCGCTTCGATTGTCATTGCCAGGGATATTGACGGGGGAGCATGTATGGAGAGAATAGACTCCCATGAATCCTGATATGTATCGACTCAGGAATTAATCGTTGAAATACTACAGCCGTCGATACCAAGCACGATGGAAAAACATCACTTTGAATACTTACGAAAAAAATCTAATATGAAAACCTTACTGCCGGGTATAACAGAGATCATGATCATATCATGAATATATGATTGTAAATATGCATCAAATCGGTTTTTGAACTATGGCGATTACGTTCAGGCACATCCTTAAGGCTTTTTAATAAGCCTTGGGCTCCATCCGCACTAGGATGAAAACGAGTCCAAGTAAAAGTTCTGAACATCGCAGCTCAGTCCTTCACCAGAGATAAAGTAATTATTTATTACATTTAAATGACGGCAGAAATAAACGCAAGCCGTATTTCCGATGCATAAATGTTTGCAAACTGTTCTGTGTACATTGTGATATTCACCATGCCAAAGAACCACGACACGTGGCGGTGGAGATCAGGTGCCCTTTTTATAATGATTATTTTGCACCTAAAGAAATAAATACAAACAACATATGCGCCCTGCACTAAACCTTAGGTTTGTGCAGCGACCAGAGAGAAATTCCTTAGGGATAGCGTCCAACATGCCACGAAGATAATACCGTACCAGAAGATCTTATTATCCACGTAAAGTGCACCGTAATATTCTAAGTGTGAATTATGATTTTGATAAGGACGATAATTCATGATGTCGCAAGGTCGTTACAATTAAGTAAACAGCCAAAAGCAATTGGCGATGGTCAGTCGTCAGTTTGATGGGGGTGGGAAAGGAGGAAACCTTCAGAAATGAAATTTTTAAAATATTTTTTTTTTTGTAATTTTAATAATAAATATTTCATAATTTTTATAACAAATGTTTGAATACATTTGTTACATTAATTTATATTTTTTTTGGAATTTTTTGGGGTTTTTAAGGTGAAAGATCACTGGGGTCAAGGTCAATGGTTAATGTCAACTTCACNTAGATTAATTTATATAATTTTTGGAATTTTTTGGGGTTTTTAAGGTGAAAGATCACTGGGGTCAAGGTCAATGGTTAATGTCAACTTCACATTGATTCAATATGGCTGCTCACCAACCAGAATGAAAGAGCACTAACAGCTCCGACACTCCAGTCCCAAGTCCTGACGTGCCAAAGTTCCCATAATGCTTCTACTCACCACAGGCTACTGGTGATTGTTTTCTAAATGTGTCATCTNTATGATTCAATAGGGCTGCTGACCAACCAGAATGAAAGAGCACTAACAGCTCCGACACTCCAGTCTCAGGTCCTGACGTGCCAAAGTTCCCATAATGCTTCTACTCACCACAGGCTACTGATGATTGTTTTCTAAATGTGTCATCTATCACAAGAGATTCTTAATTTTTGTTAACATAAAAAATCATATTTTTGTTGAATTAATTTATTAACTTTTAAATTACCTTTTATTTATAATATTTCGTCTATAAATAATTTAATAAAAACAATGAAAATAGGTCTTTTGGCAATACCTTGTAAGACATAGTTTCCGTGCAATACATTATTCAACAGAATGGGCACAAATACCGTGGGTTGTCCCTCTGAAGTAATTTTCCACTTGGTTAAGATTTTTTTTCACGAGGTGGAGAAACAGCCTGACAGTAGAACTAGTGCAGGGCTTCCGGAAAGCTGTAAGTAACCCGGAACGGACCGCAGGGCAGAAGTGTGACGTGTGGTGTGCGGCAGGTTCGACGCGGAGCGGCTGTCCAACAACCTGCCGGCGGTGGCGCCCCTCGACTTCGACGAGCGCATCGTGGAGGGCTTCGCCCCGGGCGCCATGTACGACAACGGACAGGAGTTCCCCGTGCGCCCCGACGGCGTCGCGTTCAACGACCTGCCCTGGCGCACCGTGCACGAGATGAAGCTCTACGAGGGACGCATACGCGACGCCATCGCCGCGGGATTCATCCGCTCCGTGAGTCGTCGTCACCCTCCCTCGCTACTTTTTCCCACGTCGCTCCATGTGTTCAGTGGTTGGCGGGTTTTCTCGGCGATCTCCCGCTTCCCCCGTCCCTTGCATTCTGGCGCCACTCCATTCTCACTTCGTTTCCCACTCATCGGCTCTCAAGACCTCGTTGTTAAGAGCCACCCAACCCTCTCATCACAGCTTAACCCTTTCAGGCTCGATTTGGTTTATGGTGTCAGGTGTCGTGAATAAGACATTTAATGATGCGTGCTGTACTTTATAGGCCATTTCACGCGATGAAATTTTTTATTGATTTCGACCAATTGGATTCAATTTATTGAATACATAAAGTGTTCACATACACTTCAATGGATCGAATTCAAGGCATTTAACACATGCAATAAACATTGAAGTGGCAATTTTTTACATTTCGAAAAATATTTCATTTAAAAAAATTATAAACGCCTTTAGTAAAATTATTTTCGAACGTCTACGAACCATAAAATACGCGAAAATAATTTGTTAAAATCAAAACAAATAATTTTTTCTAATACGAAGTATTTTCTTTGTATGAAATAAATATACAAAAATATTTTTGTAGCCCAAATGTTGCGTAAATGACTGTATTAAAAAACAACATACCTTATTTAAACTGATTAAATAGTTGTAGGTATTAGTTGAAAAATTGCATTCAAGAAAATGTACATGTTCTAAACGAAAATCTCTGAAGGAATTTGAGTCATTCAATTGCATGAATTACAAAATGGCCGTGATTATAATGTCCAAGTAACGTAACAAGGAATTAAATTCAATAAATTTGAAGAAAATTTGAAGTTAACTTTGATTGTACGAAAAGGCCTTCAGCCACTACAGCACTTGTTCCATTATCACAAACAACTTTGTGTTAGCCTATAGAAATAAGAGCAGTTCATAACATGGATCAGTTAACACGGTTTCCAAATCGGTTACCCACAGGGAAAATAAGTGGGCGTCGAGACTGTTACTACAGAGTAGAGGCCAGGAACGAACGTTCTTGTGCGTTATGTTCACAAATTCGTGCACTGGTTATGAATGGTTGAACACATTCTGCATTAGTGAAGGAACGTCAAGGGTGGCGCATGTCTGTGTCGTTGTCTACCATAACTTTAGACTGTTCACGGTAATTTCAGAACTTTTGGAATCTACCTGCCCCTATCTGCATATATTTTAACGGGCACACTGACTGCCATGCGACCAGTTAAGTTGGTAACGATGGAGGGAAAAACTTTCCCTGTTTTATCACTGAATTTAAAGTATTATGTTAACAATTTGCGAATACTAAAATGGTTTCATTAGATTTTTCAGTTTTTTTTATTATAGGTGTTAGAATCAGCAAATTTGTAAAATGTTAACTTTTCTAATAATTTCAGAGTTTCACTTGTCCGACGCACCGATAAAGTGATAAGGCCTGTGTCAATTTTTAATTTACATACGGTGGAAGAATACATAATGTCCATACGAGTTAATCTTAAGCAGCACATTCAAAGGTGCTCAGTTTACCGCAAACAGTCTTCACCTGGACAAACTCACAAACCAAATGAGGCCGCGGTAGTTGGGTGGCTAGTGCACGCACAGACCTCCCACCAAGGCGATTCGGGCTGGATTTTCGCCACGTTATCACCCTTACAGCATATATGGGGTACTGTATGCATAAACCACTCTCCGTGTTCCTGCACCTAGGCAGCTTTTTTTACGGTAACTCTATAAAAAAATACTCATCTTCTGTGTATAGGGGACCGCGGTGGTGTATTCTTTCGACTACTCGCCTCCCACCTAGGCGAACCGGGTTTGATTCCCAGTGGGGTCGCTCCCGGGGTTTATCGCACGTGTGCATCGGTCCGGACCACGCTGCTGGTCGGCGGGTTTTCTCGGGCATCTCCCGTCCCGCCACCCTTTCATTCCGGCGCTGCTCCATACTCACCTCGTTTCACCCTCACCGGCTCTTGATACCTAGATGATAAGAGCCGCCTAGATCTCTTCGCTTCGCTTCAGCGTGTGGGAGGAGTTGACGGTGTGTTGCGTGTTGCCAGTTGGAAGGCGTGGCGTACCTGAACAACACCCGTGGCATCAACCTGCTGGGCGAGATAGTGGAGTCGTCGAAGCACTCACTCAACAGGGAGTACTACGGCCAGCTGCACAACGACGCTCACGTACTTCTCTCCAAGGTCACCGACCCACAGCTAAAGTTCGGGGTAAGTTACCCCAGCACCACCATCTCCACCCTGGCTCACGCCCTACAATACTTAAATGCGCACAGAACAATTTAAGTTTCTGATTATTTGTCATAATGTTAAATAATTCGCGCTGATTCATTCTGTGAATACTTCTGCAAGTTTTCTTGAAAATAATATGGGATTTTAACTTATAGTCTATTCGCGGTTACTCTACATTTGAATCAATCCCTTTGAAAAATCACTCCATGTGGGACGTGTTCGGATTTTTCTGAATAATGAATCAACGAGCGTTTTATACTTCTGCGAACATAAAATATCCTATTTTTGTAAAATTGAAATTTTACTGATATTTTATTAATAAATTATACTATTTTATTCATTATTAATATGATTAAAAACAAGGTTAAAATAAGTGTGTTGGTAATGCCTAGTGAGAAATAGTTCTTGCGCAAAATATCATTACACTGTGTGCTCACGAGTGCGGTGTGTTGTCCCTTTGGTGTAATTTTCTATACGTGTGTAAGCTTACTTGCATCAGGGAGAAATCTCCTGGTAGTAGAGCTTCAGCAGAGCTTCAGAAATGTTGGTAGTAACAGCGAATGGACTATATAAGAATTGTTTTTTTAATTAACGATAATTTTATTAATAACACTAAAATAAATATTTAATTTTTTTTATTTTTGAACGTTCTAATTCTTAGTGTAAATTTCCCGCTAACTTCTAAATATATTTTATACAAAATTAAGCGCTGTACTTCTAAAAATAGTTTTCGTTCTTTTCTTCTGCTAGTGCGCAAATTTAGTTTCGTATATTTTGTATTAAATTCTGAACGTGAATATTTTATTTATTTAACTTTAACAAGCTCAAAATTCGACCGAAATTTATCGATTACATTAAAACAGAGAAACGTATTTAACATTTTGTCACTCTTATAGATATATGTAGAAGTTAACTTTAATATAACAGCGGCAATCTCATGTGCTTAAATACATTTTTTTTGTTTTTAGTTTTTATGATTTTCCGATTACTGCAAAATTTCCTTTGTAAAATTTATGAAAAAATTTTGATTTACTTTTGAAATATGCTAAGGATTAAGAAAATTGTTCAGTCTAATGACTATTCCTTTAAAAAGGCAAGCTTATTGTAGTTAAAATTAGAATTCCAATTACTGTTTCTAACATTCAGATACAAGAATATTTCAATTACAAATAGGCTCGCACAAGGTAACAAGATTGCACAGAGAATGATTTGGGAATTATGTCTTCTGGTGTTACGTCTGCTGAGGCAGAAATTCCTTCGTATCCCTCGGATGCCATAAAACTCATTTTCAGTTCATTTTTATATTTGCTCTAGAGAAATAGCACAATAATATTTTTACTTGCCTTAAGACTCTGCTTTACCCCTATTGTAGACTTTATTCATTTTCGCGTCATAATTTCAAATTCGGAGTAATGACTGACAATGTAAGCATATAGAAAATTTGAATTTTAAGAGTTTTTAATATTTTTGTGCATAATTTTAATTGTGCGTTATCTGCTTGTTGTAAAAATTTGAGAACATGTTTATTTATTTAAGTTTTGGAGTGCCAATCTATTCTGACTGGTAAATAGCAAAAGTTAGTTGGCTATCGTCAATTACAGTGTATAAGATAAGTTGAAAATAAAGATTAATATATTTAAAATGTTTGCAAACAACAAAGACGTAAGAAAGGAGATAAAAAATACAGCTGTGAATTATATTGAAACAATAATTTACTCTACTTTCCTTATAAAATTTAAAGGCTATATAATTATGCATATAGTCAAGAAACGAAATGGATACTATAAAATTATGACAACGATTTTATTCGTAGTGTTTGGTTACAAAAAGTATATAATGTTGTAAATTTTATGCTAAAAGATGTCTTCCTGGCTTGGAGTGGAGGTGGGAAACTGCTTGACGGTATCTAAAGTGAGATTGCTTAACGTGATAGGGAAACATGTTCAATGGACGGAAACTCTGATAACATTCCTCTCTTTGGGTAGTGCACCCTAGACTGCTTGTGTCGTTGTCGTGTTTGTCAGATGCCGCCAGGAGTGATGGAACACTTTGAGACGGCAACGAGAGACCCGGCCTTCTTCAGACTGCACAAGACCATCGACAACCTCTTCAAACTGCACAAGGACCTGCTGCCGCCATACACCCGTGAGCAGGTCAGTCCCGCACCCAATCTACTTTCTCTTAGGGCTGTGCGATATAGCGCAATGCCGATCACGAAAAAATATTTATGAAATATCACAACAACGATATGTTCCTACAGTGTACAGCTGTATATTGAATCTCGTAATAATAACGATATGCGATATTAGCAAAATGTGATGTTGGCGATGTGCAATTTTGGTGATACGCGATTTTGATGGTATGCGATTTTTGTAATATGCAAAGTTGGCAATAAACAATATTGGAGATGTGCAATGTTCACGATATGCGATATTTGCAATATGAATATAACCGGTTACCATTATTTTTTTCACGAGGAAACTTAATAGCGACCCTAGAGCAGTTTTTTATGCTTAATTCAAATATGTAATCAGATTTCTTCCATCAGGCATAGTTTTCTTGTGACAATCGTTTTCGCGTAATATACTTCTGTATGAAGCTACTCGCTACCTGTGAGATACAGGGCGGGTCGTAGGGTACGAGTTACCTCTCTGGCGCAGACTACGGGTGCCTTGGATGTTGAGGGTTGAAACCTCGGGCAAAGTTTTGTCTGCTTTCCTTCTGTGGCCGTAAGGGCAAAGCTTCGCCGGGGGCGAATTTGTTTGGAGGCTGGTTGTACTCTTTCTTACCAAGATGACTGTTATCCTCTGTGAAGGGGAGAGTCGGGGGGAAGCAATAACTTGGTCGGTCAGTGTTTTAATAAAGAAGTCTATATTAGGCTTAAAATATACACACACTGTCCGAATCTGTACCCAGCAAGTTGGGAGCCTTACGGGCGGATCAAATACCAAAATGCGGACGGATTTTAACGTGGTGGACGTTAGGCATCGGGGACTCAAAGGCATCTTGAGCGACGAACACTGGCACTTAGCTGTATCTGACTCGGAACTTTCCCGCGCGTCTTGACTCGGCGGCGACACCCCTAGAAGCCTTCTACCTTTTCCCACGCGTCTCGACTGCCTGTCAAATATTGCATTGTTTTCGTAAGCAGATGGTCAGTAGCCAGTATTGAAATTGTAGTGAGCCTGGCATCACATGTAGTGGTTTTCTGCTGTATATTGTTTTATTTGTAAGTTTTATGATTTTTATAAACGTTTGAATATGTCAAGAAAGTTTTTAAATCAACCAAACAATTTCTGATACGTGTGTGGTGAACTGACCTTCAAGTCTCAGAGGTAAAATTTCACACCACTTGTGAAAAAATGTTATGAGCTTCATTTTGGCTGTAAAGTTGGTGATTTAGATCAAGGCTGGGCCCCAAATATATGCTGTGTATCACGTGTTAGGCTTCTTACTGGATGGAAAAATGCTACTCATCATATGCCGTTTTCAGTCCCTATGATTTGGACGGAACAGAAGGACCATTTAACTGACTGTTATTTCTGCTTAAGCAACATTAAAGGAATTAATTCCAATACAAAATATACAGTTAAGTATCCCAATTTGGCTTCTGCAATGAGACCTGTGCCACACGGTGAAGAGTATCCTGTACCAAAGTGTCCATATTTCATGACCTTTAGTGATAACTCCGACTCCGACTCAGCTCATACTGAAGACAAAAGAAAGGAGAGAAGTGACCCTACATTTCAAGCAAGTAGTTCATCATAACCCCACCTTTTAACTCAAGAAGATCTCAATTATCTTATATGGGATTTCAATTTGTCTAAACCGTCGCTGAGCTTTTAAGTTCCAGGCTCAAATGTTGGAATCTACTCCAAAAAGATACACGGATATGCATTTATCGTAGTCGCGATAGTGATTTCAGTGAACACTTCACTAAAGAACGTCAAGTAGTTTTTTGTAATAAGGTTTGTTCATTAATGGAGGTTCTTGGACATAACCACCAGCCAGATGAGTGGGGATTGTTCATAGACTCATCGAAAGTTAGTCTTAAGGCTGTACTACTGCATACTGGGAATGAATTACAATCAATACCGGTCGTGCGTGCCGGTGATATGAAAGAGACATACGAAAACATGAAATTGTTGTTAGAAAAAATTAACTATACTAAATATAACTGGAATATCTGTGATGATTTGTAGGTCATAGCTTTTTTGTTAGGTTTGCAACTTGGATACACGAAATTCTGCTGTTTTTTGTGTGAATAGGACAGCAGGGATAGGAAGTCTCACTACATAAAGAAACAGTGGCCTAAACGTGAATCTCTTATTCCTGGGCATGAAAATATAACAAATACCCCATTAATATATCCCGAAAAGGTGCATTTACCTTCCTTGGATATAAAACTGGGGCTTATAAAAATTTTGTAAAAGCAATGGACAAAAGTTTTACTGCGTTTATATATCTGAAATCTAAATTTCCTAAAATAAGCGATGCAAAATTGAAGAAAGGAATATTTATAGGACCGCAAATAAGATCAATTATATAGGTTGATGAACATTTTGAGGAACTGTTACATCCAAAAGAAAAAGCAGCTTGGAAATCATTAAAAAAATATCTGATGTGGATTTATTCGCAATAATAAAGAAGAAAACTATAGTGAAATAGTGAGCGATCTTCTGACGTCGTACAAAGGAATGGGCTGCAACATGTCTTTGAAAATTCACTTCTTGGACTTTCACCTAGACTTCTTCCCTGAAAATCTTGGGACAATCTCTAATGAACACGGTGAGTGTTTTCATCAGCAGATTTCTACTATTGAAAAGAGGTACCAAGGCAAATGAAGTCCTAATATGCTGGCCGACTACTGCTGGACCATGAATAGAGACATCCTGAAAGCAAAATATGGCCGAAAATAATCATATAAAACTTTTTAGTTAAGCGTGAATTAGCCATATATTTATTATTTAATGTTTTGTAAGTACTAATTCTTTTAAAATTTCAAACACGTGCCACAAAAAAAAAATCCTGCCTGATGGACAAAATCCGAGAACATATTTAAACTCAGCATGGTAAAGATAGTTAGAATTTGTTTATTTAGTCCTTATGAAAGAAAAAACTTTTTTTTGTTGACCAGTGTTATTTGCGATGCTGATATTTGTGATATCAATATTAGTTTTTTTCAATAATTTCTAAAAGCGATATATTGCACCGATAGCGATAATGTGAGCAAGTTTAGAAACTATACTGAAAAGTGGATATCTCACTGCCTTACTATCTGGTTGCGATTCTTCCCCTGCCATACGACACCAGCTCACTTCAGCACCACCTGGCCAAGAAGTATTTTTTAATATTAACAAAACTCTCATCTCCTCTAGAAGCTATTTTCAAGACCTCCCTTGTTTGTTCATCGCTTTGTTTATGTGCCGCTTTAGTTTTACAACTTTTTTTAAAATAGAAGTAAATTGTAGTGCATAGAAGCTTAGAAACTAAAGTGCATGGCTATTTTTTCTTTAAAATTTATCTTGAAATAAAATATAAAGAATTAAAATAAAACAAAAAAACCGGCTATTCAAATGTTGGAAATAAATGGAGCATATTCTATGATAATATTGCTGGCATATACCTACCAATAATGTGTTATAATCCACATTAGCACTCGCTTCTAATTGGTAATAAATGGACTCTGATTTAAGTTAACGCATAGACTACAATGAGACAATAGTTTGTCTTTTTGGTGTTTACTCCTAATTGATATGTATTTAAAGTTTGGTTACCGTACTGCGTAAAGTGGAAATGTAATCTTATTTGTTGTGCCATAAGAAAGAAGCGCACCGCGCTTTGCCATATGAAAGTGAAGAGAAATAAATGTTTTCTAAATTCAGTTTTAACGTCAGTTTTCTTATGATGGAACACAAATTCGCAAAGTCCCGATTACGTGACAGTTGAATAATTCTGTACCGATATTAAAGGTAGAACTAGTATACCGAATGGATTTTCGCTGTAAAAATGTAGCCTGAAAAATAAATGTAATTACAAACTAGAATATAGCACCATTTATGATACAGAGATCTCGTCCAATCTGTGGGAGAAGCTGCAAGTAGCATTTGTGGTGATAAAAACATCCGCCAATAATATAACGCTTTTAAAGTAATTATTATAGTATCTTTGCATTTGAGACAGACTGGCTGAAAATCGAAAATAATACCTATTGATGGTAACGCACTGCTTTGGTGAATAAGCCTTATAACTCGTCTATCACGATCGCACCTCGCTACTGATGAAGTATTTAAATGCGAGTCTAGTTGACGTGAACTGGTCCTGGCAAGCATTTATCTTGAAGCTCTAATTAAAAAGGACACATGCCATTTTACAGTTATGATAAAAATGCGGTTCACCAATCCACGCCTTCGTATATTTTCCTTCGTGATGCCACTTCAACTTTTAACAAGACGGTCTAGGAGATTATTATTTCTTGTATAAATAACCTGAGAGTCACAAAAAGTCGCAAAACTTAAGAGTCTTTGGCATCACTGCTTTTATTATTTCCTAGAATGCTCCTGCTGGTAGCCCATATTATTATGAATTGTATTTCTACAGTACTTTATAACTTAAAAATGGTAGCTTTCTCTGACAAATCCATAAAGTACGTATGGTATAATTACGCAGTTTACTTGCTAACGTCTTTGCGTTTTACTAATTTCATATATCACGTTTTAACGACACTGTAAAAACTTTTAACATAAAATTTGATTATTAGTTTTGGCACGTAATATATTATAGAACGTTCCCATGCATTGTCCTCGTCCTCAAAAATGAATCACTTACCATGCATTTTGGTTACGTAGTTTTAAAACCGAAAACGCTCGAGGTTTTACGAGCACAGTTAAACGATCACGGTAAACTGGAAATTGATAAGGGAATAATTTTCTGCAGTTATCCCAGAAAAGCTGCTGTTTTTAGTTCCCATGCCAGTTTATGGCACTTTCCGATTTAAAATTGTATTTTAATGCTTCTTGTTTATTAACTTTTGCAGTAACCAGTCTCCCTATCTTCGTATGGTTCTCCTTTCCACTTATTCAGGCCAGATTATTGCGTGGGGGAGGGTTGAAATGTTGGTAGTTCTATTGAATTGCTCACATTAAACTATAGGTTTTGCATTTTCCCCTTGCTCTTTATTTCAAACCATTTTCCAGTTGTTTCCGATTAAACGAATTTAGCTTTATAGCGTTTGTTGGCAATGAATTCTCCCTTTAGGAACAGTAATGCATTTCAAGAAACTTCATTATTCTTTATTTCATCCACATAAATATATATATATATATATATATATATATATATATATATATATATATCAACGTTACGGTTCCAGAAATAAAGCGTTGCAACATTTCTAGTCTTTTTAGTCATCTGATCATAATTTTAATATGAAATGAAAATATAATTATTTGGTTATAGTAGACGTGTTACTGTTTTTCGCGAAGACGTTTTACAAATCTTAATTATACTGCAGATAAATACACAGCAACGAAGTGACTTTATTTTATTTACGGGCACCCATTGGCTGTGCGAGGCACTGAGAACGAGCCTTGTGCCTGATTGGCTACCGCTTGCTGCGACAGGTTCCTTATTGGTTGGGCTGCCTGCTGGTAAGTTATCAGATGCAGACCGGCGAACGACGTTCCGATAAGTTGCTAGTCAGTGACGCCATTTTTCTGGCGCGTGCGCCTGGAGTTTCGCGGAATAAGCAACTATTTCGACCCGTGTATTCATAAGTACTCTGTGATTTAATCAAATTTTTAATGTTGCTTTTTTCACCAAACTTAAAATGTAAAATTATTTTCGATTTCTAACTTTTCAATATTTTGTGAATTCAGAAGTACAAAATTCGCAAAAATTTTAAAACTTTTAGAACCGATAATCTCGAACAGTTCCTGTGCCTGTGTGGAAAATATAATTTGTCACGTGGCATGTTTCATGCGAAGCGGAGGTCATTCACCTGGCCACTTGCTGGGCTCTCAGGAGGAGAGGAGGAGGGGCCACCAGTACAATTTTCCTTTGCGGTGGCTTAGTTCCCCATCCTTCTACCACCGACCCCAACACCAAAGTTTTAATTACTGCCCTGAAAAGTGGTGGCTGCTTTGTCTAACATGCGGCCGGGAACAGAACAGTTCCTTGCTGAACACTGGAACAATATGGTCGTTTCACGGTTTCTTCGCACTTTTTGAAAGAAACGTTTGAAAAATACCCTCACGTAATACGTGGTTGGTGTTTTAATAAATATGCCATGTATCACAAGCCTTTTATACTTCTTATCGTATGTTTGGTTAGATTAAACATTTACTTGTATTTTATTCTTAAATAATAATATTTAAATTATAATTAATACGAACAAAACATAGAGAAAATAGAGGTGTTCATAATGCTTACTAAGAAATAGCCCTAATGCAAAATATTATTACATTGAGTGTACACAAATGCACGGTGTGTTCCCTTTGGTGCAATTTTCAAGAGCATAAGTTAAGCTTTGTCACTATTACTGAAACTTCGGCAATTTGGTAGTTCAGTTTTGAAATAATTTGCAAACAAGTTGTTTAATTTCGATATTACGTAAAGGTGTGTCTAATTTTTATGAGTTGGGGAATTGGCATTCGTTGTCAAGGTTGTTTGTAAGATTAGATTTGATATTTTTATATTCTTCGTAATTATAAGCATAGTGCATTCATGGTATATAGAGCCATGTGCAATAAATTAGGCAAATTAAAGGAAAGAGGTAAATGTAAAATCGTAAGAAAGGGACAAAGTACCGGTAATAATATTAGCTCTTATGATATTATTACTACTAATACAAATAACATTTCGCTAACTTATTTTTAATATATATAAGCACATATGAAGAAAAGGAAAATCCGCTTTGCAATAGTATATGCTATAGTATTTGTACAACTCTCGAGGGGCCTATAGTGAATGTGGGCCTAGTACACTCACTCATTGAATATATTATTTGGTCAATATGAGTATTTCTTTTTTCTTATCATTCACGTCTTGGTGAGACTGTTTGCTCAAATGGGATATTTATCAATCTTCATGGGCCTATTTCAGTGGGGACACGCAATAATTTCCGAATAGGAAAAAACCATAATGATCATTATTGTTCACGCAAATCTCTTATTTCGCTGAGAGCATAGACATCTATGTCACCATCTTTGCCGTTATGATATCCGAAACTTCTTAGCCGTTGACTCGGTACTCATGTTCTGGAGTATAGTAACGTGAGTGTGACTGAATACTGCTTCACATAACTGGAATTGCAAAAATATGGACACTCGTTCACTCACGAGTTTAAGTGACGTCAAATAGAGATGGTTACGTACGTCTAGCAAGGGCTACTGTATCGCGATAATTTATTTAATTACCTAACTTAATCTCGTGGTCATCTCTAAAATTATTTGTGTAACGTGCTGTAACTCGCACCGGCCGCGAGCTCCCGTTATGCGCGGTCCGGCTCTGTGGGGGGTGATCCACCTCGACCCTCCCCNGGGAATGATTGACAGCGGCGAGACCTGGCTGGCGTTACAGCCCTTCCTCCATCCGCTACTGGAGAAACCGACGAGTGTAGAGGATACGCAAGAATATTCTGGAAACTAGGGCCCTCGGCGCAACGCGGCATTTCTAGGCGATGGCCTACGACACTATAAATACAAGCCACAAATCTTTTATTTAAATATGACATCCATCCCTTTATGAAACTGGTTCAGCCCACTGAGTTTGAGGGGAGATTGTAACATTATAAAGTTATTTGATCCTTACGTCTTTGTAAATTTTTTTAATAGTCGTGCAAACGTTTTCGAAATATTCAATAACTAAAACATATTATTAAACTTATACATACATTGGCTATGGAGTTTCGTATACGTTTCCCAAATTGAGTATTTGTTAAACAGTGTTGTCATTAATAGAAGCCTTTTATTTTACAAAGCTCAATATCTTAGTTTGAACTATATCTATTATGAACACTCGCCAATCGTGATCGTCAAAATGAAATACTCAGGTGACGAGGAAGCTGAAACGACGATAGTTTCGTATCGACAGACGACATGACTCATAATGCGAGCACCGTGCAGGAAAACACAAACTTTTAGCAATATAAACTGTTATAAAATCCAAAAGTATAAAATATCTGTGTAGAGAGAGCGAGGGGAGACGCAGTCAAGAGTTGGGGTATTTACATGCTCGAAAAGTAAGCAGCAACGTGGACTCAGGATACGGACAGACTAATATTGCCAAACAACTAAGCCTACATCGACCTTGTTGAAACAGTTTTATTCACTTCTATTATATTACTGTATTTTCCTGTGGAAAACACTTACACAAAAATGTAAGCTCCCTGTTAAAATTTTTTAGCGGGAAGTGTAAGAAGTGAACACACTCATAAAGCTAGATAAATGTTGTGTACAGAATCGAAAAAAAAATTTTTATCTTAGAAACCTTAATCCTGTTTCATTCCAAGGAAATTAAAGACTCTCTTTCAATCTCTATGCTCTTGCAGCATATCAGCAAACAATTTCCATCCTCTCTTGGAAATTATCAATTTCAGTAATGGGGTAGATCTGTCACGATTCTCGTATGTTCTTTTTTCCTTCTCTAGACAGTAAAGTTTTACTATATATTTTCCTTAATAACTGAAGTTTTGCGATTAGTGGTTTTAGTCAACGTTTCACTTCTTGTTTCTACAGCATATCTACGGCAGGGTAATAAAAAAAGAAATAGTTTACAAATTAACGGTAAGGCCTATATTTTAATGCGCAGCTGTAACGCGAAGAACCGAACTAGTTAATAAATAAAATTAAGGATGTTTTCCATTGTTGAACAATGCGGATAAAGTACATTTAATGTAGTGTATATTTCTATTGGCTGCAATTAATCACTAGGATATAAAAGTCTATAACCAACTTTCTGCCTGTTATTCTTACTTTCCACCTAGAATATTTGAATAAGCAGTCATGGGTTCAATCACGAAGAGATGCACATAGGATGGATTTTCCACGAGTGGTTTTACGACACAATGCTAAGGAAAATTATGATGTCGTTCATTAATGCATTTTTTCCTGATTCCTTGTATGTTAGATTAGAAAATGATTAACCTTTTAGCATCAAAATAACAGGGACATGGCTTGTACTGAATATAAACTGTTGAAGAACCAAAATTTTTTCTAGATTCTCATAATATTCAATCGTTTCGTGATACGATATCGATGTTAACTTGGTAGAAATGCAATATTAATTTTTAAAAAAATTAACATTTTTTAGAGATAATATGTGAATTTTAATTTAAAATATTGATTCCCGCAAATTTTAAAATGTTATTAAAACAGAACGTTAGGTTTCAGCTAAAGTTTTTATCGTTATCAAGTGAGCTGCATGTCGCCATTTATTTGAAATTCAACCAACACGTGCTTAACCTGTGATCAGACTTAAATTTTTAAAATATTTTGACTTCAGATTTAAATCTCAAATATTTAAAATTGGAACACGGGCGAACCGCAACAAAAAAAAAAAAAAAATCCGAGATACACAACATCATTAAGTCTTTGGTTGATAATATCAGTATTGTGCTAAAATTTAAGAATTCCACAAAATAATTAATTAAAAACTAATATGACTATTTTCTTTATAGTCATTTTCTTTCGTGGCTATACTTTTTTTCAGGTTTTTATTTCATATCACAACAAAAAGTAAAGTGTAATATGGTAACAGTTTTATAAAGTTATGTTCTCCCTGCAACATGGCTGACTCAGTGCGTGTCTGTGCCTGTGGCAGCTGGACTTCCCCGGGGTGCGAGTGGAGGCCATCAAGGTGGTGGGGCTGAGCAAGGCGAGCACGCCCAACACTCTCGTCACCTACTTCGACGAGTCGCACATCGACATGGCCAACGCCGTCGAAGGGTCCGGCAAGTCCGACGTCGACATCAAGGTGAGTGCCCGCCCGCGCCTTCCTGCCGAGCCCCCGAGGGAAAAAAAAAATCAGCGTATAAGTTGTTCTGTGGATGGGACTACCTGTTCTGTTGTAGTAAGGTTACTTCTCCTTCGGTTGAGAACATCACAGTTAAAAGTTTGGCAACCGAACATTTTTGCCACTAGGTACAAGCGCTAGCGTCGCATGTGTACCAAATTTTCTCTATTTTCTACGTTAAAAACCGGGTAAATGTAATAATCTGAAATTAAATATAAAATAGCTTCGTTACAAGATAATATCATTCTCTTTTATTTTTCACGTAGCTTAAAATTCTAATTAAAAGTTACCTTCTGGAATACTGCGCACCTGGCGGCGGAAAGTTTCTCCCGTAATAAACGGCGCTTTGATCCTAACCTGAGCAGAACAAACCTTAGTTGTAAGGGCATTGGACTCTGCTGTAGTAGCAGGTACAATCATGGAGAGGAGCACAACATACAGATCTGTTGCCATTGTTAATCTACGTTAACTATATTTAGATGGTAACAGGAACTGGTCTGATTGCTGTCCGTCTTTTAACGGCCTGGGTGGGTTGTGGGTGCAGATGTTTGGTTCCTGCAAGGATATTGTTTACTCAGTGCGCTGTGGGCAGGAGGAGAGAATCGGGGAAACCTAAGCCCTGACGTCACGATTTAATTTATTTTCGAATATCACATGGAAGATTGCATGGCAGCTGCTGTGCATTGTTCTATGGGAGATTGAGCTGACCGCTGTTCAGTTTCATGGATATTTCGATAAATGGTCGTGTGCAATTTTAGGTCGAATGTGTCCTGCAAGGTGTAAATTTCACCCAATCGGCGAGAGAGAGAGAGAGAGAGAAAAAGTGTGTGTGTGTGTGTGTGTGCGTGGTGTTAGGTAAGCCACTCCTATTGCCGACAGTTGTCTTTCAGATTTATTTTGATTTGAGGAAAGGTGATAGAATCTTTAAACAAGAGTGAAGTAAATATTAAATTAAAAAACCGCAAACATGTGGTTCGTCGACGTTATAACAGTGCCATGTGAGAATTACTGTAAATATACGTGCTTATTTAACGCAAAAGATTCAATTATCACAAGAAAACAAGCAGGCTTTGTGCAGAGAAGAAAACTACAGAATATCTGTCAGTGAAATCGGTGGTGTATTCACAAATGTGCGTGCGTTTACTTATGTGGCAGCAAGTATTTGTGACAAGTTATTCCATGGAAAACCTCCTGTCCTACTTGCCTGCGGGCTCGCATAACGTGTCTTGCACAATCTGTCGTTGGAGCTTGTATGGAAAATTATATCATGACACACGGGTTTTACCTTTACAAATATATTGTTCTGTGACGATGACAGTTATTTAATAGTTACCAAATAGCCATGTGTGGTGGTAAAAAATTAACTATTAATTTCTGTAATCATTAAAGTAGATCTAAGTGATCACGCCGAAATCATTTTACTTTAACCACAAATAAGTTGACCGGGTTAGTTTCTAGTTAAATATTTGAAGTGTGTCAGGTATATTGCTTATGCTAAATTTATTAGCAGTGTAGATACTAGCGGTTTAATAAAAGTTTTTGAAAGCCTGGTTTTACCTATTATTTCTCTTCCTGTAAAAATTAACTTTTAGATGAAAATACTATCTAGCATACATACGAAACTTAGAAAAAACATCTAAATTGTAACAGAAGTTGGCCAATATATTTTTGACGCTCGTTTGTAAAATAACAAACTTGTTCATTTCTCTATATATAAGGTATTTAATTATTGGATTTTTGATATGGTGGTAAAACATAGAATTACATTGCCTTATTCGTGCCAACGTTACTTACATTATTCATTTCAATTCTTAGTTCCGAATGCATTAAATGATGAGCAGTAAATATTGCAATTATTTATCTGAAAGGTTTGTAGCGTAATGCCAACACTGCCACCTTAATTGTAGTTTACAGGTGTTTGGAATAAATCTGATTAAATATAATCCTGAAAAACTATTTTTGCCCAAAATTATTTAATCAAATTTTTTAAGCGGTTCTATTCCTGTGCCGATATTTCGTGAATGTGCATCCGTTATTCTCAAATAATTTACGTACGTGAAGCTCCACATGTTTCTGTGCAGAAACATGTGGAGCTTTGTAGTCTTTGCTATTACCTATTGTTAATTTGCCTGAAAATCTTAATGCAATAGCATTTGACGTTAATGCATAAACAATATTAAGATACGCATGTATCATTGCACCGTAACAATCACGTAATAAACTGACAGTTGTTGTGTCGTTAGGCTTTACACGTGTTTACGCAGCAATGAGTCCTTATTTGTAATTCTGGCAATGTTTCGGTGCATGTGTGTATTTTCAAGAAATATGGTAGTGCTAGATTATTAGGTAAGCCACCTTCCGTCTGAGTCTCAGCTCCGCAGCCAGCTTAGTTCAAAAATGTGTACTCAGTAGCATCACCTTTTCTCGTGTTAGTACAATTTTGTAATAGGAAGCTATTGCTTGTCAATTTGTAAACTTGGAACGGTTATACATTAAAGCTGCAAAAATGTATTTTCAAGTATCGCTGCGTGTTTACGCCTTTCATAAGTTAGCTTTCTGAAAATCAGAAGAAAAAATTATCTAACAAAACAAGTTTATATTACTCACTTAAAACAACGCTGTAAGGGACATTCTTTCGGGCTCGTCTCACAAGAAACTATAATAATGTATACATAGACAATGCAGCTTGGACAGCGACAATCAGGAAAGTAAATAATTAACTTATTATAAACATTAAAATATTCAATGTTTTTTTAACCTAACTCACATTTTAAATAAAACTTTTTAATCTTGTTTTTCTCATTTTTAGTTTATACATTTTTACTTTAATCGCTCAAAAAACTGAATAAAATTTCTTACAGTTAAGTTAAAACTACCGTCTTGAAATATATAAAATATTTACCAAAATATGTAAATTTAATATTGGAAATAAAGAGAAAATAATTTTAAGACAATAAGGTTTCCATGAAGAGTGGACTATATAAATTAATATTAAATAATAATGTATTAATAGTTCATAATAATGCATTAATAGTTCATAATAATAAATAAAAATTTAAGGAATAATATGAAAACAAATAACACTATCAAATTATATTAAATAATCTTAAATGGAGACTGCGATTGGTCGGAAGCTGCAGGTGTTGCCAGGACTGGACAGGGGTTGGTAGTAACTCCCGGGGCTCGCCTAGAAGAGTGAACAGCAGGGCAGGTCGTGTTCCCGGGTGTCATTACCTGGTGGTGTAACGCGAGCTGCAAGCCGACGCCACCTCGCGGCAGACCGAGCGTGCCGCGGGCCTCGATGTATCACCCGCTCCCGAGGCACCGCGCTGTTTGAGTACGAGGCTGTCTCACTGTCCACACCCCACCTACTCCTGCTAGCACGGCTGCTCTGCCTTGCTAGAAATACCGCTGTTGGATGTGTCGCGTGTCTCGGCGCAACAACTATTTTACACCACAGCCTAATATAAACGTACACTTCGAAAAGGAATCCCTGGCAGTACTCAACATTATAGGCTGTTGGCAGTTAATTTACCTCTTTAGATATCAACTTTACATAAATGTCACTGGCCCTACCAGCACATATTTTAATGGGCGCCCTGACTGGCTTGCGCCCAGGTAAAGTAGTTCCATGTCTCACCGTTGAATTAAAAGTGTCAAGTAACCATTAATGAATACTGAAAGGAATTTTTTGCTTTATGTTTTAAATGCATCTATAACTGTAAAAATATAAAATTAGTAGTATACTTTATTTTCCAATAATTTCACAGTTTCACTTGACCTACGCATGAACAAAGTGATCAGGCTCATGCCAATGTTAATTTTTCACATGGTGGAATAATACACAACGTGCCTACAATTAAATCTTAAGCAGTGCTTTCAACATTTCTCAGTTTACCGTGAACAGTCTATAATAAAATTCCCCCCAAATACGAGAGGAAGTTGCTTCTCCGAAAACACTTAACTCCACGAGTTGTATTAATTTTTTGTAAAATTTATTTCAGCTATTACCCAGACAACATTACAATTATTCTAAACAGGTGTGTAAATCGCTATTCCGAAATCATGTAAAAGCTGCGTTTATTCACTGGCGAGGCTTATATTTATGTCACTTCATATAAAAAATTCCAGGAAACGCTAGAGCTCGTCTCACTGGATCTCAACAGTGAATTCCTCTGACACTTCCCGAAAATATGAAATTTAAGCGACTAGTATTCTAATGATTTTAGCTACTACTCCGTGTTGAGAGAGCATAAGTTATATTATTTCTCACCAAAAAATGTAAGTTATGTCTTTCTGAGATTTTAGGAAATAATGAGATAGTAGCCAGCTCCCGACAAGAAGAATAGTGGCTTCAGCGATTGGCATTTTTATGTGTATAAAAAGTTTTTCCATCAAAAACCACAAAATTCATGTTAAATAATGTTTCACCAATGAACGATTGTGACGTTCCAAAAGAGTTTTGGGTTATTAAATGTCTTGAAGTTAAAAATATTCACCAAAAATTATGCACGTTAAAAATCATAGAACGCTGATGATTAAGAGATTTATAATGTTGAAAAAATTACCACACAAAAAAATACATATCGCAAATTAGCTTACTTTACTCTCTCCTAGTGTCAAAGAATGGGATGTTTTCCAAAGTTATTTCTCGAGGCTGCTAAATTTTGTCAGGTGTTACCAATTTAAACTTTAGACGTTTACTGTGATGGACGGTGAGGCTCCTCCACTCGATCTCCCTCCCATTGTGGAAGGGGGGGGGGGGATGGTGTCGTCACGCCCATAAATAATGGCCCTATCGGCTGGTACTTGGATGACGCGAAACAGAAACGACTGATTTGTTGATTTATTGTGCATAAACGGATACAACAGTAATTATGACTACCACTGCTTGTTCCTGCAGGCGGTCGTCAGCAGGCTGAACCACGAGCCCTTCAAGTACGTGCTGACCGTCAACTCGGCGCGACAAACGACAGGAGTGGCAAGAATCTTCCTGTCGCCCAAGTACGACTGGTTCGGCAAGAACATACCTTACAACGCGCTGCGCTGGGGCGTCATCGAGCTGGACCGCTTCCCCATCTCGCGTGAGTACACGTACTTCCCTCCCTCGGACATCGCCTGCCCGTAGTCTTTAGTGAACCTACAAATATATGCAGTGCTCGGCTACAGGCAGGTACGGCTTAACGGCTTGTCGGCAGCGAGATCATGAGAGACGGAGCAAGTTTCTCAGATAAGCAGGAACGGGGAAGGAATGGGCCATAGACTGCGAAAAGAAACCATTCCAGCGTCCACCTGGAGTTTCGGGAAACGATGGAAAACTGAATATTTGGATGACCGGATCGGGATTCGAAACCCATGTCCTCCCTAATGCGAGTCCGAGGGGTTACCACTGCACCAACTCGCTCGGTACCCGCCTACTGGTGCTTTTGATTAAAGCGACTTAATTTTTATATGCTATTTTTACAGCTTCTGGTACATAGTTCAACTATTGACAGCAGCTCTGAGAATTTTCCAGTTTTTTCGTCAACGTAGCTTACCTTCGTACTGCGAAAGGTGATGACAAACGACTGCAGTTTTTTACGTAGCGATTTTCATAACTGCGTTATTATCTGGGGTTTATACCAGCATTGCGTTTGGTATAAATATTTAACCCTATCTTTGTAGTATAGCGGTCGTAAAATCGTCACACGTTTTCCAGTTAAAACTTATTTTCCAACAGCTGCTTCTTGGGGCTGAGGAAGTGCCAACGAAAATGATGTCAGTTTCTGGAGGGGCTCACAGGCGACCACCGTCCCTGATACGACACAATGTAAAACCACACGAAGAAGTAACTGCTGGGTCGTGGGAGTATGGCGTGCAAATCGCACGTCTAGCGATGCCCTCAGTTGATGCTAGAGTCAATAGGGCATTGGACACGTTAGCCAAAACTGATAGGTTTACTGATGAGAAAATAGCTGTGGTGGAACGGGAGATAACGCGATATGGGGTTTTACAACTTTGTGAACAAATATTTTTTCCAGACGGATGCTCTCATGCCGAAGTACTCTTTACACCATAAAAATAAAGATTTCTTACTTAGGGTAGGTCTGTAGTGTTTGATAGTTATGGCATAGCATGTTTTCAATTTACTGAGCTCTTCGTAGGAAGTCCTTCTGAGTTCATTTATACCGTCAATTCTGTGGCCTTCTGCTTAATGCATAAATCGACATTCCCTTACAGGGGCTTTGTAGTAATCAGACTACTTGCCTAGCACCAAGGCGAACAGGGTTCGATTCCCGGCAGGGTCGCCTGGACTTCCGCACATTGGAAAACATGGCGAGCGTTGCAATTGGCCAGCGGTTTTTCTCTGGGTGTTCCCGCTTCTTCGACCCCTGGCATTCTGCCACTGCTCCGTCTACACTTTACTTCACCCTGATGGGTGCTCGAGGCTCATCAACCACCAACCAGAACTCTTCAACTAATTTTTTCCTGTTACGATTGTACGACACACTTAAATACACACTTATAAATTTTATGCAAATTTACCACATTTGTGTATACGTATAGTAAGAAAGCGTGAATGGCAATTTTTTTCCCTATACATCCTATAAATCCGTGATAGCGTTCTTACATTTGCTTAGGAAAAAGTCAAATGGACAGGGAAATTCCCAGCTGCATATAGTTGCTTTTCTATATTTGCAGCTTGATGTATGGCAAATATACCATACAATGTATGCAATCTATGGGATAAAAACTTTCGTTACAGTTTAGGAAGTTTACTAGAAACAATTTTTACAGTGTAGTTACAAATGTAAGAAATATTCCCACTCTTCAGTATTACTAACGATAAATGTATTTAAATAGCCAGTATTGTTTAATGAGATATTGTAAGGTGCCGTACACATTAAATTCGAATCAGTGGGAAACCACTGATTCGCAGTGAAATTCAACTACTCGAACCAGTGAAAATGGCTCCATTTGGAATAAGTGGAAAATCACTGATTGTTTCAGTGAAAACATTTCACTGATTTAATAACTGACGTGAAACAATCTCGCCGGTTTAATAAGTGACGGCTAACTGCAGCGGTGAAATAAATATTTATTTAATGAATTTAGCCAAATAATGAAGATAAATAAATATATTTACGATAGTTTACTATTTATATCGCGCAATTTGTTGTAATTTAAAATAATAAAAAAGTTACCGCATGTTGCCGGGATTGATCATACACAACCTTCCCATTTCGCTTTTAGACCGTTACCTTATCATCATTTTTTTTTTAAGTTGACATTATTAACATGTTAACCTATATATTTAGCCGTTGGACAGAGCGTGGGTGACGTTTGACAGTGTGAGTGTTGTTGACGTTTGACAAACTCAAGTTAGACCCCACCCTGTATAAAAATTTACAGTACTCCTGTGCGCGACATACGAACTGAGAATCTGCCGCGAAGGGACCGGGGCGTGAACTCCCGACCACGCCAATCACAAGTCGGTAACTCTGCCCCTGAGCTACGAGGGTAGAGCACTATTTTGGCTACCAAGTCAAGTTGATCAAAGAGAGAACAATATGTCTTGTAGTTTCTCATCGAAAGCATGTAGTTTTAAATTGTATGCCATGCTTTTCATTTTTGGTTTAATGGGTACCTTTAGGATTGTTAAAAGAATAGTACATGTGAGTGCACTATTTTTGTTACATTATCTGTGGTTTAATTCTTCAAACCGAGCGTTGTAATTATTACACGAAAACGAAATGAAAGGTGTAAAAACGGAATGTAAGTCTGAAAGTTCATGTTACCTCGTAAAATGGCGTTTTGAAATACGAAATACATTTTAGAAAGTATTTCATATTGGTTTCATTAGTTTACGAGTTGTTATTTCACTTGATAGACGTAGTTTAACGGCCAAAAAACAAGTCACTGAAAAACAGTGAAAAATGACTGATGAATCAGTGGAAAACGTCACTGAATAAATAGGTGAAGGAAAACTAGCAATTTCCACTGATTGATCAGTTAAATTCACTGAAGTGACTGTTCAATCAGTGAGGTAGTGTTAACTGATAGAAACAGTGAAATTCTCATTGATTCAGATTTAGAGTGTAGGAAGCTACTCTGCTTAGTTCACTGTCAACACCGAACTAACATATGCTTGGTTTCTGGGTTCTAGCCGCTTCTTCGTCATTTCTCCCAACGTCTCGGATGNGAACTAACATATGCTTGGTTTCTGGGTTCTAGCCGCTTCTTCGTCATTTCTCCCAACGTCTCGGATGACATTGCACCTCAGTCTCCAGGGTAGAGCAGCAGCAGTGGAATGCTACATACAGAGATGGAGACTGCGATGTTGTCCGAAACCACGGGAGAAACACTGCGTCGCGGCTACTATCAACCGCGAAGTCGAGAACCTGAAGACATCGGCCGCGAAAGCCTGCGAACTTTATTATAGTAACCAAACTGTCCAGCATTCGTAGTAATATGCGCTCAGCTGCGGGCGAGGTGATTTCTGAAACTCCGACCTGAAATGTGATCAGTTAGGAGTGAACCAGCTGATACAGGCTGTTTGCGGTAAGTTGAGCACTTTTGAAAGCCCTGCCGAAGTTATACTTCCATGCACAATGCGTTTTCTTCCAACATATTTAATATTTGCATTGTCGTGGGCCTCATCACTTTACTCATACGTCGGTCAAGTGAAAATGTGAAAATTTTGGAAAAGTAAATATTTTATAAATCTGCTAATTGATACACTTAACGTGTATTTAACAATCAGAGAAGAAAATAAATAATTAAATGTTTCACAAACATTTACCTAGGACTTGTCAATTCCACTTTAAGGCATGGAACTACTTTCCCCCCGTCGTTACCAACTTTACTGGGCACGTCACTGCCGGTGTGTCTGTTCTAATATATGCAGTTAGGTGGAGAGACATTTTTCAAAGGTTGCTCTCAGAAGTGTTCAGATAACCATGAACAGCATATAGCATCGAGCGTTGAGGTGGTAGTGAGGTTGGGGTGGTGATTAGTAGAGGAAGAGTGTGACTTTTTTTTTGTGTGCGCAGTGTCTGTTGGGGACAACGTGATCAGCCGCAACTCGGAGGACTCTGTGGTGACTATCGCGGAGCCTCGCAGCTTCCCGGAACTGCTCAAGGAGGTGGAGGAGGCGCTCAAAGGCAACGACGAGTTCGTCGTCGACAAGGTGAGCGCTCCACCCTTCCCCCAGCAGTGTGCTGAGGATGTCTTCGATTTGACTATGTAGTATAAGGCCTGGGTTACGATGCTTTCATGTTTCACCTAGCATGTTGCAAGTAAACCCGCAATGCCTTGACTACTCAGTTTCAATGAGGCCTGCTACGATAGTTTCACGTGTACGGTCACGTGAATAAAGGCTTGTTGATGTCAAGTTTTTTTTTCCGAAACGCAATATGTGACATTGTACTACGTGATCATGCTGTCCATCCGTAACAATGATAGAGCTGTGTTATCTTGGCTTTTCCTGGTTTAATTTTTATGTTTTATATATTGTATGTTTACATGTTTATCCTACAGTATACACGATTTCCTCCGGGAAAGGAGGACGAAAGGATAATATAAATTAGGCCTTTATAATTTTGTTTGTTAATTCGTTAATATTTAGGGTGATTTTACATTTCTGCAGTTTATTAATTTTTGTTTATCAGAAGTATTAAAATACTAGCACGAAGTGCAGAATGGTAACTATAGTTAATACTTCACAAAACAATTTAATTTTCTCGAGAAGTTCAATGTTTACTACATAATATTTATTCGCTTATATACGAAAAACACCTCTTGTAGCTTCCAGCTACTTTTCATTCTTGAGGTTATGGCGATCTCCTAGTTGTTTTCAATGTTTGTATAAATCACAAGTGCCAAACTTTCGCAATCAAAGTTACCACACAAATGCGCCTATGTACCTTGATCGTTGAGTTTTCCCGATATTTTTATGCAGTACACAAGATTACGTTTTTACGTGGATCATCACAATATAGCACCCCAAACGTGAAAGTATAACGTGATGTGTGTTACTTGTAACGTGAATTCGTCGTAATTCCAATCCAAAGGTCGTTCACGGTAAAGTGAGCACATTTAAAATAAACCTTTGAAAATTATCACTACCCGTCATTTGCACACACTGCCATACAGACTCCCAATTAAGTTGGCAGCAAATTAAGTAAAATATTTCCAAGTCTTCACGGTGTGTCGCGAGTGTATTGTTCAAATTTATGGCAAATCAAGATAGCGATTTTTTACTTTTGCAGTATGAATTGGCATATTAGTAAAAATGTTTTGGTTCCTTACAATTTCTCGTTTTCACTTGGCTAGCGCGCGAACAAAATTATCACGCCATTGGCAATGCAAATTTTACATATCGCGAAGGGTGCAAAATGAGGATAAAAGTAGATCTCAAGCAGGGTTTTCAAAACTGCTCAATAAAACGTCGACAGTCTAGATAACAATTTTGGTATTTAGTAGCGTTCAATACGGCAGTCGTCGATAATCCCTTTTTCTGCGATGTTTGTGATTTATTCAGTATTTTGTAAGTTTTGTCACATACTATGAACTAAATAATAAACTACCAAATACGTCGGTTTAGTCGACTAATCCGGGTCACGTGACATTTTATTAAACTGAAATTGTCAAATTCGAATTAGGCGTGTCAGGGTGGACGACAGGTGGGTCGGTCCCCAGATACGGCAATTGTCTGGAGACGACCTCGATGGAATGTGCTTTGTCACACATTTATTTCGTGTGATTGCAAAACGTGTCTTCTGTCTGCACGGCTCCGCATAACTTCGAAGGGTTGCGCAATCGTTTGACTGTCGCTTGGCAAGCTCATCTCTGGATTGCACTTTGCGGCTGATCTCCAGCCATGTCGCCAGGTCGTGAGGCAACTTTGTCGCAGCGTCTGGTCTCACTTCGGGGTACTTACTGTATTGTTAGGTCAGGTCATGCCGGATATATCCATCGCGTTCCAAACCTACCTATAAGCCATCACGAAGTAACTGGAACATGAAACAGTCTTACACAACACACATTTTTATAGCCCACTCGCGGTTTCTTCACATTTTTGAATCATACCTTTGAAAAAAAAAAACNCTTACACAACACACATTTTTATAGCCCACTCGCGGTTTCTTCACATTTTTGAATCATACCTTTGAAAAAAAAAAACCCCTTTTTTGACGTGTTTAGTTGTTTCCTAAATATTTAATGCATCACAAGCCTTTTATACGTGTNAAAAAAAAAAACCCCTTTTTTGACGTGTTTAGTTGTTTCCTAAATATTTAATGCATCACAAGCCTTTTATACGTGTGTTAACATAAAAGTACATTTTTATTGTTAAATTGAACTTTTAGTCATACGTCCAACTTCTTTGAAGCCCTGCTAATGTTCTACATCCAGGATATTCCTCCGCTGCATGCAAACTAAGCTTAACTGAGTCTAAAATTACACGATAGGGACAGCGTACCGCATTCTTACGCACTCAGTGTAATAAAATTTTCCATAATAACTTTTTCTTACCAAGTATTACCAACACACCTATTTTCTCCCTGTTTTTATTCATCTTTATAATTAGTATGAATACAAATACGGAGGAAATAGGTGTGTTGGTATTTCTTAGTAAGAAAAAGTTTTTATGGAAAGTGTAATTACACTGATTGCGCAAGAATGCGGTGCGCTGTCCCTTTAGTGTAATTTTCTAGACTAGGTTAAGCTTCGTTTGCATGAAGCGGAGGAATATCCTTGAAGTAGAACTTAAGCAGGGTTTCAGAGAATTCGGAATTAACTGTAAATAGACTATACATTTTTTACCGTAGAAGTAAATTGTTTTCGAATGGTGCACAACACCTGACTGTACAACATGTGACAACTCTTTTAAAAGTAGTACACGCATTACCTAAATTGTTAGGAAAGTACGATGTATGTTACACGTGAAAGAAGAATACATATATTTTGTAACACTGTAAAATATTTTGCTTGAAGTTATTTATTTTAATTTAAAAAATTTCAGTTACTTTTTTTTTTTTANTTTGTAACACTGTAAAATATTTTGCTTGAAGTTATTTATTTTAATTTAAAAAATTTCAGTTACTTTTTTTTTTTTTAATCAGAATTCAAGCATATTTCGAACTAAAAAAATATACAATAAACCAATTATTTCATTTTGTAAATATCACTAATTTTTATATTAAACTATAGCTATTATTATGATGACCTTGCTTTACGAAGGGTTTTTTNATTTTGTAAATATCACTAATTTTTATATTAAACTATAGCTATTATTATGATGACCTTGCTTTACGAAGGGTTTTTTTTTTCGCAAAATGTGCTTTTTAAATTATTGAGAATGGACACACATAAATAATGATTAAAAATAAACCTTAATAAACTAATTTTTTATAATATTAAAATGAGCTAATTCTAGCAAAATATTTTACATTGTTACAAACTATATCCAATTTCTTTTATATACATCACAAGTCATACTTTTCTGACAATTTTGGTAGTGTGTTTACTACTTTTAATGAGTTCTGCATGTTATACAGTCTGGTGCGGTGCTCTGCAGGAAAATATTTTCCTTCTACTTTAACTGTTATCTGACATATTCGTGGCCTTTATGCATTTATTTTCTAAAGCTATAAGTACTTAGTTCAAAATGTGGCTTCAATAATTACTCTAACTACGTCCATCTCAAAGCAGTATTTTAAAAATAAATTTGGATTTGATTTTACAAACCTGCCAAATAATTAACATTACAAAATGTATTAATATTACATCATATTTGACCAGTTGACGATAGTTATGCTTATATCATAGAGCCAGGCATATCTTCATTATCTGAACGTCCAGCTAGAGGCCAGTTTGCTGTTTGACTTGAGAAAATGGAATTTGGTTATTCAAAGAATTAATGCTAACAAATGGCTCAGCCTTCAAGAACGTTTCAAATGAAAAAATGTCATGTTAATACAGTGAAAGATACGTTGAATACTTAGAACTCTACGTGGTCACAGGAAGATAACGCGAAATCACAGGGCCCCTAATTAATGACAGATAAGTAATTCTATAAAATACAAGTTAATGAAAAAAAGTTATATCACTACCCTTTCACGTTCGGTAATTATATATGAGTACGGGCGTATGGAAAAACATTATAGAAACATTAATTTTTTCACATCTTCCACTTATAAAAATGCCGAAAAGTCCAAATTACTTCATATACCGTGTGTTTTTGAATAACACCAACTATCTCCGGCAGGTCATCCCTTTTTAAAATATAAGACGGAAATGTATGTAAACTTTACTACTAAAGTGGTTTTTAAGGGGATCTGTGAGCCCCCACAAAATCCTAATTTAAAATTATTTCCTGTGTATGTGGGTTGTCTGTCAAGCAACAAGCAACAAACTCACTCATAAGAGCCTGCATTTCTCTAAAATTGTTCAACTGAGTGTTTTCTGACAAGTAGACTTTTTTTTTTTTTGTTAATTTACACACGCTGATTCAAAAGATATATGAAAAACTCGCGCACATCTTAGGGTTGAAAATTTTATCCAGAAATGAAATACCAATCCCCATTTTCACAATGAAAGGGGATGATGATATTGCGAACCACGCTTTCAGAGATCCATTCTAGAATACATCGTTCACCGATTTGTTGCTTGATTGCAAGAAGTTTGTAATAATTTGAAAGATAAATATTTTAAAATTAAATTTTTTGGGGGCGCATAATTCCCTTAATTATTACATTAGAGTAAAAGTGATACATATTTTTCCGTCGTATTAATCCGTAAGGAATAACCTGCTGGAGTTTTCTGGTGTGGTTCAAAACCACCCGAGATTTTTGACCTGTAACTTGAAATAGTAGAATTTTAATATTTATTATTATTATTATTTTATCGTCATCGTCATTATCACCATCATCATTATTATATAAATGTTAAAGTTGTGATTACAGTGTACACTGAAATAACACACAGGACGTACACGTCTTAAAAAAACAGTAAGGAATAGTATTTAAGTGAATGAGACACTACCAACTCGAGCCTGCAGAAAACCCTGTGATTTGGGGAAAGAAAACGATGTGCTGTACACCTATATTACCGCTTTTCGAAATATCCTAGTTTCCCTTTACTGTAAAATTTATCCAGTCTTACGCCCTTGATATTCACGCAACTTAATACATGCGCGAACCAAGTTCGTCTCTCATCATGTCGTGTGAAATTGAGCGTGTCTAAAGTTAGCGAAGTGAGCGAGAGGCAGATATAGCTCCGTTAGAACACGGCAACGGAGGTTTGCCAATCATTCGCTAACATTGTTGTCTGGAGAAAAGCCTAAGTAATTCTACATTTTCAAGAACTAAAACTTTCACTACGTGTCTTTGTGAAGTTCAGCACTCAGGCAAACTCACTCCAAAGAATATGAAAGTAATTTATTTTTTCCAGCAACCATTATGCTAAAGTCAAAATGATTGCAGAAGTCGGAGAAATAAATGTTTCCTCGTGAACGTTACGTATCTTTGCAAGTTTCCTTTCTCTGACTTCGTTGAAGTGAAAGTAATAAAAAACAGTTTTTCAGTTACGTAGAGCAAGTTCTGATTGCATTTTTGCAAATGAAAATTCGAAGAAAATAGCAGTAAATAAACATGGCTTTAAACTTTATAGAAACTGACAATACTGCATCCGCACATTTGTGCAGTGCTATATTTCCAAAATTTTAAACTGCATATTTTATTGTCATTTATACATAAACATATATCTCCTTCGCAGAAATTTAAATTGTCGGGTTCACCAAACTAGCCTCGAACATCGAGACATTTAAATTGAAGAAGTCGCTAATTGAGTCACTTATAAAATATATACTTCAGCATTAATATACTCAGTGGTGTTATGCCTACCTAACTAAGAAAACAAGTAATAAATATCTGCATATGTAAATTTGTGATCACATTATTATAATAGCTAGTCGTATCTTCTTGTCATTTTTAAAAGTAATCGAAGTAAGTTTTATTTTAGCAGTTATGAATTAATATGTTCTACGAAACAATTACAGCAATTGAGAACGTTTATTGCGAGTTGTTTCTCAAATACTGGTGTTATTAAACATCGCGTTCCTCTATTTATTATTTTATTTTCAAATTCATTATGACTGTGCAAATTAAATTTGTCAACTTTTGCCGAGGTACAACTGCAGAGGAAAATGCACAAAACAAAAAAAATAATGAAAAATTTTAAATTTACATTTTAAGAAAATTAAAGCTTCCAATATTTACCGTTTTCCTAATTTTACCTTTAACCCCCCCTATTATATTTGATTACTATCAGCTAGCAACCGATTACAATTATGAACCTCTGTAAAATGAAACATGAATAACATATGTGTAAAGTCATCCCAAGAATGAGGATTGACGAGCATTCTGAAATTGTACTTTAATCTGTTATTACGCACTGAATAGTTTATTACTTCATTCTAACAGAGTTTGTCGCATGAAAAATGGTTAGTTAGCGACTGAAGTAAACGGACAACATAACGACTCTGATTTTATTATTCATTTCAAAGTGATGCAATCTTCAGCCATGTTCTACAAATAGGATCATTCTAACTAACCTACGTCGAAAACTGTAGTAAGTTATGTTTAACATAGGACTCGTTGGAATGTAATTAACATTTTAATAAACATATTGCTTTTATTTTTTGACAGAAATTTAACGTGAAGTGAACGTATGTAAGTACACTTTCGAATAACACCTGTGCACAAACTACGCAAAAATTTATTTTTTATACTGTGGTTGTCTGCATAAATATGATGTGATATATAATACTTAAATAATAGTTTATGTATGACACGTGGTGTGTAAAGTAATATTAGAACTTGCCCGACTCGTTCACTTTCAGGAGTGCGTGAGTTAGGTCTGAATTAAATTGCACATTAAGATTTAAGATGTCCGTCAAAATTTAGGGAAAAATATTGCTCCACTTCTTCAAACTACCATGTTGAATACCTTGATAACCATGTTGTAAAATGTATTGATATTATTTTGTGTCAGACGATAGCGGGGCAAGCCCCTTAACGCTGCCACTGTTTCGATTACCAATGGGATTTAATTCTGAATTCTTCCCATGCTATAACATGTGACGGAAGTTGAGCGGTTAGTTTCATCTCGGTACTATTACCAATAATAATGTAACGTTACTTAAGCTTATCAGTAACTTAAATCTACCTTTCGGGATTTCTCATTTAAGGCTCGTCATTTCGGTAGTAGTTACCTCACCATTTGATGCATTTTCATTTTACGCTGTGAGCTATTGCTCCAAGCAGAATATGACCGTTACAGATTTAAAAAGTGCGCTTGAGACTCTGCGAGGGAGCATNATAGCTATTTCCAATTACAGTATAAAAGTGTGCGACTGTAGAAACTACAATTTTCTGTACAATTTTCTGCCGACATATTATAAGGGTTAATAATCAAATGGATTGTTACAACCGTTCAATTACTTTTAAAAATATAGCAGATAGTGATATAAACCAAATTAAACAAAAAAACTACGATGGGCTTCCTCACTATCATTATGCACTGAAGAGCCAAAAAAACTGGTATAGGCTTGCGTATGCAAATAACAGAGGTATGGAACCAATCAGAGTAACGCGATGCGGTCGGAAACTAGATCGGTTACTGCTGCTATAATGGCAGGTTAACAAGATTTAAGTGAGTTTGAACGTGGTGTCATAGTCGGTGCACTAGAGATGGGACATAGCATCTCCGAAGTAGCGATAACATTTGGATGTTCGCGTACGACCATTTCACGAGTGTACCGTGAATATCGGGAATCCGGTGAAACATCACATCTTCGACATCGCTGTGACCGGAAAAAGATCGTGAAAGAACGGGACAAACGAACGACTGACAAGAATCATTAAACGTGACAGACGTGCAACCCTTTCTCAAATTGGTGCAGATTGGATCTGTGGATTGCCCTGCAGGATTAATGGTGTGAATTGCCTCCTGCATACCTTTAGATATTAGTCGAGTCCATGCCACGTCGTCTTGCGGCACTTCTGCGTGCTCGGGGGGCCCTACACGATATTAAGCGGTGTACCAGTTTTTTTGGCTCTTCAGTGTACTACTATTACTACAACTGAAAATACAAAATGTTAACTCAAAAACCTTTATAGCACTTAGCTTTCTCCTTGAGAAAAATTATTGTAATACAAGACACAAAGCATTTTATTTCTGTTACAGATGTTTGATTACTACTGCTACTTATCCACGTTAAAATAAATGATTTCATGCCAGATTTGATAATTAAAATATCACGCTTTTACGTGCATAAATCACATGATAAACAGTGGTGATATTACGTAGACTTATATTGATAGTTAATAAGGAGAGAAATAAGATCGTGTACTAAAGTAATATCGAACGTGTAACTCTTAAACAAGACACAAGAATAATATAATATTATTTTAGTTTGTTACAAATTAAAAAAAATATCGACCTAATATTGACAGTTTTTGTAAGTCAAAAAGTTTATAGCGTGTTTTACATATGACGACATTAATATTGCAAGAGACGGAAGGACGCACTATGGGCTGGAGTAAGACATTATGTAGGCTATCCAAGTGCCTTCACTCAAATGCATGCAACCCACACATACAGGTGCCCTCCTGTGACGCAGTCGGTTGGTGCGCCACCGGTCTGGGGTGCGGGAAGTTCTGGGTTAGAATCCTATGTATGGCATGGGTGTAAGTTTAAGTTAGGTTACATTTTAATTTACAAGTCATCCCGTGATAAAACTTCGGGCATAACACCGAAATAAGTTAATAAGCCCTTTACAATTATAATTTCACACTTAAAAAAGAAATTGACTAGAGAACTACTGTGTGAGTGTTTCGCCGTGGAGACGTGTCCCGGAGTTGACGGTAGGTTTTGTGTTGTGTTGGCAGCAACTGCGCCACTGCGGCTTCCCGCACCGCCTGCTGCTGCCGAAAGGAAAGCCCGAAGGGATGACCTACCGTCTCTTAGTCACCATCACTGATTTCCAGAAGGACGTGGTGAGTACGCAGCTCCGTCTGCCTTCAGCAGCCGGCGGCCGTAGAGGGAGTACTGGGGTAGACGATGCAGTTACCGGTTTCCAAGGTACCAACTCAGAGGAAAAATCGTGTGCAGTGAGCATGCGAGCTACGCAGTGGCCATTCGCCGTCTTCCAACGTTGGACTGAGTTGAGTTGAGAGATTTGGGCTGCTGTTAAAAACGTCGTCTTGAGAGCCAATGAGGGTTAAATGAGTTGAGAATGGAGTAGTGCCGGAATACAAGGGAGGGGGGAAACGGGAGATCCCTGAGAGAACCCGCCGACCAGTGACATCGTCCGGCACGATTCCCACTTGCGAAGATACGGGAGTGACCCCGCTGGGGATTGAACCCGGTTCGCCTTGGTGGCGGGCAAGCATTCTAACCGCTCAGCCACCACGGCCTGAACGTTGGATTGATTTGTCACCATTTGCACTAACAAAAACAACGTGGAAATAATCTCAGGTTTGAACACTATGTAAGTATGTACCGTCTACACCACACGTTCTGGCACTTATTTGAGCGGCGGTGGAGTGTTTACAGAGGAGAGGGGAAACAACTGCATGTGCAGCTCCGGCTTTGTAATATCCGACCTCAAAGCATTACCCAATCACAAGAAGTTAAACTGCAGATTCCATTTAGGATGGATGTCGGTGAATCTCCAGCAAGATACAAAAGGTTATTCATAGCAGTGAAGGGAGAAATGGAACTGAACCAGGTTTCAGTGTAAAATCATCCAACGGAGACCTTGTAAATGTTTTTGATTAAGTGTGTGGATAACTGTGCGGTTACTAATTCTACTTTTTTCAGCACCAGGCCGTGTCAATTCCCGTTACTGTAAGACTAGGGAGCTGAAGTGCCATGACATCTGGTGCGGACAGTAAATACTTTGAGATATTTTCACATTTCCTCTACATAACCTTACGTTAATGCAACCCAAAAGTATTAAAGTAAGTTAATGTATTTAGTTTGTTTAAAAATCGGGCGGGTGGAAAATTATATTGTTAAGAAACACGTTCATCACTGTCGACAATGTGGCTTTGACAGTTCTATTGGCCATTCACGAGTTGGGGACATGTGCAGAAGACAAAAATCTATATATGGATCCAAAAAAGTTAACGGATCTTTGATATTGAACCACTGAACAAATAATTATTATAGAATATTACTTTGTCTGATTTTTAGAGCTAAACACGATTCTCCACTTTCCTATATTTGTAACCGTGGGATCCCACCACTAAATACATTTCATTTCTGCTCTTTTGATGCGTTCAGCTCATGAACCCTGGAGGTTTCACAGTTAAATATTCTACGCGCCTTAGCATCACGATTAAAAATTTCATCGCATAACTTAGAAAGAAGTGACTTTAAGTCCACTGTGCAAATGGGTGCCTTGCCACACATATTTTTATCCTTCTTTCCCCTCGTCAATAGTTATGACTCTGTTTGCCATTCCAATAGGTACTCCTGGCACATTTATTTCATCAATTTGTTTAACGCCAACAATCACTGGTTTCCACACAAATAAGTTCATTTCTTAAACAGTGCGTGGGACAAAAATTAAAGCCGAACAAGTTAACTGAAGTTTACATGTCTTCAGAACCCATCATAAAGAACAACGAAAGAACAATCATAGATCATGGATTTGGTCAAATTAGTAAAAATAACTATTCTGCCAGAATAGTACATTTATTTTTCATAATATCTTTAGCGGCGATGACATGTAAATATTTACGTAGTAAGAAACGGTCCCATAGACACGCGTCACGATGTTAAAATATTTGTGCATGTAGTTAGTAAAACCTGTTACGTAGTGTTGCACTTTCTTGGTTTATCTCTAATTGCTTCTGTTAATTTGTAGAAAACCAGTCAATGTTCCTAGCATTTATCCATCTACCACTTACTCTTAAACTGCGGGTTTTCTACTACTTGTGTACTTACGGCACGGTTATGGAGACGTGTAAAGTCTCNTACCACTTACTCTTAAACTGCGGGTTTTCTACTACTTGTGTACTTACGGCACGGTTATGGAGACGTGTAAAGTCTCGTGAAGTGGTATCCTCTAACGGCGATGCTGGTGCGTGTGTGGCAGGTTGACTCCAGCATCAAGCCGGAGGACGTGGAGGCGCTGTCGTCGCTGGGCTACTGCGGCGTGCTGGACGGCAAGATCCCCGACGGCCGCCCCATGGGCTTCCCCTTCGACCGCCCCATCGCCAACAAGGAGGCCTTCCTCACGCCCAACACCAACTTCGTCGACATCACCATCAAGAACGTCAAGTAGCCGCCCTCTGCGCGCGTGCACGCCTCCTCCGACGACTCACCACTCCACCCCCCACCACCGGGGCGGAGGTTCCTCAGAACTCTCTCCACCCGCCGCTGCTCCGGGGGATACAACTTGCTGCTTCGGACGTTTCCTGTGGATTTTGTGACCATCCTCTATCGCCCCGACATCCAGCAGCTATCATACTGTGATTAACTTTACGTCACACAAATTTCTTTAACGTAAGTGACAACTGACTTGAAATAAATAAAAACTGCTTCGTTAAAAAAATTAGTAGACCATTCAAGATGGACACTTCGACCAGATATAAGTGATATCACGATGCTTCATGTGGACGCCTAAGGAATTTCTTTTAATTTATCGGTGATTAATTCTTATTTTCAGTAAATGACGACCTTCGATATACATACGGAGTCGCTATTTTCTACAGTGAGATCTGAACATTGGCTTAAACATTATACATACTGTTCTTTGAATGAATTTTATGAGCATTTGGTTGGATTGTATCGTTGGATATGGAATAAAGTTTGCATGTACTATTTGTTTGTTGTTGATTTCACTGTAAAATGTGAAACAAAATGGGACAAGTAAACGCAGAAGTAGGTAGTTAGGTTTCCAGTGTGAATTATAAACTCTCAGCCCGTGAAGAGGCGTTAAATAGTTTGCATGGTAGTTTCACCACACTGGTGGGAAAACCACCAGTATTAATTCAGAAATTATTTCTGCAGTTTAAAAACACAGAGTATCGGCTAATGACTTTTTTTANGGAAAACCACCAGTATTAATTCAGAAATTATTTCTGCAGTTTAAAAACACAGAGTATCGGCTAATGACTTTTTTTTATCTATAACATGCTTCATCAATGTATTCGTTATTCTCTTAATTATATCTCATAAAAACTGAAAGTTGCANTTTTTTTATCTATAACATGCTTCATCAATGTATTCGTTATTCTCTTAATTATATCTCATAAAAACTGAAAGTTGCATTATGCATTATATTTATCAGCGATTTTTCCTATTCTCTAAAATTTGAATAAAAAATAATAATTTCTGTTAATCTATAATTTATTGATGAAGTCAAATGAAGTAATGGTTACATCATATTAAATGATTAATTCAAAAGAAACGTCATAATACATGACTTACCAAATGTCATTAGAAAAAAACNGGTTACATCATATTAAATGATTAATTCAAAAGAAACGTCATAATACATGACTTACCAAATGTCATTAGAAAAAAACAGTAATTGCTCTAGGACAAGTATCAACGCCCACAAAGAGAATTCACAAAGTTTCACTAAATACAATTTNAAAAAAACAGTAATTGCTCTAGGACAAGTATCAACGCCCACAAAGAGAATTCACAAAGTTTCACTAAATACAATTTTATTTAAGATTCTTCGAGTGATATAAGCGCTGTCAATATAAGGGCCCTGTTAGAATTGACAGGTCTTAAGCTGTGCCCGTTGAACACTGCACACTGATTGGTTCACGTGACCATGATACGTTATGTCTCTTGTCACTTGATGTCCCATTGTCGCATGCAACTTCATGTCCCATTGATAAGATAAACTTTTATAATTTTGTGTTATGGTGAGTTGTCTCATAGAAGCATAAAGATTATATTATACGAAGAGAAAGCGCAAAAACTCAAACAGCTACAAGATGTGTATAACTGCTGCCTAACGGTTGGCTTTTTTACCTACACTACCGGCATTTAAAATCAAATGCAGGAACATATTATTGAAAATTAATCAGTTTATGAACTAACTTTATTTTATCATACAACTACGAAACTATNCAAATGCAGGAACATATTATTGAAAATTAATCAGTTTATGAACTAACTTTATTTTATCATACAACTACGAAACTATGTGAAAAATATACATACACCAAACTGTATTTAAAACATTGCAATAAGAAAGAAGCCAAACATTAAACAGAATGATTCTAAACTACATGCACAAACAGTGTCAGACGTGATTCCCCATGCAGAATGTGATAGAAAATATTTTACGACCTATTNTCTAAACTACATGCACAAACAGTGTCAGACGTGATTCCCCATGCAGAATGTGATAGAAAATATTTTACGACCTATTTCCTACAGTTGGCGTTAGAGAGATATGTCCCTCTGAAAATCGATATTTCGAATGGTTTTAAATCAAAATAACAAATNTCCTACAGTTGGCGTTAGAGAGATATGTCCCTCTGAAAATCGATATTTCGAATGGTTTTAAATCAAAATAACAAATCATGCTTGAGATGAAACGAAAATTCCGTGAATACTGCTGTCGTTAATCGTGGTGTTTAATCTGCGAAAGGTCATTGGGTAATATCATTCCCATTTATTAATAAAAAAAGAGTGTTCCGTGATTTTATCCAGCAAATGTGTGTAACGCTTAGGTGTTATTGCATTTAATGATGTCATAATAATGTGTACATCATAGACTAAAGATGAGGTAGACCAATTATTCATCTTCTGCGCACGTACCCAACATTGACCTACCTCAAAGGAACACAACTCTCAAAGTCGCATAGTCAACAGTGACGAAAACGTTTGTTTATATCTTAACTTCCAAAAGACAAGCACTTTTATATGAATAAAAAACTTTTCATAAATTGAATTTTATTAAACTATATAAAAAATTGGTTTGAGAAAGTATACAAACATATCAAAGCATTTGTTTACTAATCAGTATTCTAACCTCAAATTCAATTCATGTCGTTTTTGGTAGATGTGTTGGCAGAAAAGCAGTTCAATGTTGGGACACGGAGACTGCTTGTGCGTAGCCAACGAGATCGCTCGACCAAATATTTAGTCTATGGCGTATATTAAACTGGTTCAGTCACCCTACCCTGTCCACGATATTCGACATGTGGCAAATAAATGATAATTATGGCCGGTACTGTACACAGCAAGGAATCAGTGCCCAGCACTTTGAGAGCNCGACATGTGGCAAATAAATGATAATTATGGCCGGTACTGTACACAGCAAGGAATCAGTGCCCAGCACTTTGAGAGCCGTCCTTGCTGCTGATCTGATTTGTTGATATTTTCTACTTCTCTTTGACATGAACGATTAAAGCCAACATCTTCAAGCAAGCAGCGCGTCGTTAATTAGTTTCATGGAAAATTGCTGAACCCAACTACAGCGCATACCAAAAAAATCTACGTGAATGCAACATTTGAACTTGGAATTTGATGTGACCGAACGGATTTAATTTATAAAAAACGTTTCCTTGCTTTAAGTCTCTCAGGCAAACGATTGTCATGAAAACAGACGCTTGTGAAGCAGTTAGTTGCCTGCCAGGTATCACATTAACTGCGGGGATGTCGAAAGGCCCATCAAAGCCTTCTAGCGTAAAATAAATAATAAGAATACCACTCGTTGCACAAAAAACGAAAAGCCTCAAAATTTACAAATTAAATGCTAGTCGAAAACACAGTCAAATTAAATGGCAACGAAGCTGCATTTAGCAACAATAAAATCCACAATAACTGCCAATTTACGCCCATATAGCAGTCTCAGCTCCCACTGACGGAACAAATGAAGCGGCCACACAAAACATTAAAACTTCCAAAAAATACAATCCCCGTAGCTATTGTGAAGCGGTTTAGGTTGCACCAAACTACAATCTTAAACGGCGGACTAAATACCAATTTAGGGAAGACACTAGACGACAGCCCGCCTCAAGCAAACAAACTGTGGTTCATTCTCGGTTACTTGACACTTTTCTGAAGTCCTGCTAAAATTCTACTTTCGGGATATCCCTCCACCTCATGCAAACAAAGCTTAACTAAGTCTGGAAAATTACACCAAAAGGTAAACGCACCGCATTGGTGCACACTCAGTGTAATAATATTTTACAAAAAAAAAAACATTCTTACTAGACGTTACCAACCCACCTATTTTCTCATGGTTTATATTCATACTAATTATAAACGAAATATTTTAATTTATAAATAAAATGTAACTGAAATTTCACTTTAATCAAGTATAATGTACTTTGATGTCAACACAAGTGGAAAACGCTTATGATACAAGACATATTTATGAAACAACCAAACCCGTCATACATGAAGTGATTTTTTAAACGTTTGATTAAAAAAGTGTGAAAAACCCGTGAATAAACTTTACGCCCCATTTACAAAAACTGTATTAAAAAAACAAGTTAATATCGACAGGGCGCGTCGTGACTCACCAGTATGACGGCACCATAGCATATACTGACCACGCAAAATTGAGGCTAGTGGACGATGGTAACTAACATCGCAGAAGGCGAAAACGCACTATTTAAAGCAAGTTGGTGCAGATATAGCTCACTACGCGCATGCGCGGAGAGAGGGGTAATCAAAGAGCTTAAGACAAAGAAAGGAAACAGGTGAAGGGAAGCCGAGAGCGCACGCGATCGCATAGATGACCAGAGTCCTTGACGGCTCCGCTAGAAGTCTTATAGAGCCAGCAGCGTGGAGTATATACACATGTTAGATTTATTTCATGCACTTTCCTAAATTGTGGAAATTTTTAATCTTTCGCTTACCTTATCGTAAACACAATAAAGCAAACTTAATGAACTGCGAAAAATAACACAGGCAATAACCGTAATACATTCTTATGTAAAAGATACACAACTTTAACTGTATTCGACCATTACTCTACCAAATGTTCTTACTGCTAAAGTAATACAATTTATAAATAAACAGTCCACGTGAACAATACAACCAAGATAGGGCGTAAAATTTTGGTGGCATTTTTAAGGAAACATGCACCATGAGAGCACCAGGTTGTTTGAAAATGAATAGGCCTTATCTTATTTAACTCAGTTACTGAGCTTTGGAATAAAATGAAGATATTTCATCGTTCAGTATAATGTCCGACTACAATAACACATATCTGCCGACGATATACGATTCACAAAACTTTCAACCCTGTACCAGAAGGAAGGTAATTTCCGTAAGGCAAGGAAATCTTGAGGATACCTACTGCGCCAGACTGGTTCTTGGCCTCCTCTCGTTGAGGAAGTTACTTAGACGTACAAACACATACTCCCTGATGGGGATAATTCCATGGAATGTGGAATGTGCGGGATTGTTTCATACAACCGATCATTCAAAGGCTCTTTCGTAATTTTTAACACAAGGGGTTTGACATGGCCTGCCAAAAGCAGACAAGAGTATCCTTCCTATTGACAAACGATGGCGGCATGCAAAAAAGTGCGAGTCTTTTTTTTTAAGACTTCTGCAGAGTAGGAGAAAAAAATGATTTCACCACACTCTAAGCCCAAATCAGTGACATCAGNGAGTATCCTTCCTATTGACAAACGATGGCGGCATGCAAAAAAGTGCGAGCCTTTTTTTTTAAGACTTCTGCAGAGTAGGAGAAAAAAATGATTTCACCACACTCTAAGCCCAAATCAGTGACATCAGGCCGTGAAATAAAATTCGCTGCAAGTCAGTTGATAAACTACCACCAACTGGCGAATCACGCAAGTGAGCTGGTACCAACTTACGGAGGGAAGTGGAATTATAGACATTCATTGGGAATCACACATAAATCAGTGAAATTAAGTTATCGTATTATTCAGTTGTAAGTCATTGATTACAAGTGGAGCCAGTTTCACTTGTTTGGCTTCATTTTCAATTTTTCAGGTTAGAGTATAGGAAGGCACAAGTTGAAGTGGGCATTACTCAGAGTTGTCCACCATGCGAGCAGGAAAACCTTCTGCGATGTCGGGGGCTGCGGTCGGTGAGCGGTTAGCCTGCTCGCATCCCACCAAGGCAAACCGGGTTCAATCCCCAGCCGGGCAACTCCCGGATTTTCGCATATGGGAAATTGAGCCGGACGATGCCTCTGACCGGTGGGTTTTCTCGGGGATCTCCCGTTTACCCCGCCCTTGAATTCAGGCGCCACTTCATACTAACCTCAATCAACCTCATCGGCTCTCATAACCTCACTGTTAAGAGTCGCCCATTTCTCTTCACTAACTAACTTTTGTGGCGTCGACCTTGGTTTTCAGAACTGTTCTGGGATTTCAACCAACGCCCATCTACTGGCCTTTCTACTTGCCGCTATCGTAAAGGGACGTGCGAAAAGGATAATGAAGATATCAGCCTTCACCTCTTTGTAGTATGCAGTAACTGTATACAGTACTATTTGTTTTTTTTTTTTGTTACCTTCTCTGTTTCCTGTAAATGACCGGAAATAGTTGAATTGGAAACGTTGTACTGTAAGGCAGTTTGGCTGAGTGTGGTGTGTGCATTTGCCTCGCCACATTCCTCTACGCATCGTAATCCATTTTTGTCCTGCGTCCTCTATATTCATAATTTTGAAAAATCTGTTCACTAGTACGAAATTTATCATACTGACCATGGACGGTGTGTTCCGATGTTGCGCCTATACTCCATCATGCGGCCACCACATTGCGGCATGTTTTGCCACAGTTTTAAATCACGTGTGACGGCAGAAGCTTCAAGTGCCGTCTCCGTTATCAGACCCCTCAATGCGGTTACCAGCGGATATGTCCGTATATCCGCCTTTTCTTAACCACCCCAAGTGACGTGGGATTGCTGCTCCCATTTGTATCTATCTATGGAGTTCCCGACTTCCCATAGTTAAGCTGGACTCACAACCATCCGTTGCACCCGTCCGTCTGGCGGTCATCAGTCTGTATTTTCGTCCGTCAGTTGAAAGCGATTCACAACAATCCGTTGCCCGTCAATACATCTGTACGGCAAAATTTCAATGTTACAACTTAATTTCGCGATCTTTCTTTCGTTGGAAGAATATTTAGGGTAGAAATACATTTGCAAGAGAGAAATATTTTGGGAAAATAATTTTTTTACGTAATTAGAACATATGCTGATTTTTTTTTTTTTTTTTTTTTACATTTTCAATTTTTGAATTTACCACTAAAGATAAATAAACACACATCCACCGCCTCGCAATTTATTTCAAAGTGCGTATTCCCTTGTAAAGAATGTCGTGAGAAGGAAGTGGTTCATCCGTTCGTCCGTCGAAAGTTCAAGTTTAGTAAAGATTCGACGAACGGACGGACGGATAGAATAAATGTAGCGTTGCGATTGGTTGAATATCACGTGGCCGCCGGACAGACAGGCGACTGATGGATGCGACGCATGGTTGTGAGTCCAGCTCTAAGGTTAGAAACAAACCCAGTTCTCTTATGGAAGTGCTTGACATTGGAAAAATTTCTGCTGCTGGGTGCGCAGTGTTCCAAGAGGTAACATTTAGTTAAACTTTTAGCTACGTAAATTATAAAAGTGAAATCTTTTACTTAGTTGCGTAGTTCTTCAATATTTCATTTATGATTGTTACAATTATTTGGTTTTGTGACGTAGAAAATAGAGAAAATCCGGCACATATGCAGTTGTAGCGCTTACCTCGTGGCGAAAAATTTTAGTTGCCAAACTAAAAGCATTAAGATTCCCAACCTGAGTAGAATAAGCCTTACGATAGTGTTGTTTGTACTGACTTTCTCCGTCACAATTGGTATATACATATATGCATCAAGCGTTGCAATTTCTGTACCTTCAGCCCAGTAGCTAGATTTAAAAAAAAGTGCCTTCGTTGTGTTCCAACAGAGAAATGCAACGATTAAAGAATTAGAATAATATGCAATGATAGCAAAATGTTCCAACCAACTTAATCCAGCACATCTGGATGCACTATGTAAATTAGGTCGCGAAAGAGACCACGTGTCAGTTTAGTATACAGAAACTTTATATACATATTATTTAAAGTGTTAGAAATCGACTCAGTTGTACATTTGACATGTACAGCTATCGTGGGATTAAATGAAACATCAAGTGGTAAAATCCTTGTTTACTAAATAGTTCTATGGATTGCTCGTTTAAATCACCACAGAAAGTTTATCCTTGTGTTCGTGAATTCTCTGATGCAAACTGTAATATTTTATAATAAACATGAAAATCTGTATTAGCTTAATGGTGAGACACTTGATGTTTGTTTGTTAATTTATCTGTTATAAAGGCAATGCGTACTCTGCATAACACTTAAATGAACTATTATATTACGAAATAATATCAGAAAAGTATCACTAAAACAAATAAATTAATTAATATTACATCATTGCCGTTTGCAATGTCCCAGCAGAGACTATATAAATACCCTAAACAATTCCTATACTTTTTAAATTATTACAAATGATTATACTGTAATGTTTCGGGCAAACCCTGAACTTGAAATTTAAACATTTGTAATAAAGTAATCATTTAATTAAATTAAAATTTAAGGTCTTAAATATAGTTTGCATATATAGGTGTATATAATTTTAAAAAAAGTTTGTACATACTACAATTATTAAGTGCCAAAGCTTGAAAATAAGAAAAGTGGATAATATCTACGTTTCATTATACTTGAAGTGCGCCACTTGAGAGGCATTTCTCAGAAAAGTAAGGACATATGTAATGGGAGTAAATTCTCGCTACAACAAATATATTATTAAATATACTAATCTAAGTACGTTAGGGTAAAATATGAATTGAAATTTTTGTGGTAGGAAATAATATATTACAACTACGCTGCACCTTAACTAAAATAGAATTTAATTCGCTGGAAAATGCCATCAGCAAACGATTTTAAGAAATATATAATCAAAACTACTACAAAAATTAAGTGTTTTTCCTACTAACAAATTTTTTTTATTAAGACGATAAAACCTTCTTTACGTTTGAAATAATACACTACTCATTCAACTAGTAAAGATTCGTATTTTCTTAGGAAAATATTAGCTTTGGTATGCTGGACACGCCCGTGAAAATTTATGATATGGTCGTAGTAGTTAATATGGAGGTTCCATTCGAAGACGGCTTTCTTATGCTGTCCTGGAGAGCAGCTAAGCTCACCCTTCGTTCGGGACCTACTCGGATCCGGATGTCAGCTTCTGTAACACTAACAGGATTCTCCTCAAGAAATGGGCTGAGTTCTCCGCCGGGGGACGAAGTTCCATTACGAGTTTCATAATCCCTTTTGACAGGCTGTCTTCGGTCCTGTGTACCCGACATTACGAACTTCCATCGACCTGGAGCTTTCCTTCAACTCCAGTTGTGGCTCTAGTAGCTTCAAATATACGTCAGTCATTAAGCCTGATAAAAGAATGCCTTTGAAAATTTAAATAAAAATATTCTTTTTCGTAATTAAATGCCATTATCATTAGTAATTTAATGGTTCTAAAATAATGATATAATGCAATCAAATGTTATTTCGTATTGAGTTTGAAAAATAAGAAAAATATCGTGAAAATCGCATTAAAAAAATATATATTCATATACATGTTTGAAAAGTATATCCGTGCTCTAACTGAATAAAGATAATGAGTGCTAATCTCTATATGCAAAATATCTAACTACATAACATTTACTTAGCTTCTAAACCATTTCGTGTGATACAAATTTCAGTACTCAACAAAATACGGTGTGTATGGAAGACTACATAGGTAGTGTTTCATTTATTCATTTTTAAATTTATTTATTTGAATCGTACGTCATGTAAACTCTGTGAAATTATTGATTTAAGTCCTGTAACTTAAAACGCAACGTCAAGTAACAATAACGAGGTAAAAAGTGTAAGACAACTTTGTGGATAACATGTTTGCGCAATGGCTTTTATGTTTTAAGCTCTAAGAATATTTGTTATCTTTCAGTAAACTGTAAAAATAGTGCACTTAAATAATTATCTGGTACAACCTAACAGGCAATGTTTCAAAAATCAAAACTATAACAACGTTTAAAGAAACATTTTTGTGTGTACTATTTATTACCAATTAAGTAATCAATTTTAAAACATACTGTGTATGCTAGGAGTATATATTACAGCCATACAATATGTCTACACGGAGCCTCTTGTGTCCACAACTTTGTAAGTTAGCGCTACACTAATAAGTAAACTTTTAATGTCATATCTCGGGAAACAATCGACAGATTCGTACCAAATATAGCAAACAAGTAGTTCTGCGGTATTTGATGTAAATTAGTATAATTTATGAAAGTAAATAACTTATTTCCAAAATGGCGGCACTACAGCTATTTTCAACTCGTATTCTACATCGTTGAAACATATAATTAATTCCAGCATCCCTCTGTATACTGGCAATATACAGAGTGAGCCACCTAACGCAGGCCACCTGAATAACACTGCCACTTTCAGCGGTAGAACAAAATGTTTTAGATAAAATTTGTTGGTGTTCAAGGCGCTAATAATTTGATAGGGATAATTTTCCCGCATATGGAAGGGCAAAGAAGACACAAAGGTCTTATGCGTTACTTTAAATGGAATTATAATATTTATTAACACCCCTCGTCAGTGCGTATGATGATGTAAAAAGTACGATGACATGTACTGGTCAATCAAGATGGCTGAAGGTCAATGACGAAGCAAAATGTGCTGCCTCACGGAAAAATGTGCCGACATAGCGCCGTCCTGTAGCGACTGTAACCATTGTGTAGCTGGCATTTGTTTAAACAAACGCCAGCCTTAGACTACGCTTCATTTGTTATTTTATTATATCAGCTGATCAAATTGGTGGCCCTGTGCAGTGATACCTACTGTAGAGCGATTCTGAGCGGACAATACCGTACGTCGAATTTCATCTGGACTTATCGCAGAACAAGCTCGTGTTATACGGTCTTTCATGTCTTCGGGAGTCATCGGTGGGTCTTTGTAGACCTGTTGCTTTAATGTTCCCCACAGATGAAAGTCCACAAGCGTTAAGTCAAGGGAACGTGCAAACCATTTCGTGTTTCCAGACCGACTGATCCAATGACCACCGAAAGTTCTGTTAGGAACCGTTGTTATTCTCTGTGGAGTATGAGCTGGACACCCGTCGTGTTGGTATCACATGGATTGTCTTTTGTCCAATGGGATGTCTTCTAATAATTGTGGCAGCACTTCTGTTAGGAACTGTAAATACTTGATGCTATTAAGTGTATCATCAATAAAATAGGGACTAATAAGGAGATTATGTACAACACCGCACCACATGTTTACAGACCATGGTATCTGTGTATCCACTTCTCTCAGCCAGTGTGGGTTGTTAGCTGACCAGTAGTGCATGTTGCGAAGGTTAATCTGCCCATGGTTTGTAGATGACGCTTCATTGGCAAACAAGATCTTGGACAGGAACATGTCATCGGTTTGTAGTTTTCTTAGACTCCATTCGGAGAACTGTACCAGATATAACTGTTGATGTAGCTGTTGATGAAGTGAAATGTCGAAAGGATGTAATTTTTTGCTACGTAATATTCGCAGAATACTCCGTTGACTGATCCCACTCTCACGTTCAAGCTACCTCGCGCTGACAGGTCGATTGTGTGCTACCGCAGCTAGGATGTTAATGGCATTTCCCTCGTCAGTTGCTGCTTTTCGTCGTTGGTGTCCTGTCTTTTCCACGCTTCCAATTTCTTGAAATGTTTTTATTATGTTCACAAAGACAGATCGTACCGGTGAGGTACGATCAGGATATCTCTCAGCATACAATCACACTGCTGCTCTAATGCTGATCGATATGACAGCACAGCATAGACTAAATGGCCCATTGTTCCGTGCGGCGGCGCAGTTTGCTTCGTCATTGACCTTCCACGACCGTGAATGACTGGCAAATGCCACAGTATTTATTTAATCCTCATATGCACTGTCGAGATGTGTTAATAACAATTACCATTCCATTTAAAGTAACGAAGATTACCTTTGTACATTCTTTACCCTTCCACGTGCGGGGAAATTAATATTAAGTTATTAGCACCTTGGAGCCAAGCAACTTCTGTCTAAAACATCTTCTTTTACCACTGAAAGGGGCAGTGTTATTCAAGGGGCCTGCCTTAGGTGCCTCGCCCTGTATGTATATTACAACAATTAAATATGCCAAAACAGTCTCTCTTCTGTCCAATTTTTGTAAGATAGTAGTACCACATGGGAATTAAGATGTTTGTCATATCTCGGGGGAAAAAAAAAAAAAAACAGATTTCTACCAAACTTGTCCAACTAGTATCACTACGACAGGTTATGTAAACTGATATTTTTAAAGTTGGTCAGACACTTATTTTATAAATGGCAACAATACGAACATTTCTAGCTCAATGTTTTATATCTACGAAACCACGAAACAAATTTTAGCATAACTTTGTTAGCTGGCAGTTTCTATTATATACATCAATTGTGTCTATACAGACTCTCATTTCGCAAGATAGTTACCCGTGAAAAAATACATTTTTTGTGTCCTACCTCGGGAAATAGTTAACCGATTTATTCCACATTTGGCAAAGAAGGGGGAGCTGTGTCAGGCCATATAAAATTATCTTTTTTAAGTATGAAAATCCTTTATTTTTAGAATTGCAGATATGAAAACATTTTAGCTTAGTGTTATATATCTACGGAAGTATGTAACCAAATTTAATCTAAATTTGTGTACCGGCATCATTCATGAGAAACATTGAATGTGCTAATGCATAATATTTTTGTCCCCCATTTATGAAGATAGTCAATTGATAAAAATTGAGGTTTTATGCCATATCTCAAGAACAAAACAACAGATTCCCACCAAATTTTTTACGCAAATATTGCCACAATAGGATTTGTAAAATAACATGTTTTATGTGCGGTGCGACATTTTTTAATGATGATAATATAAATAATTCATATAAATATGTTCAAGTGTAAAAAAATTTCAGAAAATTCAACCAAATTTTGTACGCTAACAGTATTCATTAGAAACATGATTTATCGGTACAAAGATCCTCTTTTGCCAGCCTTTTCGCAAAATAGTATGGGGTGAAATAATTAAACATTTTGCCATATTTGCGGAACAATTCAACAATTTCGACCAAATTTGGCGTACCACTAGTGCTAGAGAAGGCCATGTAAAGTTGCACGATTTAAGTGAGGTCAGACATTGATTTTCATAATGGCTCCATACAAATATTTTGATAACTTTGGCATCTCTATTTAAAAATTTAACCATATTCAACCAAATTTTTCATGCTGCCAGTTTCTATTAGAAGCATCATTTACAGAACCTCTTTTTTAGGCAATTTTGTAAGATAGCACTGATTTTGAAAGTAATGATTTTGTGTCATGTCTCGGGTAAAAATCAACCGATTTGCAAGAAAAGTCTTTAAACCAGTTACATCTACAGCAGCCTATGTAAACGTACGTGTTTTAAGTGGCTCAGACACTTATTTTCTAAATGATGACCATGTAAATACTTCAAGTTAGTGAACCCCATCATTGAAAACATAAGACGGATAATATCCGGAGTTTATGCTCTGAATCCTACCCCGTAGGTGCAGGATATTGCTGTAAAAAATACGCAAAGACTTCCTTACCATCTAAGCTGTTAAGAAATTCATTAAAAATTATTTTAACCCATTTTTAAAAAATAAGGCTCATTAGTTATATAAGTAACTCCTTGTTATGTTTTCACACGATCCCTGTGATTACAAGAAAATTATGGGTTATATATTTCCTGCTTCATTGAATACTAACAGTAAATTCATATCTCGATACTAAGATGTCGCATTCGCGAGTTGAACTACTCGGTCCTTTTTAGTGAGTAGGTGCGGGACATTTGCCGGATGAAGTGTTAGGTGTTTTTATAAAATTCGACCACAAAATATTAATGTTTCAATTCATTTCCGACGTTTTTCAGTGAGAATGTCTGTCGACAAAGGTGGAGCTGAAAATATTTTCGATCGCACCCGTGCAGGGCGCGCTGATGGTTATGAAGTAAACAATGGATCGTGGAAAGCATTGCTTTTTTTTTTTTTTTTTTTTTTTCCAAATATAAAAAACTTACGCTAAAATGCTAAAACTATTCTCTATNCGCAGGCGGGGAAAATTACCCCGATGTTCGCAAATAATTACACCCGAGGGCAACACAAACAACACAAACATATAGGCGGTTCATGTTAAAGTGAGCACTTTTGAGGCCCTAGTTACTTTTTACTTTCAGCCATATTTTATCCTTTAATCACATTTTGATATAAAAATTGTCATGTAAGTAAAAAACACAGTGTGGTGTATACTCCACCACACTCGGAAGTAAACGCCTAAATCTAAAATAAAATGTATTTATTGAGTACTATTCCAAAGGCTTTTAAAAGTGCTCACTTTACCGTGAATAGCCTATACGTACAAAACTCCTACACACGTTTTTCTCAATAACGCACATTACGCACAAAATATCTCGTGCGAAGGCTACTTTTAGCACTCAACAAGCGCAAACGTGTTTTTATTTTTGCAAATTATTTTTTGTAGTGCCCACCACGCTCGGCCCGGTAGTGGAAAAAAAGGTATTCCTTCTAAAACAGCATTCCACCGCTACCACTGTTCTCTTATTGACAATGCTGTTCTAGCGTCTGTACAGACTGCTCGAGGATTACTGACCTACTATCAGGATCTACTATTAGGATCTACTTTCCTGCCCATTATGAATCTTTCGGCCATTCGTAAAATTAGTATTGCCATTAACCTTGTCACTTTATTTCTGTGAATATAAAGTAATTTTTTTCTGCAAATTAAACCAGTTACTAATTTATCAATACCTTATCTCATATGCATAAGGTAAGCAAAATTAACAAAAAAAAATAAATTCGGTGTACACGAATTAAAACGCCAAACTCTTAATACGAAACTAATACATAGAAAAAAATTTATGCGTCGCTGCAAACTTCACTCGAATCACTCAATTAAAATGGGTGTATTTTAAAATATATTCAGTAACGGATGGATAATTTTTAAGAAGTTTGGTTTCAAGACAGGGGCATAGGAACACATGCCCTTCCTCCAACAGGGCTTTGAAATGCCCCAATTCCATAGCACTCTTACCTAGGAACAAACTTAGGCTTAAGTAAAAAACTGTTTACCAGACAGCCTATCAATATGTAGGTAAGATACTGTTAAATTTTTCATATTTAATACGAATACACTCAAAAGTTTTTACTAGGAAAATAAGCCATTTAGTAGTTGAAATAATGTCATAAAATTCTAAGAAAATTGTGTGAGGGACCTCATTTCATTAGTTATGTGACGCTACTGCCACCTGAGTTATACATGCTGGTGGCTGGTAGGGAACTGAGTTACTGTACTTTGGCGCAGACTAAGGGCACCTGAAGTTGTTGCGTAAGGGGTGAACAAATACTCTTGGTCTCAGTAAGTTAACACACAAGTATTTTATTTGACTGAAAATAACATGGGTATTTACACACACACACACGAAACTGAACCACCCCCTCCCCACACGTCGTAAGCCTGAAGGGCGGGTTGGTGAAATGTTATGCATCGGGGGAAGGTTGCTTGAATGGAGACGGTTTTTACTTAACTGTGACTCCGGCTTTTGGTGAGTTGTCTTCGTTGGTTGGTGTAGCTGGGTGAGTTCGGTGTCCCTTCTCGGAAGTTCGGGGTTGGTTTCCCAGGACTTGTGGTGTCTCTGCGATCTCGGCTGGCGGTTCCCATCGGAGACCTTAGCGCGTCTCCTCTCCTGCGTCAACGTCCGCCACAATCCGGCTCGCACTTCCGACTCCTCCGCCTCTCGTCGAGGCCGTCGAACAACTCCCTTCCGTCCCAGCTGCGCTCGTGATTTAACTCGTTCGTCGCTATATTGAAGCTACCTTTGTTAGCAATTTCTCGGGAGAGAATTGGGGAGTTCCCCTGTGTAACTTGGGCGATTTTGTACCCGATTTTGTGTCTTGTCAGTGGATTGTGCTCTCCAACCAGGGTGGAGGAAGGGTGAGGGTGGTGTCGTGGGGATTCCTACGGTACTAATTTCCGAGCTGTAGTCTGCACATTTCTGGTAGGGGGCACCCCCTGCTTCCTTCATCGTGAGCCGTCTACGATTTCTCTTGCGGGGCTGAAGGTTCTCCTCCGATCCATTAGCCTCGAGAATTTCCCTATGTCCTTTGAGCCTCGGTTCATCCCCGGNGTTCTCCATATTTAAAGTTTCGTGGTCATCTGCCTGCCCTAGATATGTATTAATAAGATGGCAGGGTGTGGTAGTGGCGCTATGCCTATTCTAGTATGCGAAATGCGTCATATGAAATACGTCACTACTGACAAAACTTCAAACTCGTGGTATAAAAAACGAGGGATGTAAATCTTCCAAGTGTTCTACCAGACTAAACATTTGAAATAAAAACACTTTTTTCTTTAGATAAGAATGACTCTGCAACTTGCACATTTTATCAGACTGTGTCGAATCATAAGTTAGCAATATCTTCCTACCATCGAGTTTCTATGCAAGTGCACAGAAACTTTAGATATTTAGGGCGCCAATTTACAAGCCCATGAGCTGCTTTACAGCGTATTGGAAATATACTTTTTAGAAATAAACTGCTCTATGATTTTGCACTATACTTATCCGCAAAAATAATCACACTTCAGAATAATCTGGAACATTATTTTTAAGGAATCTGATAAACATATGATTTAAAAGCACTTCAGCGTGGCAAAACAAATAGTATGTTTAGATTGCCATAACGTAAATAGGATCCTGACAGAATTTTCCTACTCAAGTTTCAGTGATAAAATGACAGGATACTTTGATATTTATAAACAAGACGAAAATAATGCTTGCCAGATCAATGCGAGTTTCATTTTCTTACATGAATGATTTATGGCATATGTTTGATTGCAGCAATTTTTTTTCACGTTAAATTTAACAATAAGTCATTATATTTTTTCGTTAATAACGCTTCGTTTATGAATTCACATTATTTTACCAAGAATAATTTTATCATTTTTGTCTACATAGTATCATATAATTCACTATACCATGCAGAAAATCAAAATATTTGGTTAAAAAGTTTACAACTGTAAGAGAGACTGAAAATTGTAATCTGATTTTAAAAATGCAATTTTATGCTTATATTGCTTAACTCCCTTGAATCTGTGTTTTATTTCACCAGCTACAGTGTCTTATACGTTTTATTTTAACGGGAATTTTAAAATAATGTCAGATACCTTACAGGGCGGAAGCTTACACATAGGTATTTTTTTATAGCTATATACTTTTTATATGCTGGACTGTATAAGGCAAAAGAGTTCCTTTCAAAATATAAACAGATGCTGTATTTTACATAAGTAAAAACATTAGCTGACAACTGATGTATGGTCGCACGTATCGAAGCTTTGCTATTTTCCTTTGGGAATAAATTTATGTATGTAAGCTGTTCCCAGAATTAAATAAAATTTGTTTAATTTTTATAAGAAATAAATACAATATTTAGTAATAAACACTTATTACCGTTTGTTAAACAAATAAACTATTTTATCCTCTCCAAGTCTTCCTTTCTTTCATTTACTTCAGGGAATTTTCATTCCTTCATCTGGTTATCACTCCTTTACATCAATTAGTTTTGCGTCACTTTTTGCACTCTTTCCTAGCCACAAAATAAGCACGGCTCTATGCTATGATTGCTAACAAGTCCATCTGTCAAATATGAGCATGTCCACAATTCTGGTAGTTCCGTTTTTTATACTACGCTGCGTCGTCAGTGCCGTCTGCCTCCGTATCAACGAAGATGAAGGGAAGAAAAGAAGAAAACGTGAGTTCTTCGCTAACTACGTTGACATTGGGAACCTCGTTACGCGTCACTTCTCTCTCAGTTCGCATGGCGCGCGCCTGGAATATGAACCCTGCAAGACGGGATTCCACGTACACAACACTAAAACACCTCTTGCAAAAAAAAAAAAAAAAAAAAAAAGTACTTCGCCTGCGAGAACCTCGCTGCGATAATTAAAGCACTGCTCGTGCAATGTTCCAAGATCTGGATGGTGATTATTAAACCTATGCCCATTGCAATTTCTGTGTGATTTTAATTACATCTTAGGTACACTGCAACTAAAATTCTTTTCGTAGATTTTAAGCACCCGTGCTTTGTATAGAATGCAAAACTAATTTCTGCTGATATGTACCAGAATATACGTAAAATAATATCTGCACTTCCTTCGCGTATTATACCAGTTTCTTCAAGGCTAACCATTTTCCCATGATGCTATTATTTTCTGGCTATATAAGAGGGAGAATTATTTAAATTAGAACGTATTTGAGGAAATAAATTTTTACCACGTCAGCTTTGAGACTCCAAATAGATTAACACAATGACTATCAACGTCATGACCATCCGATTTCAACAGTATAAATGATTAAATTAAATTTTTTATTAACCTAAAAAATTTACCATCATCAGCATCCTATCCTTGCTTGCGTAGTTATGATAACAAATAATAATCTTTTCTGATTGGCGTTTGTGTATAAATGAAGCAATATCTCCGTACAAATAATTTATGTGCTCGTTTTGCAAACTTACAAGGTCTACTTGAAAACATAGGTTTTACAAATGGGAATTCGTAACATCTGTAAAAACACAAATTGTGGTTATGTGTTAACATTGTGGAAAAAGTTGTTGTCTTGGAGAGCCCATAAAATAACATTTTAGTACGCAGTCATATTTATTGCTATAATAATGGGATAGTTAAAACACATTTGACCGTAAAACATAAACCCATACACAGTGAAGAAATGGCGGAAAGAAAAATGTTAGTAACTAATATTCTGCGTTCTTGAAATGGTTTCATCTGTTTCCTACGGTTAGTAATAAGTAACAACTATAATCTGGTTAATAATTTTTAAATAATTAAATAGTTTTGGAATAAACGAATTTACACGAAGGAAGTTGCTTTCGTGTTCCGGTTCAAGTAGGTGTATGTTAGGGTGGTTCTTATCTGGTCGAAAAAAAAAATTATTTTTTTAGGGGACACCCCATTATAATGTTCTATGACGTAAAAAACTATTTGTGTATTTTTTCGGATTTTTTATTAAACATTTAGGATTCGCTACCGGCCATAGAAAATCTTGGGTAAAAAAAAAACAAAATCCTGTTAATATTGGATATTTTATAATTTACATCCCTCAAATAGAGTGGCAAAAAATTACGGAATGACACATTTGGTTAACAAAACAACGAAATATATATTAATGTTAACAACAAACTAGATATCTTCGTATTAGAAAATTTCTTCCTATAGTCTTTAACCAATAGAGCAGGTATTGTTTTTGTTCTTCGTTGGCGGTATGTAATTTGTTATATTCCTCCATAAGCGCCACTACTCGCTCTGTGATGTCATTCACAACTCGCATACTGTGAACTATTGCCTTATTTCTTGTATAACTTTCGTCGTTAACCCATGATTTCACGCCATTCTTCAAAAAATCAGGCGTCTTTCCAGTTATGTGAAATAATCTGTATGTATTGCTTGACACGAAATCTTCAAGGTTTTTGTTGAGAATCAAATCACTTTCCAAGACTTTACGTTTAGAACAGTACTATAAACCTTCATTGTTTAATGCTTTCACCATAATCTGTTTAGTTTTTAGGTTTATTATGTTGTCAAAAATGGCTAAGCCCACAAGTTCTTCAGACGAATACCATAACTGACCCATTATTTTTTTCAATGCGACTTTGGATATTTTCTGATTAATTTTTTCATACAGTTTGAAATATTTTAAAAGCTGTTGATCATTACCAGGTGCAGATGGCGCAGAAGGTGCTTTATAACAATACTTAGCATACATTCGAACTGTGAATACGCAAATATCTTTTATTCCTTTCTGCTCTTTATTCGACATCCTGAATTAATCTCCGAATAAGAAAATTTTTATCGAATGTATCGCTTTCGCCATCCACCGAGCTTTGTGTAAGCCTGCAGGTGCTCTGAAGGACGTTAGTTCTTCAAGTGTACCTCCCAGGAATATAACAATCAGCGGCAACGGTTCTTTATAATCATCTGTCGGCTGATATAACGTTATTTGTTATTTTACAAAAGTAGTGTCAAAATTCATACACGTAATTTTTTTCCTTAAATCCCAACCCATTATTCTTTCAACCACAGATGTTGCAATTGCCTCTCCTGTTCCACGGCTTAGCTTCGGAACACCAAGAAACTGGTCATTACCTTGACCTGATATTAAAAGAGGTAATCTGTCTACTATCTCGTGACCAGTGATACCTTCACACATTTTGCCATCCCAGTGAACGGTAAGGGGGACTTTCGGCTTAAATTCTGACTTCAAACATTGCGCTATTTTCTCTCTATGTTGTATTCGCTAACGACGAATAGAATATATGTTTATGTTGTATTTTGAAGGATCACAGTCAGCATTTTTGAGTTTGGATGTTAGGACTACAGCAGCTTTTCTATCGCTTAATTTGGCTACGTCGAGGCTAACAGCTAAACGACCGTCTATTAGATTTTTCTTTCCGCGTTTTGCTGGTGGCGTTTCTCAGGTAGAAGGATCTTGCTGAGTCAAAACGATAAAACTGTCATCGCCGCTGCTGCCCGTTAAAGATGACGAAGACGATGAAGATGCAATAACACATTTTTCGGTCAATCTTTTAACACCTGCCTCTTCTCGCCGTTGTAAGCTTTTAAATCTCTCTGCTCTGACTTGTTTTTTAACCACTTTCTTTGCATGTTGTTTATCTAAACTCCCAATTTTTCCGGATCTATTCTGTCTTTGAGCTAGCAGAAATTTCTTATCTTCCTCGATTGATATCATTTCCAAAGCCTGAGCATGAGCTATGTCAAAAAGTTTATCGAGTTCAATCTGCCATGTTGCTTCGTTTTGTTGTATTGATTCGGATCGCTTGGATTAATTTTCTTCATTATTTTTCAGAGATTGCCATTGCTTTAAGTGTTTAAGTATTTTCTCCTTCACATGTTGTTTTTTCCTGGTAGGTATGCTTGCTTTTTGCCATACAATCAAGACGTCGTCAGCAGTAGACTCCGCAGAAGCATTATTGTTTTGTTTTTCCTCGAGTTTACAGTATAAAAATAATTGTAATACTTATTTTATCGATGAAAGCTTTGTCTCTACTAGAACTGGCGATATCTGTCCAATTAACCACACATCTGTTTTACTTCTTGTACATATTGAACCACCACTTGTAGATGCCATGATAAATTAATAAAAAAACTTGTATGCACGCACACGTTAACAAAAGTCCGGGGAGTCGAAAAATTAAAAAGCATACGGCCCGTTCGAAGGTGATTTTGGCACTGAGAGTGGAGTGAGAACGACGGGAGGGGTTACGGTAGTGGGATATCGGGAATGAAGGAGGGAGAGAGGGGAAGGGTAATGAGTGCATACGTCGGTTTAAGTGTTTTTAAAGTAACTTTTGTGATTGTGGTGTGTTTATGTTTTGATATAATCTGAATCGTGCTACCTTTATAAAAATACGATAAATAAAATTTTCAAAATTCGGTAGCAACCCCTAAACTTTATTAAAAAAAAAACACAAGTTAATTTTTTATGTATTAGAACAATATTACAGGCTCTCCCACTGAAATTTCAAATCTTCGATTTTAATAACCACCCTAGTGTATATATATCACTTATATTGTCTGGCATAATGCTTCCACCCACTCAAACCAATAATCTAGGGTAATAAAATATCTCATAAAATGCGTCTTCAATAAATATACGTAATAAGAAAACTGAAGGCACGGTAGAAGGAGAGTGACTTTTAATTGTGCACTGCAACCAACTATACAAAATGAGCAACTCATCAATCAATTTTCGCAATACCGCGACGAAGGTTTAATAAAGGTATTCACAACTGGGCGACAGGATGTCAGCGGCCATCGCTGATGCAGACTATGCTGCTATCTGGTGTACAAGTTGGAAAGTTCGTTTTTTTTTGTAAACAAAAGACGCACGAAAAAATACATGGGTTTGGTTTATTATCAAAAATACATGAAACCTTGATTGTAATACTCAAATATAATATAACAAGAATTAATGAAAAAAAACACGGATACTACTCTGAATTTATTTCACCAACAAACGTAAAAACCTATTAAGAAAAATTTTAACAGTTCATTGTGTGAAAGAAACACAAGGGCATATGCTTTCAGTACCTAACGCATCTATTTTCTATTTCACGTATTAAATTTAACTCACCATAAGATGCTAGACTCAATGTTTACAATACTTGCCTTCTTCTTCTTCTCGTGGCCGTCCGAGGCCGGCAAAACCAACGTCTCCGTTGGCGCCAACGCTCGTATCACTCACCGCAGGCGACAGCGTTCTGACTGACTAATGCTCGTCGCGCCGCGTCGCTGTATTGTGGATACTGCTTTAAAAAGATGGTACACACACATCCAAGATCGTCAGAAAAGTGCGATTTGTGATGCATATCAAATAAGAATAAATATGTTTTGTAACACTATNGAAAAGTGCGATTTGTGATGCATATCAAATAAGAATAAATATGTTTTGTAACACTGTAAAACATTTTGCTAGAATAGATTAATTGAAACGCTTAAATGTTCGCTATTAATTGTCTATTTTTAATCACAATTTAAACGTATTTCCATTCTGGGTGTTTCAGAAAACACATGTCGCAAAAATACCTTCACCAAGCGTTACCGTCATTATAATAACGTTTGTTAAACATTAAAAAAATCAATTTAATAGTCGATTTTACCCGTATCCATTTCAGCCATGAAAGTTGTAATTTTTATATATGAGTAAAATGTACATACAATAAATTACTACACATACACTTTAAATTAGTGCCAATATCTTCTTAGATACAATAGTAAGTTTTATGACTGCACTACTTCACGAAGATTTCTTGCAAAATGTGCGTTATGCAATACCCAAAGTCGAAACAGTGTTACATTTATGCTGTATCTCAGTTACCGTGAAGTATATACACGTCCATACTTCGCCCCACCAGTGATGTCACAAGTATATACTAGCACGATCCCAATTCCTAGTATAATACATACAGTCTCTTTACTTACCAAGTACACGATGTTGCTTACTTTCTGAGTGAATTTGCGTACTTGCGGCGATCGCCATGTTTGTTTTCAAACGTGACGTACACATGGGAACTTTTTGTTGTTCTACTTAACCGTCGTCTTATTTCTCTACGAAGCGACCAATGCGCAACATTATTTCTGCGTTTATAATAACCTACCTCTTACACAAAGTGTTTATTTACAGCATAAACCATAGAGTTGTTATGGGCGTACTTTCTAGTAGTTCGTGTTATTTAAGCCAGGTTGTGAGACGAGTCAAGTACAGCCACAAAAATCCCGTCCTAATAGTCAGGGTAAGAACACAAACGGCAAGGACGAATATGTATATACTTAAAAAGTATGTACTTACAATTGGGATACAGCCTAAGAATAAAAATATACACTTTATTATTTTTTTTACATTTAAATAAGGGGGCCGCGGTGTCTGAGCAGTTGGCCTGCCTGACTCCCACCAAGGCGAACCGGGTCCCTTCAGATTTTTGCACGTGGGAATCGTGCTGGGCGATGCCGCTGGCCAGCGGGCTTTCTCGGGGATCTACCGTTTCCCCCAAACTTTCATTCCGGCGCTGCTCATTTCACCCTCATCGGCTCTCAATACCTCGATGTTGAGAGCTGCCCAAATCTCTTCACTAACTCATATTTTAATAAATAATACAAAAACATTTTACAATGTTACAAAAATATATGCATTATTCTTTCACATGTAACATAATTTTTACATCTACAAATTGTACAATCAAGTACAGCGCTTCATTAAAAGCCTTTCGCCTTCTATCTTAATATCGTTGACTCTTAGCAGCACCTAGCGTAGAGTTACCTAATTTGGCAACCAATCTTTTATTATGAAAGAGTAAATTTTTCTAAGATCGAAAATATTTTCTGATATAAATCCCCGAAATGCACGCTCTCAGGATTACATTCTCCCATGTTTCTTGTACGGGCCGTATTACCAGTTAACTTGTTCAGTCATGGTATTATATGTAAGCTGTTTCTGTGAAAGTGTGTGAAAATGAAACTGGCAATAGGTGTTGCACCACGGGAAGTTTTGCGATTGGGAACGTGTGGTCCGTGAGGCCAGATAAAGGTGTGGAGTGAGGAGGTTTGAGCGGCTCTTAACTTCACGGGGCCTCAACAGTCGATTAGGGCAAAGCGTGGTGAGTGCGGAGNTGCTGGACTGCAATGGCGGGGGGGAAACAGGATATCCCTAAAAAAACCCGCAGACACGATTCCCGCGCGCGAAAATCAGGGAGCGACTCCGCCGACGAACCAGTTCGCCTCGGTGGAAGTCGAGCGAGCTATCTAGCAGCTGCACAATCGTGGTTTTTTTTAACTAACTACTCTAAAACTACGTGTTATGTGAGCCCGCGGAAGGGACGGGAGTTAAGTGCGTCTCAGGGCTAAGCCCCATACGCCTACAAAGGAGAGAGAATCATACAAGGAGACATGCATCACGGCAAAGAGGGACTTGGCTGCCGTGACCTGCTTTTGGAAATGAGAACCTCCCTAAGTGAACTTATAGCTAAACTATACCTAGAAGAGAAAGGGAAAAACCGGCATAGTCACCGTAAAAACCCTTTNTATGTGAGCCCGCGGAAGGGACGGGAGTTAAGTGCGTCTCAGGGCTAAGCCCCATACGCCTACAAAGGAGAGAGAGTCATACAAGGAGACATGCATCACGGCAAAGAGGGACTTGGCTGCCGTGACCTGCTTTTGGAAATGAGAACCACCCTAAGTGAACTTATAGCTAAACTATACCTAGAAGAGAAAGGGAAAATGGCCGTATCAGTGGCATTTTTGGGAATCGACAGGAAAGAATTAAAAAATTGCTTCATACATCATTATATTTAACAGAAAATGCTACAGGAGACAGAAGGATAGGAATCATGCTCTCTATTATGATTGGAAAAGTACTAGTAGACACACAATCGCGGCCCTTGCCAGTAAATGGAGATGTGTGTGTGTACATGNTGATTGGAAAAGTACTAGTAGACACACAATCGCGGCCCTTGCCAGTAAATGGAGATGTGTGTGTGTACATGTGGGAAACCCGTGGCGTGCGCGTGGTTCACGTATCCTCCACNCTCTATTATGATTGGAAAAGTACTAGTAGACACACAATCGCGGCCCTTGCCAGTAAATGGAGATGTGTGTGTGTACATGTGGGAAACCCGTGGCGTGCGCGTGGTTCACGTATCCTCCACAATGTGGCTCTGTCTTCCCATACGTAGCCACAGAACGTGCATGTAACGACGGCATGCGCAACTCCCATGGGATGTGTTACAATGGCGGAACCTCGCACGCCGTTGACATGCTTGCGTTGAGGTTGGTGGCCGTCACTTTTGAGCAACTCTTGGGAGATACAAACTGGTATGTTAATACCGGTCCGTCAGTCGAATGGTCCTGTATAGTACCACGTGCCAATAGTGTACACGCGCAATGTCAATAATACTCGTAACCTATTCGGACACCTGTGCTCGTGTTAGACACGATGACGCCCATATCTACTTTCGCTGGCTTCGAGGACCACACGTTCCTTGTCTCAAAACGATCCGTGGTGCGGCCCTTATTTCATAATAACTACAATACACGTTTCTTCTTCAGGCCAATAACTGAAGCTTACGTATACAAAATAATTAATTCAGTGTTCACGCAAGCAGTGGAAACATACGGGATTGACATAAATAGGGCCAAACTCTGCACACCATACNAATTAATTCAGTGTTCACGCAAGCAGTGGAAACATACGGGATTGACATAAATAGGGCCAAACTCTGCACACCATAAAGTGTCCCAGCAGTAAACGATATAATAAATATGTCAATTAGTTGCTAAACTTTCCCTAAAAAAAATGGAAAACAGCAAAAATAATACCCAGTACAGAATACAGAAACTACAGAACGCATGTCTACGTTATGCCTACAATTTGAAGAGAAGACAGCACATAACGGAATACTTGCAACGCTCTGGCTGATTGGCCAAGGAAAACAGAAGACTTCTCCAACCTGCCAGACAAGTCGATGGAATTGTTCAGCACAAGCAACGTATGTACCTACTTAAGAAGTTAATAGACCTAATACCTAACCACGGACATTTCATTCGCCAAAAACCAAATTAAGTGTCCCCATCCACAATAGTTATTTTTATAAAAGTCACTCACGTACTTAGCGAGCAAATTGTGGAATGACTGGCCGCCAGAAATAAAATCCTACAGTAAGAAACTCAAGTCCTCTGTAAGGCTGAAGATATATATTCTACGCAAATTTCTAAGTGCACTAAAATACATTAAAAACTGAATTGTGAAAGAGTTAGATAATTAAAATAATTTCATCATATTCGTAGGTTAAGCGCATTACTTTAAGTTTTTTTCTTCCTCCAATGTTGTTATTTTGTTGTGTATGTTACACATAATCATAATATTCTTAGCTTAATAACATTAGTTTATATAAGCTTATTAAAATTATTTTTTCATTGCTGGTGTTGAAATGAATTGATATATTTAACGTATTTGTTAAAACCGGCCTATGGCTTAACTGTACGTGGCCTGCTAACATATGGCACCTGGAGCCACCTGAAGGATGGGCAGTACTTCGGGCTCTAAAACCTCCTTGATGTAGCGGCTGCTTTTCAGATTGCATAGGAGTCGAGATCACATGTTGTATCCATTGGCGCCCCAAACCATCAAACTTGGCGTTTGTCCGCTATGCCGCTTCGCAATGCTACGGTCACCACGGTAGCGTCCAACACGTATGCTGCCATCACTGTAGGACAGGTTGAAGCGGGACTCGTCCGGAAACACTACATTTTGCCTCTCTGCACGCCAGCGACGGCGTTCACGTGCACATTGCACTCTGAGGCATTTGTGGTTTCTGGACAATGGACGCCGACGCAATGACATACGTGTCACCAGTCCAGCCCGCAAGAGACGGCGTCGATCCGTCGAAGCAGACAGGTCCACAACCTTTGCCGTGCTCCATTGTCGAGTCAATACTGTACGGTCCGTTACGGCCTTGCGGACATGATTGCAGTCATCCCGTGCTGTGGTCACATTGCGTGTTCCAGTACCCGCTCGTCGCTGCGTACGACCCTCTTCTATCCAGTGGTGCTACACACGCATCACTGTCGTACCAGTATATCCTGTACGAGCCGAAATGTCACGGTATTGCAGAACCCGTTTCCCGGAGACTAATTATTGTGCCACGTTCGAACTCACTCACAAGCCAAGTAAATAAAAAGCGTTACCCAAACGTTATTTTCATTTTAGTTTTAGTTATTATGTTAGGAAGTTCTGTTTGATGAGGTGTGCATTGCCTACTTACCTATAAAACTGGAAGTGGTGACTTTGAATATCATCTCGAGCAATAAGTCAACCATATTATTATAATAATCTCGTGTTTAAAGGCCATGACAATGTATTTCAGTGCGCGATTTCCCGGATCATTAATTCAAGAACAGAACTTAAACTACTGAATATTTTTATTCAGTTATACTTATTGATAAATAATTTGAATGCTGATAGCTATCATATACATCAGTAACTGATGCAATACGTAGTTTTCGATTAGAAATGGTAAACATTTTGCGAAAAATTAGTGATGCTTATCACAAAATCAATAAATAAGACAAGATAATGCATTCATAACTAACATAATATTATTACCTAATACTCTATAGTATTGAAATTTATATATTTTCAAGAAAAAATAAAACCGAATAAATTTTACATTCGGAGTTTTTATGAAGAATAAATTGAATTTAAATAAAGAGGTATTTAGTTTTTTAATTTTGTTAATATAAAATTGTATGCAATGATTATATATATAAACATATATTTAAACAATGATTTAGGCATGTGTACCTATTTTGTAGTTTATATTCTTCATTGTCATTAGAAAAACAGTCAGAAATTTTTTATTCTAGAAATACCTATACATTGTATTAACTATTGCTGCATTTAATGGTTTTTTAAAATTCAAATATATAGTTAATAAACAATCCAGATAGAAATATATTAAGTAGATCAAATTCAGTTCTTGATTTGATGTTTTGGAAATGCGCGGACTGCGAAATATTTCTATAGACCGTAATGCCGCAAATTACCTCTTTCCGAGCCATGGATGATGATCTTTAGTAAACAGTAATACAATATTGAGCTATGTATTTCCGCCCATCAGATGGCCGGTAAGAAATGTTGGCGATGAGATAATGTCGACTTCACATTAACACTATTTGACAAAGGACTTTAAAAAATAGGCAGCGTGCCGTGACCAGGATTCGAACCTGGGTTATTGCGGCCACAACGCAATGTACTAACCACTATACGATCACGGCTACCGTGCTGTTATAGAAGATGATGTTGATTATGAAGTAGTTTACGAAGTGCGACGCCAGCCGTCTGCGACGGTTATGCTTGAGCAATGAACCGTGGTTGCTCGTTGGTTCAGGCGGATCGTCGCCCTCCGATGCCACACGACGCGCCGCGAGCGGAAGCAGAGTCATGTAACTCCAATACGCGGTTGGTGCTTGTCAGAAAACATTCAAACATAAGCACCAACATCCTATTTTCAGAATGGTGATTTGATGAAAATGTGGGTGGGATAGTGGGCCAAGTATAGGCTATTCACAGTTACTTCACACATTTCTGAAGCCCTACTAAGGTTCTACTTTTGGTTACGGATTACGTCTTATTCCACTACATGTAACCATAAACACTGCCATGTGACTTTTACGTTTCAACTGTCAAATTGTTTTTTTTACTGTATTCAGCTGTCTGAATAATTCTGTAATTTTTCAGAAACCTTTAGATATGAATGTTCACAATAAAGGTCNTTTACTGTATTCAGCTGTCTGAATAATTCTGTAATTTTTCAGAAACCTTTAGATATGAATGTTCACAATAAAGGTCTATAAACATATTTCGGTTAGCTTTATGACTTTTTGACAATGTCTGTATTGACGATAGTTCTTATGGTTACTGTTTTACATTGTTAACATATTTGCGTTATACACGATAAAGCACATTACACATAATACAAGTTAATATTTTNGTTACTGTTTTACATTGTTAACATATTTGCGTTATACACGATAAAGCACATTACACATAATACAAGTTAATATTTTGCCACGACTGTGTTTGACCCTCTTATAACTGTAGTATTTAGTCTCTTGTTATTGNGGTTACTGTTTTACATTGTTAACATATTTGCGTTATACACGATAAAGCACATTACACATAATACAAGTTAATATTTAGCCACGACTGTGTTTGACCCTCTTATAACTGTAGTATTTAGTCTCTTGTTATTGCTATGTGTTACGTCGTTTCGCTAAAAGGACAGCCTCAGTTGGAATGAATTTCAAAACGATGGAGTAACCAGTATAATAAAAAATACAGTAAATTCAAGCACGCAACTCGTGTGTCTTATTTTTTTGTACNCTATGTGTTACGTCGTTTCGCTAAAAGGACAGCCTCAGTTGGAATGAATTTTAAAACGATGGAGTAACCAGTATAATAAAAAATACAGTAAATTCAAGCACGCAACTCGTGTGTCTTATTTTTTTGTACGTAGCGTCAAAAAACTTAAAAATATTGTTGAACATGCACACAAATAGACCTACCGTAACTTTTATTCCTCTTATACTTCTTTGCATAGGCGCTTTTTCTACTGGGTCAATTTAAATATTTTATTAATTTTCTGGCTGGGCTTGTAATTTGGTGAGATTGTGGCAAACATCCAAATCACCTAAAAGTAAGTACGTTATACCTTTGTGTTTCAAACACACGTCCAGGGTAAAGTCACAAGTTGTGATAAATAAACAAATGTGACTTTCAAATAAATAATTTCGTAATTGAACAGTTCACGGTTAAAACGTATAAATTTTGTACGTACAATATTCACAATTTCATAAACACACACACACTAGGTTAGTGTATAACGGAGAGGCAGTACAGTACATGTATTCCTGTCGTGGCAAATACAGATTTATCACATCGTACCTAGCCTAGGTGGATTTAACATATACAGCGTGGACAAACTTTATGTGGTAATTTTAACTAGTTTTCGAAGGAAGAAAAATTAACCCTTTGTTCAGCAAAAGCACCACGCAATGTCATGTCTGGCCATGTCGCGTCTCGCCACTTCTGCCAACTTCGGATTTGTAACCATCTCGCCATCACATCTAAATATTTAATAATATGTATTTGAAAATTAAAATCTTGTTTAGATATTAAATTACAAATAAAAATAATCATTTTTGCAATCAGAAGTAATAAATATACCAAATTGAAAACACATATTATTTTCCTGCTACTACTAGCGATGTGAAACTTCCCGAGAGAGACAAAGAATGAAAAAGAGCGACAAACTCCGCTCCGCCTATTCAAGTTTCTTCCTCGGACGAAAAAAAAGAGCATGTCACTAAGGCCTACACACCGTAATTTCAGCTGATATTTTTAACTATAACAGTGAAATATGCTTCCATCAGTACTACCTAAGAATTTAAATAATTCAATACGCAACGTTTAGTGTACAAATAGCGTAACAAAAAATTGGTGAAAAATATATTTTAACTAAGAACTATTGCATACTAGCCATTGCGAACATATCTTTGCTCTCCCTGTTTTTAATTCGTATTCAATACTAAATAAATATTATAATTAATTGAAGATACTAACTTAAAGTTTCATTTATTAAATAATATAATACTTTGAATTTAATGACAGTGTTATATACTTGTTGTATACAAGTTGTTTAAAAAACAGGTTGACATATGTATTACTCCTACGGTGATTTTTTTAATGTTTATTTCAAAACATCCTAAGAAATCTTGAATGGACGATAGCAACATTTCTGTCACAATATCTGGGTTATTTCGATCTAATCATCTTCCTCTTTCCTTTTCTCTTAATGCGTGTGAAATGTGCACGACAGGCTGCGCGCGCAGCTATTTCTCCCCTCGCCGGTTGCACCCTTTACCAGTAACTTCATCCACCAGCAGACGCGACGCCATAGTTAAAGCCAATAGTAATTTAGAAGCGCAGCCAGAAACCAAATTTATACATGGGAAGCAGGTACTGCACACCCAAGCAACTACACACACACGACACATAAAATTACAAAACCCTTAAAAGTCTACCCCAAAACACAGTAACATTTTCCACCGCTCACCGCAATTTACCCCATCGCCGTGAACTACGACTAGATGTAGTCTTCTATTGAGATCAGCTTATCATAATTCTTGTAGAAGTGCTGCGCGACCAAGCGAAGTGAAGTCCAGGCGGCCGAAGACAAAACAGTGACGTGATAAACGGCTCATCTGTCTCTTAAACGGCTTTGCGATCATTCTTTAGATAAGACGTGATCGCAGCAGTGGCGAGACAGCTCGCTAGGCGCACGACGAGCGTTCTGAAGACGGCAGCTTATGCCGCGCCGTCGCGTCTGATGAGATGACCCGAGTAATGCAGAAGTTTACTGACGAGTCTCACGTGTAGAACCACCTGCTGCGAGCAACACACGGGCCACCACTAACAAACGTCGTGACTTAAACAAACATATTTACGTCTCGTTAAGTTCGGTAAGTGACATTGCATTTACAATGAAAATTTTTAATTGTTATTAGGAAAAATTCACACAAATTTGTGTTACAAAGTGTTTAATTTGTAAACATTATATGTTGTGTCATTTCCAAAAAAAAATAAAACAACATTCAGTATATAGCGTTTTCGTATTCGAATGTCAGAATCACCGTTTTATCCATTTACAATGAAAAATACCTTCTTTGCAGACATATCAAGTAAAAGAGCTAGGTCTTCATGGAAATGTCCACGAAATCACATATAGAAAATGTTTTTGGACTCTTAATCACCAATAGTGTAGGCGTGTTTTCGTAATTTTTTATTTTTTTTTGCTAACCATAAATTAAAGATATTTCTCCTACACAGAACCCAGTAATCCTGATGTATTACTGAAATGTAAAATAAATGTCACAACATTTCTACAACATTACTGACATGTATCTGAAATATATCTGTGCTGTATGGGCTTAAAATAATTAAAAGTAATGGTTTCAGTTTTCGTTCTTGCGTTTTTAGAATATTACTTGGCTTATTTTGTGTATGTTTTTAATTAAAGATCAAAATTATTTATTTTGACGCGTAATCGTGTAGAAAATGTGATGGCGCTTTTATTTGTCGAAAATTACACAACATGTCTACAAGCTGAATAAAGTTTAGTACACATATATGACAAATCTTTTTTGAAACGCGCTCAATGACATGCGGGAAATGTAATCTAATGCAAATACAATAAATATGTTGCATTCGTGGGTGGGTACCTAAATTGCATTACCTCGCAGATCTGTGAGGAAGAACGCAGAGACACAATAGCAAGGCTGTCTTGGTGTTTTAGACATAAACTGGAAACAGGAAATCCTAATATCTGTGCCTCGCATAGTGTTATATCCATCAACCTATCACAAATAATAACATGCATGTATGCCTAACTGCCGACAATATGTGGCAATATTCCGTAAACCTAAAACCAAACGAAATTGCGAATAGATAATGTCGTTTTTTAAAATAAAATTTTTTAATAAACACACGTGCCCTAGCAAAGCTAAGCACCAAGTTTGTGTGTGATATTGCATAGAGGCGTTTTGTTTAAAATGTTGTTTATTAATTGCGCTATGGAAATTTTTATTGTGTTTTATAAATTTGTTGAATTCCATGTGCATAATAAATGTAATTAAACTTTATGTTAACACAAATAAAAAAACACAGCCGTTTGTATACTAATATATATGTTCCGTCAGACTTCCACCCATTCATTGAGAAACGAAGATTATTACTGCCAACATCGAGTTTTGTGTTACAGAATAATTTAGAAAATGGAATGTAAGGTTAGGACGAGTATCTATCAAATAACGTTACTATAAGCGGAAATGGAAAACTTATAATAATTAACTGGTGTCTTACTACTGCTGCCTTGGTAATAATTGTTTCCGGTACGGGGAGAATCCATATTTTCAAAATACGGAGAGCATATAGGTGTAGAGAGTTTTTGTAAGACATTTCCCTAAATATATTTTTGATTTGATGACATTTTAAGTAATGCACACTCATAAGTTTCACACAATTGGGTGAAATGCTATCGTAAACGAAGTTTGTTTGTAAGATAGAAGGGCTAAATTGTTTGCGGTTCATAAATTACTTTGAGAAAAATTCGCGTCCCTAAAGTCATACATATTTTAATGTAAGCTCTAATGGGAGTATTCATAAAAATCTAACGTTTATGATTTTAGTATATGTTAACGTAAATTTTTATCATACCAACGCCATTATTCATAAATTGCATTAATTGAGAGTTTTATTAACATTTATTGTAAATATTTTACTGCCAACTAATTTACTTAAAAGAAATATTATTTCGTGTTTTCCTGTAACCACTAATTTTAAGCTGACTACAAATGTGTATACTTTTAAAAATAGTTAGGACCGTAATTAATTTGTGACCAGTTATGAATTTAAGACTGCTTACAATTATTAAAAAAGTTATATTAATACTCACAGATAAATAAACAACTCACTTTTATAAATTTAAATTTTATTATAAAAGGTGAACTTTTTATATGGTGAAATATACTTTAATTACTCAATTAAAGATTACCCGCATTTAGTGAGCCTGATTGTTATTTTTCCATACATCTGCCGTAGCCTTCCTTCTTTTGTTCACGACAGAGTCAAATGCGTAGACCCAACTTTTTAAAGTCACGTGTTTAAAAACTTCCATTATAGTTTAGGAAGCAAACTGAAAAACATTTTCCGTGTACGTAAAAACAATTCCGGTTTAAAGAGACAGTAGGTTTCAGTTTCAGTTTTATCGCCTCCCTCCAACAATAATAATTCCAAATATGACATCGCACTTCCCATTAAATCCACTTCGCGTAGTGAAACAAAATACCCCAAATTCTTAAGAGGTATCTTCCCCAGCGACGCTCCCAGCTCACGACGTTATAAGTTTCTCCCAGTTCTTTTAGAACACTGGCGAGCCTGTCTTACCTCGTTTGCCACACTTCCGGTTGAAAAGATTGCTTGAGACATCCGCATGTGAGGACGCTAGGTGTCCCTCCTTTCTTGACCACTTTCCCTTTCTGCCATAGGGTGGAGAGGTAACAGACACTCCCTCAACCCCTGCAGGCATAGTCTGTTCACTGTTAACTAAATCGTATTTGAATCAACATTTTAAAAATATCACTGTTCCTACCTGCGTGCATTTTAACAGGCATTGTGATAGGCAAGCGTCCAGTTAAGTTGGTAACGTCCCGACGGAGGGAAAACATTTCCCTGTCTTAACGTTGAATTTAAAATGTTTTGTAAACATTTGTGAAACCTGAAATGATTTGTTTTGCTTTCTGTTTTTAATGCATGCAAGTGTAAGAATAAGGACATTTGTAAAATTTTTACTTTTATAATAAATTTATAGTTTTCCTTGACTGACGTATGAAAAAAGTGATCAAGGCGTTGGAAATGTATATTTTGCATATTATGGAAGTATACGGAACTATAATACAAATAAATATTAAGCAGGGTTAAAAAAAAAAGTTCCGTTTACCTTGAACAGTCTATTCCAACTCACGTTCCCGCTGCACTAGCAGTGGAGAAACACGCATCGCCGACTGTCCGCGGTAGCTTCATTTTATTGTCCGCNTCACGTTCCCGCTGCACTAGCAGTGGAGAAACACGCATCGCCGACTGTCCGCGGTAGCTTCATTTTATTGTCCGCTGGATGTTCTGGCACGTGGGCAGCAGATTTTCACATTTTCTACCAGCTAAGAACACAAAATATATCATCTGCGCGCCGACGTATTTGGTTCAAGCTTTGTCCCCGATATACACTTCTGACGCAGTTCACATGTTTCCACTAAAATATGTTCCTTCATTTTTTTATAAAACGTACTACTGGAAATTTTNACTTCTGACGCAGTTCACATGTTTCCACTAAAATATGTTCCTTCATTTTTTTATAAAACGTACTACTGGAAATTTTTTTTTAAAATTAAAAGGAGGCAAAGTAATTACTGAAAAAAGTGATAAATCATAAAAATTTTAACATATGAGAGTTTTCTTTGAAACGAATTGTCCTGGATAAGCTGCATAAAGTTTAACACAGGTATGGTAATATTAACAAAGAAATTACAACTTATCTGTTAGCAGGAAATACATTATTATTCTTTGAAAACATATAATGGTTAAAACGCGCAGGGGTAAAACGACTGAAAACGTTATAGGGCAGTATATTCTGTACTGTTGCAACACTCAGGCGTTTGCTTCAAGACAGCAGTATACTGAACTATTATTTTTCGAAAATTGAGTTTTTCGTAACGTCGGCAACACAAATGTATGACGACGATAAATACACTGTTGAATATAAAGTGTAATGGGAGAGGTTTCATAGGCAGAGACGAAAATAAAGAAGGTTGCCAGTAAAGCTCTGAGATGTTGCGAAGGAGAGTAAGTAGACTGTGTATATTGAGCAGGGGTGACCTAATGAAGCGAAGACGAGCAGACCCGCGGGAATTCCTATGTGTGCAGTTGGTCTGACTCGCTGCAGGCTGTGTGTGTGTGCAAGGGTATAGAGTGTCGGTGATTGGCTGGCCTTAGGACTTGTAGCGGGGTGATGTGGATGTGAGGCTGGGATCACAACTATCGTAATATTTAACATTCCTGAATTTACCATTAAACATAAATAAACGCATATCCACCACCTTGCATTTTATTTCAAAGTGCGTATTCATGTCTAAGGAATGTCCTCAGAAGGCGGTGGCACATTCGTCTGCCCATCGAAAGTTACAGATTGGTAAATATTTAATGGATGGATAGAAAAAAAAGGTATCTGTGCGATTGGTTTAAGATCACGTGACCGCCGGACGGACGGACGACTGACAATTGCGACGGATGGCTGCGAGTCCAGCTTAAGCTGGCAGGAGTACTCAGGCGGTGTTCCCTCAGAAACGACGGCTTGCCTTCAGCTTTTGCGAGTTCGCCCACGATTAATTTAAATATTTCGATAGTTTCTCCTTCCAAACGTATGGATGGTACAGTACCAAAATAAAAATAATATCAAATGCCATTTGTAGCTAAGTATCTACTTGACAGCGGCTTCATAGAGATGGAACCAGTACTCCGTATAATAGAGACCAGACATCGAACCGGCTACGTCCTATATTAACGAACCATCCCTGCATTTCCCTAGAGTGATTTTCGAAAAACCATGGATACCCGAAATCAATATGGCTGCGCCAGTAATGAAACACAGGTCTTTCCGAATACGAGTCGAGTGTTTTACCAATGCGCTATCCCACTTGGTACAAAGAATAACTGTATAATTTATATCAGGAGTGTTCAACTAACCATCATAGCATTCAGTATATAAATATGACGAGGTGCAAAGGAAGAAAAATTTGTTATTACGCTATAATGTCCTGATCAAACTGAATTACGTTGTCTGCGCATGATTAACTGTAATGAATTTCCATAGCGTTCTCAGCACATGCCGAAACCGTTACGTCGTTATTCGTCCCCAAAGCAGGTGAATCAGGGCAGACTATCTATTATGTACCTGCTGATTACAATACCGCCTTGCTTTAATACCTTCAGCGACCTCAGGATTCGAGGCTGCTGATGGGAATAAAGCCGCTGCGGCAGTATCCTGCGAAGGGACAGACACAGAAGCGCAGGCGGCCGCAGGGCTTTGAGCGGAAGCCGCGGGTGGATGGCGCCGAACAGGAAGGAGCGCCCTCGACTCGCGCGCGGTAATGGGGCGGTCGCCGTTTAATCAGCCGCCGCGCAGGCGAAGCCGGTGCTGCAAGGCGTGGCGAGGCCAGGTCGATCTCCTACAGGCGACACGCCTAATCGCGTTAATCCATGCCCACGACCCTCCTTCCCCTTGACTCGTCTGAGCCGATTCACGTGTCACTATGGTAATGTTCATTCTACTCAGGTTAGGAACAAAACGAGCTCTCTTATGGGAGAGTTTGTCATAGGGGAAAATTTCCGCCACTAGGTGCGCAGTGTTCCAAAGAGGCCTCTATTAATCAAAATTTCAAGGTACGTGGATAATAAAAAAGATATATTTTACTTAGTTACAAAGTAATATTATATTTGATTTTTATTATTGGAATTATTTTGTTTTTTAACGTAGAAAATATAGGAAATCTGATACACATGAGACACTAGCGCTTACCCAGTGAAAAAAAAAATGTATTTGCCAAACTAAAAGCATTGAGCTTCCCAACTTGAATAGAATAAATCTTATCTAGGGGCACCTGTTTTTCAAGAAAACATTTCAGGACAAGTTGTGTTCCAAAACACTTTGGTTCTAAACAACTTTCGTGATTGGATAATTAGAATTGTTACGCGTCTTGGCTTTCTGCCCACCAATCACGGACAGTCAGTATCGAAGAAACTTTGCTTTCTGATTATTAGTTTATAATTATGGGTATAAGGAAAGCCGTCTAAATCATAAAAGATTTAGAAGTTGGAAAATTTTCGTACTCAGAAATAAATTCCAAGATGAATTCATGTACGCACATTATCAAGTGCATATTCGCGCAACATACATAACAAACTATGTATATTTTTTTTCACGAAAATCATTTCCAAAAATTCATATAGGTACATTTTAAATTTTAAAGCTTTATTTTTTACAATTTATATTTTTATCGATTTCATATATTAAATACATGGTAGTACGTATTCAATTAAAATTTATTAGCAGGCTGTTTGAAAACATTTCTTTCACGTTCTTAGTAATACCAGCATATTTCGAATGTATAATTAAATCATTTCTTCAACGATTTCTCACACTAATTATTTTCAACCTTTAATGCTCGTCTCTTCTTCCTTAAATTATCAGAAACACTCTCCGTTTAATGGACTCTCGCCTTTGATTACTTATTTATCACTGAGGCGGCTGTTTTTGTAAGGAAATATTCTTGGTAACTGAAATGCATTTATATCTACTAGGGCATAATTGTTTATTATTTTAATACTTTTTGTAAATACGAACGATATCTCCTTATTGTTTTCTGCTCAAAACTTCTCTATTTTAATAATTAGCCGCCTTAATTGATCGTATACGAATGCAGTAGTTTGAAACACTCCAATTTAGGAAACTCCGTCAAGCATTATCGTCTTCGTTTTGCTGAACACATTATTTTAGTGCAAATTACACATATTACTAATTAAATGTGAAGTTAAATGTTTGCAGTATGTATATTACGTCTACGCATCAAGCTAGTTTACTATACAGGCTGGTCCTCAACTACATGTACAAACGTTGTGAGGTGATTCCCTACGCAAAATGGAATATAAAACATGATGTGAACTATGTCGTACAGTAATTCGCAAAGGTGGTAGCCACCCTGGCAATTCGATATATCAAACGGTGTTAACTGAAAATAGTAAAACTCACATGATATGGAAGAGTAATTGTGTAGATGTTTTATTTAACCAAGACCTGAAACCTGCGAACAGTTGTGGAGTACTATTATCCCCGTACAGTGAGAAAATAGGGGTGGTATTATAATATCCTACCAATGTGTGTGTGTAACCCTAGGGTATTTCTTTAATACGTCATAATCATACGTAAAGTACGTTAATGCTCAAAAAACGTGCAGTAACGTATGATTATGACGTATTTACAAAATACCCGAGGGTTACACACACATTAGTATGTTAATAACATACCACCCCCTAGTGTATCAATGTAAGGGATGATAAAATGCCACAACTTTTCGCAAAATTTAGGTATCGATTAAAGAAAACACTATGCACAGAATGGCTCTTTCATCTCATGTAGGTTTCATTATTTTCCGGTAAAACCATTTCAAATATCGATTTTCAAGGGTAGCTACCTCCCTTACGAGTTACTGTACGACATTGTTCGTATAATGGTTTCTATCCCATTTTGCATAGGAAATCGCCTCACGGCGTTTGTACCTGTAATTCATTACCACTCTGTATAAAGTAGAAGTTTTATCTTAGGGTAACAAAATAGAACATGAACTGAGAAGAAAAGAGTTTTATCATAAAAGAGTGAAGCTCAATAGCATTTCATCTATCTGAAATGTACAAAAACATTGCGTTGGTAAATAGTTCATAACTTTGCAGCAGGGCTCGCTACATTATAAAAACTCGCGAGGTATGGATATGATAAAGTTTAGGCGCTCATAGATTATATGGGACGAGACTAAAATCACTAAAGCTGATATTACATGATACCCGCTCTCGTACTAGGTCTTGAACAAACTCCCACAAAGCTTGGTACATGAGCCAATATATCAGCCGCTGTGATAGCTGGCATTGAAGATTCCTATTACACCACAGCAGTTAGCGTAATAGCACTTGAAACACCGGAAATTGTAGTTTTTTGTCTTTAAACTACCATGTTATTATTCACATACAGCATTTTAGAAACAAAAATTGTTTGACGGTGTTTCGATCTCACATCCAAAATAAATCGTTTCAATCCACGCGATACAACTGTCCAATTCTTTAACCCATTCAGACCCAGTGTACACAATTGTGTACATTAAATACGTGTAGGTAATTTCTTTTTCAGCACTGCACACTGCGAAGTTCAATGACCAATGATCTTACCTGTTGGTAAATAATTCGCAAACCGTCTTTCTGGTCTAGGACATAATTTGTTCATATAATTATAGCCCAACATACAGCCGCCAGCTGATTGGCTGTGTAACGAAACAAGTACTGTGTCGACTTTAATACAGTATGCATTGTATGCATTATAAGATTTTTTGTTTGCAACACCTTAATCCGTAAATTAAAGTGGGCCTGAAAGAGTTAATGTGTTTTAATAAGCTATTTAAACGCATCCCTGTAAAATCACTCGTATTAAAATCGTATTGTATGTCTAATATAACAAAAATTGAGTGCGGGATTTAACAGTGATTAATAGTTGACATCGTCAATATTATTCGTCTTTATCGAATTTTTAAGCTTAAAAATTTGTGTGCATGTTCACCACTGTCTTTTTAAGTTTGTCAACGCTACGTACAAAAAAATAAGACACACGAGTTGCGTGCTTCAATTTACTGTATTTTTTATTATACTGGTTGCTCCATCGTTTTACTATTTATTCCAACTTAGGCCGTCATTTTAGTGAAATGACGTAACACATAACAATAACAAGAGACTAAATACTACAGTTATAAGAGGGTCAAACACAGTCGTGGCAAAATATTAACTTGTATTATGTGTAATGTGCTTTATCGTGTATAACGCAAATATGTTAACAATGTAAAACAGTAACCATAAGAACTATCGTCAATACAGACATTGTCAAAAAGTCATAAAGCTAACCGAAATATGTTTATAGACCTTTATTGTGAACATTCATATCTAAAGGTTTCTGAAAAATTACAGAATTATTCAGACAGCTGAATACAGTAAAAAAAACAATTTGACAGTTGAAACGTAAAAGTCACATGGCAGTGTTTATGGTTACATGTAGTGGAATAAGACGTAATCCGTAACCAAAAGTAGAACCTTAGTAGGGCTTCAGAAAAGTTTGAAGTAACTGTGAATAGCCTATACTTGGCCCACTATCCCACCCACATCTTCATCAAATCGCCATTCTGAAAATAGGATGTTGGTGCTTATGTTTGAATGTTTTCTGACAAGCACCAACCGCGTATTGGAGTTACATGACTCTGCTTCCGCTCGCGGCGCGTCGTGTGGCATCGGAGGGCGACGATCCGCCTGAACCAACGAGCAACCGCGGTTCATTACTCAAGCATAACCGTTGCAGACGGCTGGCGTCGCACTTAGTAAACTACTTCATAATCAACATCATCTTCTATAGCAGCACGGTAGCCGTGATCGTATAGTGGTTAGTACATTGCGTTGTGACCGCAATAACCCAGGTTCGAATCCTGGTCACGGCACGCTGCCTATTTTTTAAAGTCCTTTGTCAAATACTGTTAATNCCGCAATAACCCAGGTTCGAATCCTGGTCACGGCACGCTGCCTATTTTTTAAAGTCCTTTGTCAAATACTGTTAATGTGAAGTCGACATTTCTCATCGCCAACATTTCTTACCGGCCATCTGATGGGCGGAAATACATAGCTCAATATTGTATTACTGTTTACCTAAGATCATCATCCATAGCTCGGAAAGAGGTAATTTGCGGCATTACGGTCTATAGAAATATTTCGCAGTCCGCGCATTTCCAAAACATAAAATCAAGAACTGAATTTGATCTACTTAATATATTTCTATCTGGGTTGTTTTATTAACTATATATTTGAATTTTAAAAAACCATTACATGCAGCAATAGTTAATACAATGTATAGGTATTTCTAGAATAAAAAATTTCTGACTGTTTTTCTAATGACAATGAAGAATATAAACTACAAAATCGGTACACATGCCCAAATCATTGTTTAAATATATGTTTATATATATAATCATTGCATACAATTTTATATTAACAAAATTAAAAAACTAAATACCTCTTTATTTAAATTCAATTTATTCTTCATAAAAACTCCGAATGTAAAATTTATTCGGTTTTATTTTTTCTTGAAAATATATAAATTTCAATACTATAGAGTATTAGGTAATAATATTATGTTAGTTATGAATGCATTATCTTGTCTTATTTATTGATTTTGTGATAAGCATCACTAATTTTTCGCAAAATGTTTACCATTTCTAATCGNGCATTATCTTGTCTTATTTATTGATTTTGTGATAAGCATCACTAATTTTTCGCAAAATGTTTACCATTTCTAATCGAAAACTACGTATTGCATCAGTTACTGATGTATATGATAGCTATCAGCATTAAAATTATTTATCAATAAGTATAACTGAATAAAAATATTCAGTAGTTTAAGTTNGCATTATCTTGTCTTATTTATTGATTTTGTGATAAGCATCACTAATTTTTCGCAAAATGTTTACCATTTCTAATCCAAAACTACGTATTGCATCAGTTACTGCTGTATATGATAGCTATCAGCATTCAAATTATTTATCAATAAGTATAACTGAATAAAAATATTCAGTAGTTTAAGTTCTGTTCTTGAATTAATGATCCGGGAAATCGCGCACTGAAATACATTGTCATGGCCTTTAAACACGAGATTATTATAATAATATGGTTGACTTATTGCTCGAGATGATATTCAAAGTCACCACTTCCAGTTTGATAGGTAAGTAGGCAATGCACACCCCATCAATCAGAACTTTCTTACATAATAACTAAAACTTAAATGAAAATAACGTTTGGGTAACGCTTTTTATTTACTTGGTTATTATTTACGATAATATTAGAATGACTATCACTTAAGCCAAAGGTGCCTGAAATTTGCTGTAGTTTCAGTATTAGCACTCTCTCCACCCTTACACTAAAACTAGCTTTTTCTTTTATTTACCATATTTAACAAATATTGTAACACACATATTAGTGCACGGTCTTTAGCTTTCTTTGTACGAGCTTGTAAAGATTCTCTTTGTGGCAAACAGTCGGAACAGCTTCCGTTGAAGGGAATGATGCCGACGGCTTGGCAAGTGAAAGAAGCCATACATGCTACCTTTAATTTCCCACGTAAGAACAATTCACCGAAATCTGACTTCAGAAACAATATCGAAAATTAAAGGACTGCAATCGTACCAACTTGAGTGTCGCCAAAACTGCCGGACGATGCAGCGGGGTAGCTCGGTTGTCGATCCTGTTAATCTCCTCTCGTGGATGGAGAATTTTTTTCCGGCTCAAGCATCAAATACTTTATTGACCTAGCCTGCCGTTCCTGTTTCCACTGCCTGGTGGTCTGCAGAGCTCTACGCTTCACTCTGCCCACAGCAGTACCAACTTCTGCAGCTTCAAACCACGAAGCCCAGCAGCGGTTTCTCCTTTACAAGTGAAATAAAACTTCACCGTGCAGGTTCAGTGGTGCGTGTGATCTCGAAAATGATGCTCCGTCGAAGAAAAGGAGGAAATTACTACTGGTGGTGGTGTTCCGTACACGTGTAAGCTGCATCACCACAAGTTGCGTCAACCTAGTTACATAAGTACTTAATTAAATCGTTTTAAATTGCCGTGGAAGGTAAAATTCAATTTTTCTGCATACTGTCGTAAAACGTAACGCTAATAACTAATCATATCACTTTATCAGTAAGACAATCTCCGTGTTGTAATTGATATGAAAGTCAGTTGATGGCACCAGGGATGTTGAAGTGGGAGTTCCAGGTAAGCCATGATTGTGTGTGTTTTCGGGTGTGTATCAGATAGTGATAATTACGGGAAAAGAGAATGCGCACATGGGCCCTGTTTCTAAATGTAATTCAAATTACGTTTAGTTGAATTCCTGCCCTTTCCCGCGCAAAAAAATCCTGTTATCCTATAGGCACAAAGTAATGATTGAAGATGCAACAGTTCAAAGAAATATTATTTAATATACGTAGCATTCTAATACGAGTATTTAAAGACTCATGTACAATATATTTTCTGCAATAAGACACGTTCAGCATAACTCAATATTCAATAAGTATCAAACAGATTAAGGGACGGCACAATTATTATGACAGGGAGGTTTTTAGTATATATGTTGGATATGAAGTACATTTTAACGAGTTTATTAAAAATTAAGGAAGAAAAATAAGGTATTTGTATTACGTAAAGCACCACGAGAAAAAATCGTGCTATTGCACTTTGAAATAAACAGGACAATAAGCGGATAAGTTTACGATCGGAGGAAATAGCTTTTAATTGCGTGATATTCTGTGCTACTTTTGCTGTAAACTCGTTGTAATTATTGTATTCAAAGTTGCTGATTCGTGATTAAATAAGGTTAAAATATGCGTATTTTAGAATACAGCACCTGTCTACAGCTGCCATAGAAAACCGCAAAGTGTGTTAGGTGTCTTACTAGCCTCTTGCTTAATGTAAGTGAGTCAGGCAGAACGGTTTACAGTTTGGCTTCACTTCACGAATAGCTGAACACGCTCGATAATTTAAATTTTAAAGTTATAACAGGGATGTTTAATTTTAAAACAACATTTATAAATTTACAAACAAAGTATGAAAATTCCGAAAGAAGTAGAATAAAAGTCGCCTAACTTACAGTGGCATCCAACGAATAGTTTCGTATATTTCTAAGCACACACATTAAAAGTACCTTCTTTTTATGATGACAGGCTCAAAGGCATATTTTGTTACAAAAAAAAACTTAACTAATTGTGTAGACACTTGTCTATGATAAAGGTCATAAAGGAGTCGCTTTTAAAAGCAAAGTAAGGGAGGAAACGTTGCCTTAACTCAGGCCGATAATTGGGTTCTTTGTCCACGATTTATTTATAATGTTTTTTGTTACTTGTTATTGTGCGCCACACAAAGTGTGACGAATATCAAGGGAACTGGTTGTAACAACTTAAAACGCGATAGGATTTACTCGTAATTGGAAGCCGGAGGCACTCTGAAGTATTAAGACTTTCATTGCTTTCTGTTATTATTCCCAAGAGTCATTGTAAGTCATGATGAAGCTGAGTTCAAATCATTCCTGATTATTTGCTCAGGTCCGTACTTCACAAACACAAAGGTTTGACGGCATTTTAATCTGAAACTCATCTACGTATTGTACGCTTTTGAATGAATTTATTTATTGTACTAAAATTTTATTTTAAACATTATGTTTCCACAATATTAATATTGCATGTATATTTTTTAATGCTGAAGTATTATTAAACGTTTCAAACATGATGTAAACAATAACAATATATATTTTTTTGGATAGAGTGGTTTTAAATATTTAACTTTATTATATACGAGAGAATGTACAAATCAAATCTTCGGGTGTAACATTGTCTTTCTTAAATGCTTGTGTTTCATATATCATATATTCGAAGATCATTTATACCAGATAAATGTTTAATTTAATGTTATAGAATAAATATGACTTTTAATACAACAAACTTGCAAAGTTGTAAAGGTTCTTATAAAAAACATGATCGCTGCTTAAAGATTGTGTTTACTATATTAAGCAAAATGACTTACAAATATAAACTTTTGTTTGTAAAAATTGCAGCACACAGAAATAATGGCCCGAATTAATCCAAACTCGGAGGATGTGTAGAAAAATGTACCAGCCTCGTTGACGTTAAAGGGTGCCATATCAGCTTGTGAGTGAGTTTGAACGGGGCAGAATAATTAGTCTCCGGGAAACGGGTTCTGCAATACCATGACATTTCGGCTCGTACAGGGCATACTGCTACGACAGTGATGAGTGTGTGGCACCAGTGGATAGAAGAGGGTCGTACGCGACGAGCGGGTACTGGAACACGCAATGTGACCACAGCACGGGATGACCGCAATCATGTCCGCAAGGCCGTAACGGACCGTACAGAGTTGGCTTGACAATGGAGCACGGCAAAGGTTGTGGAGCTGTCTGCTTTCACGGATTGACGCCGTCTGTTGCTGGCTGGACTGGTGACACGTATGTCATTGCGTCGGTCTCCATTGTCCAGAAACCACAAATGCCTCAGAGTGCAATGTGCACGTGAACGACGTCGCTGGCGTGCAGAGAGGCAAAATGTAGTGTTTCCGGACGAGTCCCGCTTCAACCTGTCCTACAGTGATGGCCGCATACGTGTTGGACGCTACCGTGGTGACCGTAGCATTGCGAAGCGGCATAGCGGACAAACGCCAAGTTTGATGGTTTGGGGCGCCAATGGATACAACATGTGATCTCGACTCCTATGCAATCTGAAAAGCAGCCGCTACATCAAGGAGGTTTTAGAGCCCGAAGTACTGCCCATCCTTCAGGAGGCTCCAGGTGCCATATGTTAGCAGGCCACGTACAGTTAAGCCATAGGCCGGTTTTAACAAATACGTTAAATATATAAATTCATTTCAACACCAGCAATGAAAAAATAATTTTAATAAGCTTATATAAACTAATGTTATTAAGCTAAGAATATTATGATTATGTGTAACATACACAACAAAATAACAACATTGGAGGAAGAAAAAAACTTAAAGTAATGCGCTTAACCTACGAATATGATAAAATTATTTTAATTATCTAACTCTTTCACAATTCAGTTTTTAATGTATTTTAGTGCACTTAGAAATTTGCGTAGAATATATATCTTCAGCCTTACAGAGGACTTGAGTTTCTTACTGTAGGATTTTATTTCTGGCGGCCAGTCATTCCACAATTTGCTCGCTAAGTACGTGAGTGACTTTTATAAAAATAACTATTGTGGATGGGGACACTTAATTTGGTTTTTGGCGAATGAAATGTCCGTGGTTAGGTATTAGGTCTATTAACTTCTTAAGTAGGTACATACGTTGCTTGTGCTGAACAATTCCATCGACTTGTCTGGCAGGTTGGAGAAGTCTTCTGTTTTCCTTGGCCAATCAGCCAGAGCGTTGCAAGTATTCCGTTATGTGCTGTCTTCTCTTCAAATTGTAGGCATAACGTAGACATGCGTTCTGTAGTTTCTGTATTCTGTACTGGGTATTATTTTTGCTGTTTTCCATTTTTTTAGGGAAAGTTTAGCAACTAATTGACATATTTATTATATCGTTTACTGCTGGGACACAGTATGGTGTGCAGAGTTTGGCCCTATTTATGTCAATCCCGTATGTTTCCACTGCTTGCGTGAACACTGAATTAATTATTTTGTATACGTAAGCTTCAGTTATTGGCCTGAAGAAGAAACGTGTATTGTAGTTATTATGAAATAAGGGCCGCACCACGGATCGTTTTGAGACAGGGAACGTGTGGTCATCGAAGCCAGCGAAAGTAGATATGGGCGTCATCGTGTCTAACACGAGCACAGGTGTCCGAATATGTTACGAGTATTATTGACATTGCGCGTGCACACTATTAGCACGTGGTACTGTACAGGACCATTCGATTGACGGACCGCTGTTAACGTATCAGTTTGTATCTCACAAGAGTTGTTCAAAAGTGACGGCCACCAACCTCGACGCAAGCATGTCAACGGCGTGCGAGGTTCCGCCATTGTAACACATCCCATGGGAGTTGCGCATGCCGTCGTTACATGCACGTTCTGTGGCTACGTATGGGAAGACAGAGCCACATTGCGGAGGTTACGTGAACCACGCGCACACAATGGGTTTCCCCACATGTACACACACACATCTCCATTTACTGGCAAGGGCCGCGATTGTGTGTCTACTAGTACTTTTCCAATCATAATAAAGAGCATGATTCCTATCCTTCTGTCTCCTGTAGCATTTTCGGTTAAATATAATGATGTATGAAGCAATTTTTTAATTCTTTCCTGTCGAAAGGGTTTTTACGGTGACTATGCCGGTTTTTCCCTTTCTCTTCTAAGTATAGTTTAGCTATAAGTTCACTTAAGGAGGTTCTCATGGCCAAAAGCAGGTCACGGCAGCCAAATCCCTCTTTGCCGTGATGCATGTCTCCTTGTATGATTCTCTCTCCTTTGTAGGCGTATGGGGCTTAGCCCTGAGACGCACTTAACTCCCGTCCCTTCCGCGGGCTCACATAACACGTAGTTTTAGAGTAGTTAGTTATAAAAAAAACCACGATTGTGCAGCTGCTAGATAGCTCGCTCGACTTCCACCGAGGCGAACTGGTTTGTCGGCGGAGTCGCTCCCTGATTTTCGCGCGCGGGAATCGTGTCTGCGGGTTTTTTTAGGGATATCCTGTTTCCCCCCCGCCATTGCAGTCCAGCACCACTCCGTACTCACCTCGCTTCGCCCTAATCGACTGTCGAGGCCCCCTGAAGTTAAGAGCCACTCAAACCTCTTCACTCCACACCTTTATCTGTCCTCACGGAGCACACGTTCCCAATCTCAAAACTTCCCGTGGTGCAACACCTATTGCCAGTTTCATTTTCACACACCATCACAGAAACAGCTTACATATAATACCATGACTGAACAAGTTAACTGGTAATACGGCCCGTACAAGAAACATGGGAGAATGTAATCCTGAGAGCGTGCATTTCGCGCATTTATATCAGAAAAACTTGTCGATCTTAGAAAAATATACTCTTTCATAATAAAAGATTAGTTGCCAAATTAGGCAACTCTACGCTAGGTGCTCCTAAGAGACAACGATATTAAGATAGAAGGCGAAAGGCTTTTAATGAAGCGCTGTACTTGATTGTACAATTTGTATATATCAAAATTATGTTACATATGAAAGAATAATGCATATATTTTTGTAACATTGTAAAATATTTTTGTATTATTTATTAAAATATGAGTTAGTGAAGAGATTTGGGCAGCTCTCAACATCGAGGTATTGAGAGCCGATGAGGGTGAAATGAGCAGCGCCGGAATGAAAGTTTGGGGGAAACGGTAGATCCCCGAGAAAGCCCGCTGGCCAGCGGCATCGCCCAGCACGATACCCACGTGCAAAAATCTGAAGGGACCCGGTTCGCCTTGGTGGGAGTCAGGCAGGCCAACTGCTCAGACACCGCGGCCCCCTTATTTAAATGTAAAAAAAAATAATAAAGTGTATATTTTTATTCTTAGGCTGTATCCCAATTGTAAGTACATACTTTTTAAGTATATACATATTCGTCCTTGCCGTTTGTGTTCTTACCCTGGCTATTAGGACGGGATTTTTCTGGCTTTACTTGACTCGTCTCACAACCTGGCTTAAATAACATGAACTACTAGAAAGTACGCCCATAACAACTCTATGGTTTATGCTGTAAATAAACACTTTGTGTAAGAGGTAGGTTATTATAAACGCAGAAATAATGTTGCGCATTGGTCGCTTCGTAGAGAAATAAGACGACGGTTAAGTAGAACATCAAAAAGTTCCCATGTGTACGTCACGTTTGAAAACAAACATGGCGATCGCCGCAAGTACGCAAATTCACTCAGAAAGTAAGCAACATCGTGTACTTGGTAAGTAAAGAGACTGTATGTATTATACTAGGAATTGGGATCGTGCTAGTATATACTTGTGACATCACTGGTGGGGCGAAGTATGGACGTGTATATACTTCACGGTAACTGAGATACAGCATAAATGTAANACTTGTGACATCACTGGTGGGGCGAAGTATGGACGTGTATATACTTCACGGTAACTGAGATACAGCATAAATGTAAGACTGTTTCGACTTTGGGTACTTCATAACGCACATTTTGCAAGAAATCTTCGTCAAGTAGTACAGTCAGAAAACTTACTATTGTATCTAAGAAGATGTTGGCACTAATTTAAAGTGTATGTGTAGTAATTTATTGTATGTACATTTTACTCATATATAAAAATTACAACTTTCATGGCTGAAATGGATACGGGTAAAATCGACAGTAAATTTTTTTTGCAAAATTCTTTAACAAAAGTTTTTATAATGACGGTAATGCTTGATGAGGGTATTTTTTGCGACATGTTTTTTCCTGAAACACTCAGAATGGAAATACGTTAAAATTTGATTAAAATTGACAGTTAATAACTGACATTTAAACATTTCAATAAATATATTCTAGCAAAATGTTTTACAGTGTTACAAAACATATTTATTCTTATTTGATATGCATCACAAATCGCACTTTTCTGACGATCTTGGATGTGTGTACCATCTTTTTAAAGCAGTATCCACAATACAGCGACGCGGTGCGACGAGCATTAGTCAGTCAGAACGCTGTCGCCTGCGGTGAGTGATACGAGCGTTGGCGCCAACGGAGACGTTGGTTTTGCCGGCCTCGGACGGCCACGAGAAGAAGAAGAAGGCAAGTATTGTAAACATTGAGTCTAGCATCTTATGGTGAGTTAAATTTAATACGTGAAATATAAAACAGATGCGTTAGGTACTGAAAGCATATGTCCTTGTGTCTATCTTTTCGCACAATGAACTGTTTTAATTTCCCTTTATAGGATTTTACGTTTGTTGGTGAAATAAATTCAGAGTGTTATCCGTGTTTATTCCATTAATTCTGATTATATTTTATTTGAGTATTATAATGAAGGTTTTAATGTATATTTGATAATAAACCAAACCCATATGAGTTTTTCGTGCGTCTTTTGTTTACAAAAAAAAAAAACGAACTTGCCAACTTGTACACCAGATAAAGCATGGTCTGCATCAGCGATGGCCGCCGACATCCTGTCGCCCAGTTGTGAATAACTTTATTATACCTTCGTCACGGTATTGTGAAAATTGCTTGATGAGTTACTCATTATATATAGTTGGTTGCAGTGCACAATTAATAGCCACTCTCCTTCTACCGTGCCTTCAGTTTTCTTATTACGTATATTTATTGAAGACGCATTTTATGAGATATTTTATTACCCTAGATTATTGGTTTGAGTGGGTGGAAGCATTATGCCAGACAATATAAGTGATATATATACACTAGGGTGGTTATTAAAATCGAAGATTTGAAATTTCAGTGGGAGAGCCTGTAATATTGTTCTAATACATAAAAAATTAACTTGTGTTTTTTTTTTAATAAAGTTTAGGGGTTGCTACCGAATTTTGAAAATTTTATTTATCGTATTTTTATAAAGGTAGCACGATTCAGATTATATCAAAACATAAACACACCACAATCACAAAAGTTACTTTAAAAACACTTAAACCGACGTATGCACTCATTACCCTTCCCCTCTCTCCCTCCTTCATTCCCGATATCCCACTACCGTAACCCCTCCCGTCGTTCTCACTCCACTCTCAGTGCCAAAATCACCTTCGNTTTAATAAAGTTTAGGGGTTGCTACCGAATTTTGAAAATTTTATTTATCGTATTTTTATAAAGGCAGCACGATTCAGATTATATCAAAACATAAACACACCACAATCACAAAAGTTACTTTAAAAACACTTAAACCGACGTATGCACTCATTACCCTTCCCCTCTCTCCCTCCTTCATTCCCGATATCCCACTACCGTAACCCCTCCCGTCGTTCTCACTCCACTCTCAGTGCCAAAATCACCTTCGAACGGGCCGTATGCTTTTTAATTTTTCGACTCCCCGGACTTTTGTTAACGTGTGCGTGCATACAAGTTTTTTTATTAATTTATCATGGCATCTACAAGTGGTGGTTCAATATGTACAAGAAGTAAAACAGATGTGTGGTTAATTGGACAGATATCGCCAGTTCTAGTAGAGACAAAGCTTTCATCGATAAAATAAGTATTACAATTATTTTTATACTGTAAACTCGAGGAAAAACAAAACAATAATGCTTCTGCGGAGTCTACTGCTGACGACGTCTTGATTGTATGGCAAAAAGCAAGCATACCTACCAGGAAAAAACAACATGTGAAGGAGAAAATACTTAANCTTGATTGTATGGCAAAAAGCAAGCATACCTACCAGGAAAAAACAACATGTGAAGGAGAAAATACTTAAACACTTAAAGCAATGGCAATCTCTGAAAAATAATGAAGAAAATTAATCCAAGCGATCCGAATCAATACAACAAAACGAAGCAACATGGCAGATTNATCTCTGAAAAATAATGAAGAAAATTAATCCAAGCGATCCGAATCAATACAACAAAACGAAGCAACATGGCAGATTGAACTCGATAAACTTTTTGACATAGCTCATGCTCAGGCTTTGGAAATGATATCAATCGAGGAAGATAAGAAATTTCTGCTAGCTCAAAGACAGAATAGATCCGGAAAAATTGGGAGTTTAGATAAACAACATGCAAAGAAAGTGGTTAAAAAACAAGTCAGAGCAGAGAGATTTAAAAGCTTACAACGGCGAGAAGAGGCAGGTGTTAAAAGATTGACCGAAAAATGTGTTATTGCATCTTCATCGTCTTCGTCATCTTTAACGGGCAGCAGCGGCGATGACAGTTTTATCGTTTTGACTCAGCAAGATCCTTCTACCTGAGAAACGCCACCAGCAAAACGCGGAAAGAAAAATCTAATAGACGGTCGTTTAGCTGTTAGCCTCGACGTAGCCAAATTAAGCGATAGAAAAGCTGCTGTAGTCCTAACATCCAAACTCAAAAATGCTGACTGTGATCCTTCAAAATACAACATAAACATATATTCTATTCGTCGTTAGCGAATACAACATAGAGAGAAAATAGCGCAATGTTTGAAGTCAGAATTTAAGCCGAAAGTCCCCCTTACCGTTCACTGGGATGGCAAAATGTGTGAAGGTATCACTGGTCACGAGATAGTAGACAGATTACCTCTTTTAATATCAGGTCAAGGTAATGACCAGTTTCTTGGTGTTCCGAAGCTAAGCCGTGGAACAGGAGAGGCAATTGCAACATCTGTGGTTGAAAGAATAATGGGTTGGGATTTAAGGAAAAAAATTACGTGTATGAATTTTGACACTACTTTTGTAAAATAACAAATAACGTTATATCAGCCGACAGATGATTATAAAGAACCGTTGCCGCTGATTGTTATATTCCTGGGACCATGTGAACTTCTTGTAACGTCCTTCAGAGCACCTGCATACTTGCATACAGCTGAGTGGATGGCGAAAGCGATATATTCGATAAAATTTTCCTTATTCAGAGATCTATTCAGGATGTCGAATAAAGAGCAGAAAGGAATAAAACATATTTGCGTATTCACAGTTCGAATTTCTGCTAAGTATTGTTATAAAGCACCTTCTGCGCCATCTGCACATGGTAATAATCTATAGCTTTTCAAATATATCAAACTGTATGAGGAAATTAATCAGAAACTATCGAAAGCGGCATAGAAAAAAATAATGGGTCAGTTGTGGTATCTGTCTGAAGAACTTGTGGGCTCAGTCTTTTTTGATGACAGAATAAACCTAAAAAATAAACAGAATATGGTGAAAGCATTGAACAATGAAGTTTTAGAGTACTGTTCTAAACGCAAAGCCTTGGAAAGTGATTTGATTCTCAACAAAAACCTCGAAGATTTCGTGTTAAGCAATACATACAGATTATTTCACACAACTGGAATGACACCTGATTTTTTGAAGAGCAACGTGGTAACATGGGATAACGACGAAAGTTATACAAGAAATAAGGCAATAGTTTACAGTATGCGAGTTATGAATGACATCGCAGAGCGAGGAGTGGCGCTTATGGAGGAATATAACAAATTACATACCACCAACGAAGAACCAAAACAATACCTGCTACTATTGGTTAAAGAATATAGAAAGAAATTTCCTAATACGAAGAAATCTAGTTTGTTGTTAACATGAATATTTATTTTGTTATTTTGTTAACCAAACGTGTCATTCTGTAATTTTTGTCACTGTATTTGAGTGATCCAAATTAAAAAAGATCAAACATTAACAGGAGTCCCCCCCCCCTCTCACCCAAAAGTTTTTCCATAGGCGGTAGTGACCCCTAAACTTTAATAAAAAATCCGAAAAAAAATGCAGAAATAGTTTTTTACGTCAAAGAACATAATCATGGGGTGTCCCCTGAAAAATAACTATATTTTTTTTCGACCAGATAAGAACCACTTAAACATACACATACTTGAACAGGACCACGAAAGCAACTACAGTCGGTTCATGACTGGAAGAGACTTTCTTGAAGACCTGCTAAAGATTTACTTTCAAGCCCATTTCGTATCCTTCCGCCAAAGGTAAACAAACATTGCCATGTGTCAGTCACATGGCAATGTTTACATGCAATGTTTACATTCCACTGTGTGTGTAGATGTGTTCGTACATGCACGTACCCATTATAAAAGTAATGTAATGTTTATATTATTAATGGTTCCACAAGCGTAAAGTTTTTAATCTTGAGAATTTCACACAAAAGAATATGCGATGCCAGCGAAAAAACATTTCATTCTATAAACACAAAATGAGAGTATTTTGATGAATCGATAGTTGTCGATTTTCAATCGATTGTTAGTGACTTTCGATAAATTCCCGTACATCGAAGGCAAGATCATCAGTATTGATCGAAATTTCTACATACGTTAAAATGGCGTGGTGGTTGAGTCGGATGTTTCGCGCAATTGTAAAACGTTATTTAAAAATTGTTATGACGGTTTTCAACAGGACGGGAGAGTTTGCGAGTGAAGGATTCTACGTTTTCGACAATGTGAAAACAATTCTTATGTGCAAATACTGCAACGTTAGAATAAAGTGGCAAAGGAAAGACACGTGCACGAAACACATAAAAACCAAATTAATTAGAACTGAAAGTGAGCACAAATTAAAATCATACGTTATTAAAATCCAAATAATAAAGAGCGGATATTAGTAAAACCAGACAAATAAATGAATTATTATAGGTTAAACGAGATAATCGCACAAATTCTCTGGCACGTGTGTCAACAACACAAGGACTACGAAGGTTAGTAATAGTAAACAAATGGTCGCGTTACTTTAACCTTGAGCGTAATCATGTCACTATGCGAGAAACGTTGAAATCTAAATATGTTAGCATCACATCATTAATAATTGGCATAATAAGATCCAATTCTTTTCGACACCCATTTGTAAGGGATAAATTAACAATTACGTTAAAACTTTTGAACTATTTCCTCTCTTTGTGTTGGCAACCTAACGGCATAACTGTATGCGCGCTCGCAGCTGTTCGTAATGTTATATGCATGTCGCTAACGGCTAGGGTGTTTTTTCAAAGGTTGATTTTCAAAAGTTTCTTACAGTCGTGAACCGACTATACCTTCATGTAAATTCGTTTATTCCAAAGCAATTTAATTATTTCAAAATTTTTAATCGGATTATATTTGTTACTTATTACTCACTGTAGGAAACGGATGAAACCATTTCAAGAACGCAGAATATTAATTACTAACATTTTTCTTCCCGCCATTTTTTCACTGTGTATGGGTTTACGTTTTACGGTCAACTGGGTTTTAACTATCCCATTATTACAGCAATAAATACTACTGCTTACTGAAATTTTATTTTATGGGCTCTCCAAGACAACAACTTTTTCCACAATGTTAACACAAAACCACCATTTGTGTTTTATACAGATGTTACGAATTCCCATTCGTAAAACCTATGTTTTCAGGTAGACCTTGTAGGTTTGCAAAACTATCACATAAATTATTTGCACGGAGATATTGCTTCATTTATACACAAATGCCAATCAGAAAAGATTATTATTTTTATCATAAATACGTAAGCAGGGATAGGATGCTGATGATGGTAAATTTTTGAGGTTAATAAAAAATTTAATTTAATCATTTATACCGTTGAAATCGGATAATCATGACGTTGATAGTCATTGTTTTAATCTATTTGGAGTCTCAAAGCTGACGTGTTAAAATTTATTTCCTCAATTACGTTCTAATTTAAATAATTCTCCCTCTTATATAGCCAGAAAATAATAGCATCATGGGAAAATGGTTAGCCTTGAAGAAACTGGTATAATACGCGAAGGAAGTGCAGATATTATTTAACGTGTATTCTGGTACATATCAGCAGAAATTAGTTTTGCATTCTATACAAAGCACGGGTGCTTAAAATCTACGGAAAGAATTTTGGTTGCAGTCTACCTAAGATGTAAATAAAATCACACAGAAATTGCAATGGACATAGGTTTAATAATCACCATCCAGATCTTGGGACATTGCACGAGTAGTGCTTTAATTATCGCAGCGAAGTTCTCGCAGGCGAAGTACTTTTTTTTTTTTTTTTTTTTTGCGCGAGGTGTTTTTGTGACGTGTACGTGGAATCCCGTCTTGCAGGGTTCATATTCCAGGCGCGCGCCATGCGAACTGAGAGAGAAGTGACGCGTAACGAGGTTCCCAGTGTCAACGTAGTTAGCGAAGAACTCACGCTTTCTTCTCTTCTTCCCTTCATCATCGTTGGTACGGAGGCAGGCGGCTCTGACGACGCAGCGTAGTATAAAAAAAAGCAACTACGAGAATTGTGGACATGNTCGTTGGTACGGAGGCAGGCGGCTCTGACGACGCAGCGTAGTATAAAAAAAAGCAACTACGAGAATTGTGGACATGCTCATATTTGACAGATACACTTGTTAGCAATCATAGCATAGAGCCGTGTTTATTTTGTGGCTAGGAAAGAGTGCAACAAGTGACGCAAAAATAATTGATGTAAAGGAGTGACAACCAGATGAAGGGATAAAAATTCCCTGAAGTAAATGAAAGAAAGGAAGACTTGGAGAGGATAACATAGTTTATTTGTTTAACGAACGGAAGTAAGTGCTTATTACTAAATAATATATTCATTTTTTATAAAAACTTAAACAATTTTATTTAATTCTGAGAACAGCTTACATAGAGAAATTTCTTCCCAAATAAAATAGCAAAGCTTTGATACGTGCGACCATACATCAGTTGTCAGCTAATGCTTTTACTTGTGTCAAATACGTCATCTGTTTATATTTTGAAAGGGACTCTTTTTCAATATATAGTCCGGCGTATAAAAAGTATACAGCTATTAATAAATACCTATGTGTAAACTTCTGCCCTGTAAAGTATCTGATATTATTTTCAAATCCCCGTTAAAATAAAACGTATAAGACACTGTAGCTGGTGAAATAAAACNTGTAAAGTATCTGATATTATTTTCAAATCCCCGTTAAAATAAAACGTATAAGACACTGTAGCTGGTGAAATAAAATACAGAATCAAGGGAGTTAAGCAATATAAACATAAAATTGCATTTTTTTAAATCAGATTACAATTTTCAGTCTCTCTTACAGTTGAAAACTTGTACACCAAATATTTTTATTTTCTGCATGGTCCNTGTAAAGTATCTGATATTATTTTCAAATCCCCGTTAAAATAAAACGTATAAGACACTGTAGCTGGTGAAATAAAACACAGAATCAAGGGAGTTAAGCAATATAAACATAAAATTGCATTTTTTAAAATCAGATTACAATTTTCAGTCTCTCTTACAGTTGAAAACTTGTACACCAAATATTTTTATTTTCTGCATGGTCCNAAATCAGATTACAATTTTCAGTCTCTCTTACAGTTGAAAACTTGTACACCAAATATTTTTATTTTCTGCATGGTCCAGTGAATTATATGATACTATGTAGAAAATAATAATAAACTAATTCTTGGTACAATAATGTGAATGCATAAACCAAGCGTTATTAACACAAAAAATATAATGACTTATTGTTATATTTAACATGAAAAAAAACTGCTGAAATCAAACATATGCCGCAACTCATTCGTGTAAGAAAATGAAACTCGCATTGAACTGGCACACATTATTTTCGTCGTGTTGTGTATAAATATCAAATGATCTTGTCATTTTATCACTGAAACTTGAGTAGGGAAATTCTGTCAGGATCCTATGTACGTTATGCGAATATACGTTCAGTATATTTTGAGAAATGGCAATCTAAAAATACTCTTTGTTTTGCCATGCTAAAGTGCTTTTAAATAATGTGTTTGCCAGATTCCTTAAAAATTATGTTCCAGACTATTCTGAAGTGTAATTGTTTTTGCGGATAAGTATATTGCAAAATCTTAAAGCAGTTTATTTCAAAAAAGTATATTTCCAATACGCTGTAAAGCCGCTCATGGACTTGTAAATTGGCGCCTTAAATATATAAAGTTTCGCTGCACTTGCATAGAAACTCGATGTTAGGAAGATATTGCTAACTTATGATTCGACACGGTCTGATAAAAGGTGCAAGTTGCAGAGTCATTCTTATCTAAAGAAAAAAGTGTTTTTATTTCAAATGTTTAGTCTGGTAGAGCACTAGGAAGATTTACATCCCTCGCTTTTTATACCACGAGTTTGAAGTTTTGTCAGTAGTGACGTATTGCACATGACACATGTCGCATACTAGAATAGGCATAGCGCCGCTACCACACCCTGCCATCTTATTAATACATATCTAGGGCAGGCAGCTGACCACGAAACTTTCAAANGCATAGCGCCGCTACCACACCCTGCCATCTTATTAATACATATCTAGGGCAGGCAGCTGACCACGAAACTTTCAAACCGGGGATGCCCCCCCCCCCCAAGGATGAACCGAGGCTCCAAGGACACAGGGAAAGTCCCAAGGCTAACGGCTCGGGGGAGAACTTTCAGCCACGCAAGAGATTGGCAGCTCACGACGAAGGAAGTAGGGGGTGCCCCTACCAGAAATGTGCAGACAACAGCTCGGAAATTAGTACCGTAGGAATCCCCGCGACACAACCCTCACCCTTCCACCACCCTAGTTGGAGCGCACAATCCACTGACAAGACACAAAATCGGGCACAAAAACGCCCGAGTTACACAGGGGAACTCCCCAATTCTCTCCCGAGAAATTGCTGACAAAGGTAGCTTCAATATAGCGACGAACGAGTTAAATCACGAGCGCAGTTGAGACGGAAGGGGGTTGTTCGATGGCCGTGATGCGAGGCGGAGGGGTCGGAAGCGCGAGCCGGATCGTGGCGGACGCTGACACAATATAGGAGACGCGCTAAGGTCTCCGACGGGAACCGCCAGCCGAGATCGCAGAGATGCCACAAGTCTCGGGAAACCAACCCCGGACTTCCAAGAAGGGACGCCGAGCTGATCCAACTACACCAACCAACGAAGACAACTCACCAAAAGCCGGAGTCACAGTTAAGTAAAAACGTCTCCATTCAAGCAACCTTCCCCCGATGCATAACATTTCACCAACCCGCCCTTCAGGCTTACGACGTGTGGGGAGGGGGTGGTTCAGTTTCGTGTGTGTGTGTGTAAATACCCATGTTATTTTCAGTCAAATAAAATACTTGTGTGTTAACTTACTGAGACCAAGAGTATTTGTTCACCCCTTACGCAACAACTTCAGGTGCCCTTAGTCTGCGCCAAAGTACAGTAACTCAGTTCCCTACCAGCCACCAGCATGTATAACTCAGGTGGCAGTAGCGTCACATAACTAATGAAATGAGGTCCCTCACACAATTTTCTTAGAATTTTATGACATTATTTCAACTACTAAATGGCTTATTTTCCTAGTAAAAACTTTTGAGTGTATTCGTATTAAATATGAAAAATTTAACAGTATCTTACCTACATATTGATAGGCTGTCTGGTAAGCAGTTTTGTACTTAAGCCTAAGTTTGTTCCTAGGTAAGAGTGCTATGGAATTGGGGCATATCAAAGCCCTGTTGGAGGAAGGGCATGTGTTCCTATGCCCCTGTCTTGAAACCAAACTTCAAAAAAATTTTCTGTCCGTTACTGAATATATTTTAAAATACACCCGTTTTAATTGAGTGATTCCAGTAAAGTTGGCAGGGAAGCGTAAAATTTTTTCTATGTATTAGTTTCGTTTTAAGAGTTTTGCGTTTTAATTCGTGTACACCGAATTTATATTTTGTTAATTTTTGCTTACCTTATGCATATGAGATAAGGTATTGATAAATTAGTAACTCGTTTAATTTGCAGTAAAAAATTACTTTATATTCACAGAAATAAAGTGACAAGGTTAATGGCAATACTAATTTTACGAATGGCCAAAAGATTCAAAATGGACAGGAAAGTAGATCCTAACAGTAGATCATGATAGTAGGTTAGTAGTCCGCGAACAGTCTGTACAGATGCGAGAACAGCATTGTCAATAAGAGAACAGCGGTAGCGGTGGAAAGCTGTTTTAGAAAGAATCCATTTTTTTTCCACTATCGGGCCGAGCGTGGTGGGCATAACCAAAAAATAATTTGCGAAAATAAATCACGTTTGCGCTTGTTGAGTGCTAAAAGTAGCCTTCGCACGATATATTTTGTGCGTAATGTGCGTTATTGAGAAAAACGCGTGTAGGAGTTTGTACGTATAGGCTATTCACGGTAAAGTGAGCACTTTTAAAAGCCTTTGGAATAGTAGTCAATAAATACATTTTATTTTAGCCTTAGGCGTTAACTTCCGAGTGTTGTGGAATATACACACTGTATTTTTTACTTACATGACAATTTTTATTTCAAAATGTAATTGAAGGATAAAATATGGCTGAAAGTAAAAAGTAACTAGGGCCTCAAAAGTGCTCACTTTACCATGAACCGCCCATATGTTTGTGGTGTTTGTGTTGCTCTTGGGTGTAGTTATTTGCGAACATCGGGGTAATTTTCCCCGCCTGCGTTTTCGCTCAATCCAACGCGGCCCAGGGGCAGCTTCGGCGGCTGTTCCTGATGCCAAAATAAAAGCAAAGCTTTCCACGATCCATTGCTTACGTCATAACCATCAGTGCGCCCGGCACGGGTGCGATCGAAAATATTTTCAGCTCCACATTTGTTGACAGACATTCTAACTGAAAAAAGGTCGAAAATGAATCGAAACAATAATATTATGTGGTCGAATTTTATAAAAACACGTAACGTTTCATCCGAATTTACAGATAACCTACATCACAGTCGCAGGCAAAAGTTTTTTAAGTGCGCTGGAATTTACAGATAACCTACATCACAGTCGCAGGCGAAAGTTTTTTAAATGCGTTGTAGTAAATGTTTCATCGAGCACAAACTTCTTGCAATGGGGCCACGGTGGGTGAGCGGTTAGACTGCTCGCCTCCCACCAAGGCGAACCGGATTTAATCCCCGACCGGGCCACTTCAGGATTTTTGCAAACAGGAATCGTGCCATACGATGCCACTGGTCGGCGGGTTTTCTCAGTGATCTACCGTTTCCCACGCCCTTGCATTCCATCGTTGCTTCATTCTCACCTCATTTCACCCTCATTGGCTCTCAAGACCTCGTTGTTAAGGGCCGCCTAAATCTCTCAACTCAACTTCTTGCAAACGCGATGCTAACACCGAGAATGTGGATCGTGTGAGAAAATGCCGCCATTACTGGGATGGACCCAGCTTAAGGATATACAGGAATCATCAGCAATGGCAGAAGCTCTTTGGATGAAATGCGTAGGTCACATAGTCAAGGACATTCTGGAAAAGCAGTTGACTAGCTTTGACATCGAAAATATAACTCAGCTCTTTTCTCTTCCATCGACCTTTTCATTACTATTCGCTTTATAATGCCCGGTTATGAATACAGAAATAAACTTGAGATACAACTGGTAGTATTGCTTAAGAATTTTGGTGCTATATATATCTTTATCATAAGCCTATGCACACATGACTGTACTGCAAACTTTAGTTAGAACCTGTTAAGCGTAGATTTCATTTTCGCACTAAGATGTGATTCATGATATTGCAAGGTTTAACACCACCATTGTTTCCAGAAACTTTATTGATTACGAGATAAGACAAATGATTTACACATATTTTGAGATTACTCTTGAAAATCAGCGCCATATTACGTCGGGTCAAGTTATGTTAGCATTTTGTTTAGCTGGCACTTTGTTCCGTTTCTTTACTGTTGGACCAACGTTGGGCAAACAACCTGTTATGTAAAAGTATGGTACAACCTTTTTGAATGAAAACAATGACATGTTATTTTATTTCATAGAATATGGGGGTTTTTCATAACCTGAGATCTTTGTCTCTAAACATGTTTAGTTGTTGATAAGTTAGGAACACAATGGTTGGTAGTAGGTACTAATCGTTCAGTTGGGCCAACATTGTGTAACCAACCTTATGCCAACAATGGTAATAATAATATTTCTGCTTGAATAAAACAATTATATTTTATGTTTAATTAAAACCTGTGTTATTTAGCATACAAACGATATCTTATTTAAAATTGACATCGTTGGTCATGTGTTTGTTACATTTTGGATAACATACTATCAGCATTAGGTATGTAAAAAATGTGCTGGGCCAACATTGTGTAACCAACATTATGCCGACAACAGTAATTTTCACATTTCTGATTAAATAACACTACAATTTTGTAGCATTGTTAAAAAGCAATATTTTTTTACATACGAGCCATGCCCTTTTTATTATTGACTTCGTTGGTGTTATATTGGTTGCTTCTTGGACAACACACGGTTGGCATTTTGTAAGCAGACATTCTTTGGGCCAACATTGTTCAACCAATATTATTTCACTAACAGAAACAAGAAGTTACTGATAACTGATGAGTATCATTTTCTTCTATTAGTGTGAAAATAAATTTTGTCAAGTCCTTAAAAGTTTCGATGTTAGGTAGGTGTTGAATTCTCGTTGACAGCTATATAATTAGAAATGAAACCAGAAACATTTGCAATAGTGCCAGGACAATTAAATTACACACGTGACTTACCCAGAATTCAAACTCAGAAAAACTCATAAAAGTAAGCTAGCGTGCTATTAACTGCAACACGGAGGTAGGTATCGAAGCATCAACTTCGGGTGTAATCAGTTTAATGTTTTGAATGATAGAGTTTACTAACATAAAATATTTACACGAGAATCATTTTGAAAATAAGTGTCTGAGCCAGTAAACACACGTAATTTTACATGGACTACCATAACACTACTTATGTGAAATCGTTTAAATGGTCACCGAGATATGGCACAAGAACCTTAATTTCTTACGCGTGGATATCTTATAAGATTGCCTTAAAAAGAGGCTCTTTAAACGATGTTTCTAATAGACATTGTCTGCATTAAACGTTTGACTGAAATTGGTTCAATTATTAAATAGATGTTCCAAATATATCAAAATATTTATGAAGCCGCCATTTTAAAAACCAATGTTTGACCCTATTTAAATAATGCAACTTTACATGTACTTCCGTAGGCGTGCAAAGTTTTGGTGGAAATTAGTTGATTTGTTACGGAAATACGGTGAAATGTTCAATTTACTCACCTTGCACTATTTTGCAAGAAGGTCGACAAAAAATGATCTCTGTTAGCGTACGAAATTTGGTTCAGTTTCGTTGAAACTTTTCATAGATAGAGAAGTTATAACATATTAAACGAAATTATTTATATAAATCCCATTGGAAATGTCTGCCGAATATAAAACATGTTAATCTACATTCCCCACTTTAGCACTACTTCTGTTAAATTTTGTTAGGAAACTGTTGATTGGTCCTCGTGACATAGTATAAAACTTCCTTTTTTTTTTCTTTTTTTTTCAAATTGACCATTTTTATAAATGAAGGGAAGAAATTTTATGCATCAGCACATTCTATTACTGTCATAGATAGAATATACGAAGTTAAATTAAATTTTTTTACACAGTTTCGTAGATACAGCACACTAAGATCAAGTGTTTTTATGGCCGCCATTCGGAAAATAAGACACTCGCACACTTAAAACAGTCCTACCACAGTACAACTTCTTCGCCAAATTTGAAAGAAATCTGTTGATTGTTTTGCGAGATAAGACACAAAAACTATATTATTTAATGTGTGGCTATCAAACAAAATGGCGAGAAATGAGACTTTGTACAGACAACCTAGATGGCTATAATAGTTACTGCCAACATACAATGTTGAGCTGAAATGTGTTTTGTAGTTTCGTTGATAGAACATGCTTAGCTAAAATTTTTAAATTGCGTAGATTTAGAAAATATGTTTTTGACACACTCAAAGCATTGCTGTTTAAATGGCCTGCCATACACCTACTCGTTTACCAAATTTGGCAGAAATCTGTTGGTTTTCAGAGGCATGACAATTACAATTTTTCAAGTGATTCTTTTTAAAAAAAATGGTGGACAAAAAAGATTTTGTGTGGACACATTTAATGGTTATTTTACACTGCCAGCGTACAAACTTGTATTGGAAGAGATTTTGTGTGGACACATTTTATGGTTATTTTACACTGTCAGCGTACAAAGTTGTATTGGAGGTATTGCAATGATTCAACGACATAGAATACAAAACTAAATTAGCTACATGGCCGCAATTTAAAAATTAAGTGTCTGGCCTACTTAAAACATGCCAGATATCATAACCTGACGCAGTACCACTTGTTTGCCATATTTCGTAGAAATAGGTAAATGGTTTCCCCAGATATGACATAAAAACTTGATTTATTTGTTTGGTGCTATCTTACAAAATGGAGGACAAAAGAGGATCTGTGTAGAGACATTTGATGTTCATATTATATACTCCCAGCGTACAAAGTTAATTTGGAATTTATTTCATGGTTCCGAGGATACGGCATACTATGCTAAAACGGCTAGATAGTCCCCATTTTGAAAATAAGTATTTGTCGTACTTAGAACATAACTGTATATATAACCTGCCGCATTATTACTTGTTTGTCAAATTCTGTAGGAATCGGTCAATTGTTTCCCGAGATATTACACAATAACTTTATTTATTCATTTTATGCTATCTTACAAAATGGTGGACACACAGTGGCACGTATCTCATTGGAGCAATGCCTACCCTACATAAATTACAAATTATGAATATTTGTTTCTTTAACTTAATTTTCGCTGTAATTTTACGCACAATTAATTCTCCTTTTCCCGTTTTCGTTTCAGGAAATTGTTATCGTATCTCCCGTTATGTTCACGGCACGCGCATTGTGCTGCTATCTAGTATTTATTTCTACAAACGTGAGCCACCAGCTGCGATGAATCGAACTCGCAGGCAACAACATGACGCGCCACCGTCTCGGTCTTCTCGTGTTTCCTCCTCGGCAGGGTATGCAGCTGTTGTGTTTTTGGGCCCTCCAGTCATACGTCTCCCTTGAAAAGTGGATGAAACTGTTAGTAATAATGCAAGATTTCTTATAATTTTCTATATGCTCTCTACATAATTTTCAGTTGAAGTATTTTTATTTTTATTTAGTTTTCGTTTTTCTAAGAAATTATACGTAATTTAAAACCGGTAAACACGTGTGGAGGTTAAGCAAAGTTGGAAGTTGCGTTTGTTAGTAAAATTTGAAAATGGAACCAGAGGTCAGCAGTCGTAAAACTGTTGTAATAACTGAGTGCAAAATATGCGACATTCTGAAGCGGAAATTTGTACTACAGACATTCGAAGAGAAAAAGACAGTAATTAGGAGTGGGAGGTCAACACCTCTAATGCACTAAGTACGTATGCAAAAAAACTGCGTACGACGCTTTACCTGTCAAATGTTTAACGATAATCAGTGGCCAACTGGTTGTACGTGTGTTCAAAAACTGTACTGCTGGCAGTAGAATATAAATGGAAAGTAGGGGATAATGTATTTTAAATAGGAAAAACGGGCACCTGGTACCGGCACCAGCCGGCCTCCATGCTGTGACGTCACCCAATAGCCATATTGGATCCAGGTAACATTGACATTTGACCTTGACCCCATGTTGGTGACCTTGAATAACATTGAAAACAAAAAAAAAGACAAAAAAATTACAACTTTTTTTAAAGTTTAGAAAAAATATAAAAAGGAAACATAAAAAAATTATTTAAAGGTGTACNGTTGTACGTGTGTTCAAAAACTGTACTGCTGGCAGTAGAATATAAATGGAAAGTAGGGGATAATGTATTTTAAATTGGAAAAACGGGCACCTGGTACCGGCACCAGCCGGCCTCCATGCTGTGACGTCACCCAATAGCCATATTGGATCCAGGTAACATTGACATTTGACCTTGACCCCATGTTGGTGACCTTGAATAACATTGAAAACAAAAAAAAAGGCAAAAAAATTACAACTTTTTTTAAAGTTTAGAAAAAATATAAAAAGGAAACATAAAAAAATTATTTAAAGGTGTACNCAAAAAAATTACAACTTTTTTTAAAGTTTAGAAAAAATATAAAAAGGAAACATAAAAAAATTATTTAAAGGTGTACATGTAGGAGGTCCGCGGTTCGATGACAGGTGGATCCACTAAGCTCCCGAAATGACCGACTATCGCCAGGTCGAGCAGCATCCATCTCGTCAGTCAGATTAGATGTCGGTGGCCTTCCCTTTGACCTTAACCCCAGTAACCTTGAAGCCAAAATATTCTAAACAAATCCCAAAAAATTATAAAAATATTAAAAAATAATTATTAAAAACGTACATTTCCAAAGGTCCTACCACAACCGACACTCAATTTTTATTGGTTATTTAATCGGTAAAATACTTGTTTTCGCTCGACCCATTCCACACCATGCCATATCTACTGTCCATTTAATTTTACTATCGCCCTAGTGGTAACATGTTTCAACCACCACAGATATATTATATTACTATAGACCTGTACCGAATGGTAACGAGGCCATGTAAATCGTCATATTTAATTTTTCTTTATTCATTCTTAAATGCAAGTATTTATTTTTTTAAAATAATTTTCACGTAAAGCAAGATTTTTTATAAAATAAATAAAATTATATTTATTTACACGAAATGTATTTAGTAAATTATTACGTGAGTAAACAAATAGTAAAATATATAAATTGCTCGATGTCCGCATCGGCGATCCAATAATTGTAGTGGGCTTCACCACTTGGCATACGACCGTCCATTAGGCCGTTTCAGCAGCTTCTCGACCAAATACACATCTGGAAACTTTGTAGGCAGGATTTCCTCGGCGTAGAAACCTCCATGGATAATAACACTATTAAGATCCTCGATAAAGTAGGTCATTTGAGCATAGTTGCATATACATCGAGCATGAAAGAGTTCGGGGCTTCAATTCGCTGTAAATCCTTTTTCGAAGATGCCTTTCTATTTGGAGATGCGCATTTGAAGTAATATTATTGCCACATTTAATTGAATTATAACTTATAAGGTACAGATAGTACGTATCAGGCTGGCCAACAAGCCTTTCAACTAGACTTGGTTGGTAAGCAGATGCTACCCACAACAAGGTTTATTGTAATTCCTCACTAGTACTTCACCAGTGTCATGGGTGTGACAAGCAGTGGTGCAGAACCAGCATTTTCCACAATAATGCACGTCAAAATGAAACTCCGGTCTACTATGACTCAGAAAACACTCAAAAACATTTTACTACCTATGTGGAAGAGTAAAGTCATTGTAAAAGTCACTGGAGGATTGAAAAAACGTGTTCCAGGAGTCAGGCGATTAATTCTTTGGGAGGTAGTCTTTTTAAAAAAATTTATGATATTTAAATTTTATATGAAATAGTTGGGATCAATTAACAAAAAACATACTCATTCTATCAAATAGTGCATTGTAATGGTATTATGATTTGGTTTTGTACGAGAACAGAACACATTTTAGGACTTTACTAACATAGTAATCTTGAAATTAATTTTCATGCACATTAGAAAATATTTTCAAGAATAATTTTGCATCAATTTTGTTGATCTATATGTAGCACTATAATAATTATCCTTCCAGCCTAGCTGGGACCACAGTCATACTTTTATACCACTGGTATATCACTTAGTACGTTTATTAAGTGGTCCCTGCCTGACTACGGGGGGCCAATAATAAGCCCTTGCCCTGCCTAAACTTAATGTCTGCGCACGTTACATGCGATTATACTACGAGATCGTAGACACAATTCTGTAGCACCAGACTGATAGATTCAGCAACCTGGAATCCCTGCACTTTTTGGAACTGCTCGACCAAAAAATTTCAAGTATATATAGACAAAGTTTTTCGGAAGTTGCATTCGAATCACTCAAAGGCAATTACAACAGTATCTTTTATTTTGTTATCCTAAGGTCACAGTAGGTTGTTACCTATATGTCACAGGAAATGCATCACAACACAACAAATGAACGTCTTAATATTCATTATACTAAATTTCATAGGAAGGACTTATTATGAAGTACTGAAATTGTGGGATCTGTTATTAACAGATCCAGTTACAAGTGTGTCAGTAGAACGTTATTTCTCGATCTTGAAAAGGATAAAAGACTATGCACGGAATTCACAAGCCCAAGAAAGACTTGCGCAATTGTCCGTGTTAGCAATTGAGAAAGAGTTATTGCGTAGTTTTCAGCAAAATTGATTGTTCTACGACTCAGTGATAGAAGATGTTGCCAAGCAAAATTGGCGAATTAATCCTCTCTTTAAATGAAATAATACGCATCTTGTAAATATTTTACAGTCTATTTCTGAATGTTTAGTTGAATTTTTTTATGTCTGAATTAGCGTATCATTGATTTTGAATTATTACTGTAAAAGTATCTTTGAAATATTGAAGTTGTAATTTGATTGTATTATTGAGCCTTTACCAACCATTTAATGTATTTTAAGGATGTAGTGTAAAATATTTTAATAGTGTACAACCAAATGATATCTAAAAAATCAGAAATGTGAGGCTATTACATTGCTTAGTCTATAGAAAATCACACGATACGCCAATGCGGTGACAAGTAGTTGGTTTTCCCTCATATATGATGCTTTTAATAGATACTGTCAACATAGAAAACTTGGTTGAAATTGGTTGCACGGTATGGCAGCTATACAAAATAAACCTATATAATTTGTATTGCCACCATTTTGCAAATAAGTGCCTGATAAATTTTAATTAGATACGTTTAAATGACCCACAGTATTATTACTTACATAATCATTTTGGCGAAAATTGGTTCAGTAGTTATCGAGATATGATGTTAAAGCTTCATTGGTGCTCTCTTAGAAAATGGCAGACCAACAACAATATCCACCTCTAAATTCAATGCTTATCAATTGCGCTGTCAACATACAAGTTCAGTTTAAATCGATTTAAACGTTTCTGAAACATGACATATCACTCTAAATGTTAAAATAGCCGCCATTTTGAAAGTAAGCATTTATCATGCTCAAAAATATAAACGTCAGGTGTACTTACTTGTACCGATTTCAGTTAAATTTGCTTTACGCGTTCAAAAATTGAAAAAGGGGGACACACACACGCATAGATCACACATACACAGCACACACACATTCATACACAGCACACACACATTCATACACAGACAAACACACAGACAGGAAAGCTATCTCATAAGCCTTTCTTTCCTTCGAAAAGTAGTCTACAAATTGTTTTAATTAAAAAAAAATACGTATTAATATTCACAGCGTATAAAGATTTTCCAAATGTAATTTTTCTGTAATCTGTTTTTTGTTCCTAATGTATTCAGACAACGTTGTGAACATAACAGTTTGTGATGTGCTTGTTTTGTTACGTCGGGCCAACGTTATTTTGCAGACATTATGCGAGCATAGGATATTATTAATTTTTTTTCTAAAAATGCATATCTAATTAATTTTTATTGCTTATTTGTTCATGTTTTCTAGCATAGAGAACCTATAAAAATAAACTCTCTGTTATTGGTTATGTATTGGCTCATAGCTGGAAAATACGCGTTTTCCACTGGTAGGTATTCGAATATTTGGCAAATGCTTATAACTAATGGCATTTGGTTGGAAAAGGTTGAAAATACTTTGTGTTTGAATGAAAATTTTTGGTCAATCATTTGGAATACAGTTATAAATATAATGATATTTTGTAATTCTTTTCTGGTAACTTACATATTAGGTTTGGAAATCTAGGGAATTAAAAGCGGAATAAGACTTCGTTTTTACAGTTAAAATTTGATTGACATGGTGATAGGCATAGTGGGATTTATGTTATGTTAGATTAAAATCTGGCACGTGCTAATACACACCAGTTTACGTTACAGCTTTGCGCATATGTGAAAAAATATTATACTGCGACATTGTTCTACAAATGACTTAAAAATAAATTATAATTTATTACTATAAAATGTGTAAAGCGCAACCTTAACTACATCAGTCATGGAATTATATATTTAAATGCAGTTTCAAAGTTTTAAGATCTGACATAAATACAATATAGAAATATGATATAGTATATTGAAATGCAATATTTTGCTATGGACTTATTACTTCACTATTCTTATGACGTCATAATTGCATACATTGCATACATCATGCTGATAAAGTGAAGGGCAGTAATTCAAATCCAACATCTACATGTATTCAAATAGGGTTTATACAATTTTTTTAAAATTTTTAATTGGTGTGTAAATGCATTTAAAACACTGGTAACCAACGTTGGTAGAATGTTGTTCATTGGTTGGCATTATGTATGCGATAAAAAATTTTGTCAGGACATCACCAACTTTGTTAGTAAATATTTGGTTGGTAAATGATGATGTGAATGCCGTTCTGAAAGAAAAAACACATTCCTTGCATAGCAATATCTGTTGCTATGAAGGGTACAGGGGCAAAAATATGAATATCCATATGTATTTTCTAGTTTTGCGTAAAATGCAATGGAAACTATACACTCTTCCTCTGGATGTATCTATTTCGAGGCTTGTTATTTTGGATTCCCATCTCTTTTAACCGCTGTACTTTGGCATACCAACAGTACNTCTGAAAGAAAAAACACATTCCTTGCATAGCAATATCTGTTGCTATGAAGGGTACAGGGGCAAAAATATGAATATGCATATGTATTTTCTAGTTTTGCGTAAAATGCAATGGAAACTATACACTCTTCCTCTCGATGTATCTATTTCGAGGCTTGTTATTTTGGATTCCCATCTCTTTTAACCGCTGTACTTTGGCATACCAACAGTACNGATGTATCTATTTCGAGGCTTGTTATTTTGGATTCCCATCTCTTTTAACCGCTGTACTTTGGCATACCAACAGTACTAACAATTCTCCATCAGATGACACCATAACCTCATTTTCTGTAACAATGGCCAATCATCCATTTTCCCCTGTACCCTTCATATACTTTCAAAATACACAGTTTGGTTCAATTTTGCCAAATAATTTAATATATATGACAAACTAATACAAATAATAAATATTTACATATTTTTGAAAACAGTTTCACCCACTTAAATTATGTAAGATTACGTGGCCTAATTAGTTGATATGTTCTTCATATATGGCATAAAAGTTACATTTTATCTTTTGGTAGTAAAAAAGACGGCTTTAAGAGGTTCCCTATAAGCATATTATATTATCTTAATTATTTATATGGTAGCCATATTATGTATAAAGAATGCCAGACACGCTTATAACGTGTACATTTACGTGGCCTACTGTAGCACTACTTGTGTACAAAGTTCGGTAGGAATCGGATAATTTGTCAAGGACATGTGGCATAGAAGCTCCATTTTCTCGTGTGGTGCTATTTTCATTAATGGAGGACAAAATGGTTATGCATTTGAATAGCGTATGTTTGTAAGAGATACTGCTACAAATCCAAATAAGTTGAAATCCTTTGAGCCGTACGGCAAACTAATCTAAAATATTTACATAGATGTTATTTTGAAAACATGTGTCCACCTCCTTAAGTCATATAAATTTAGATGGACTACAAAAATATAACTTGTCGCCTGGATTTGGTGGGTATCTGATAATTGNTCCTTAAGTCATATAAATTTAGATGGACTACAAAAATATAACTTGTCGCCTGGATTTGGTGGGTATCTGATAATTTTTTCCCGAGATAGGACACAAAAGCTTAATTTTTCATGTGGTTTTATCTTCCTAAATGATTAGATAAGGTTATGTATTAGCTCATATAATGTTTGCATAAATACTGCGAGAGCACAAACTTANTCTTCCTAAATGATTAGATAAGGTTATGTATTAGCTCATATAATGTTTGCATAAATACTGCGAGAGCACAAACTTATGTTGAAATCGGTTACATTAATTGGTACAGCATACTATGATAAAATGTTTATATGGCACCTATTTTGAAAATAAATATCTGGCCCTCTTAATTAATAGACTGCCAATATATGTGGCCTGTAGTAGTACTGTTTGTTTGCCAAATTTGAGAGGAATCGGTTTATTGTTTCCGGAGATATGACAAAGTTTTATTAATTCGGGAGGTATTATCTTACAAAATGGTGTAAAAAGAGTCTCTGTGTAAAAAACATTTGATGGTTGTATTAGAAAATGCCACCATAGTAAATTAAGTTGAAATTTGTTACATGGTTTTAAAGATATATCATAGTAATGAAAAATGCTAATATGGTCCCAGTTTTGAAAATAATTGTCTGACTCATTGAAATATGTCAGTTTACAGAACCTACTGTTTCATTACTTGATTACCAAATTTGGTAGGAATCGGTTAATTGTTTCCCGACATGTGACATAATTTTATTAATATGCGGTATCTTACAAAAATAAGGCAAAAGTGGCTATTTATTGACACACTTGCTGCTTGTTATTGATACTTTCAGCAGAACAAGTTTGGTCGAAATTAGTAAAGAGGTTTAATATATATAGCAAAGGAACCTAAAATATTTATATGGCTGCCATTTTAAAAATAAGTGCCCTACCCATTTTATTTCATCTAGTAAAATGGCATAAAATATTATTACTTAAGTGCCCAAATTTGGCATTAGTCGGTTATGTTGTGACCGTGATATAACATAAAAGCTTAATTTTTTTCATTTAGCATTATCTTCAAAAATAAATTAGCAATGTCATTATAATTTTTTAAATTAAGTGCTTACTTCATGAACTATCAATGCATCAAAAATTGTTTAAATCTTTTAAATGGTTTTCGAGATATGACATAGTGCTGAAAATATTTGAATTGCTGCCATTTTGAAATAAGTACCCGGAGTGATAGAAAACTATACAATTAAGATGTTGACACCTGCCAAAGCTGAGGTTTGGACGTAGGTGTTGTAATCTGTTCTGTGGCGTGAGGCGCCAACACTTAATACTAGTCCTCAGTGATCGGGCGTAGGAATGCTTCGACACTGTAGTTTAATGGTCCAATTCACTAATGACTGAATACAGGATAATTCATATTTCACAAATTGAGGTTTTATTGTTGCATGAACATGTGAATTGATACATGAGCCCTTGAGACAACTCCCTCCCTTTTCTACGTATGCTCCGTACAATTCGCGTCGTAAAAGGGGGGGGGGGGGGATCTTCGTCGCACTTGTTGGATTATTATAAACGATCCTTCACACTGCGGGATAATTACTAAAGGTCCTTCACACTCGCTGGATGACTGTACTTATCTGGCTTGCTGTGCTGGTAGTTGTTCTTGCAGATGAGGTCCGGTGAGCTGGAACTGCTCTCGTCCTGTCACGGGCGCCTCGGTGACTCGTCACGACGTCCCTCCTTCTCGGGTCGACGCAGGACTCTGCGTCTGATGGCGGCTGGCTGCCGTTCTCGTCTCCTGCGGAATCACTCCTCCCTCCCGGAATCTCGTCGGCCGACTGCCATGTTTCCTCGGACTCCTCCGGTTTTGTAGGCCCTCATTGCCATATTAAACTGCCCCGGTTTCTCCAGGTAGCCGCGGACCGCCCCCCTGGGTAATCAACCGCGGGCGTGTACTCCAGCTCCATACTTGGGTCCAGCGTCTGCTGTTTTGTTCTGGTTTACCAGTTTCAGCACTCCGTTCTGTCCGTGCGGAAATAATTGAAAGGGGCCTCTCGTTGCGTTCGTCCAAACGCTCTCTCGGTTTTTATTGTGGTCGAAAGCCTGGGACAAAGCACAGCCTGGCGAGGTCATAAATACGTCTCGCCGTTCCTGCCTGCTCGCGGAGTCTGGCGTCTGTCCTTCTATTCTAGCTGGAGGTTTGTTGTTTGTTCGGCGTTGTGGGAATACTTCGGGATCTCCCCCTGGCCGCTGCCTTCGTGTTCTTCCCGCTGTCACCTGATTCCACACCGTGACGCTATTCTCCCGCATGTCCGCCTTCCCATGCAAATGGTCGTCTTGTAGGGCCGATCTGGCGCCGTTCCCTTCGTCACGGCTGCCAGGCCCTAAATCCTGATTGATGTCGTTCGCCTGCGAGCTTCGTTAGAGCGTGGTACGGACGAATAAAATATAGGGACGCTGTGGGCGTCAATGTTGTTACTAAATATTATGTCTACCGAGTTTGCTGAAATTTTTTCACGGGTATAAAAGTTATCTGGGGGAAGGGACATACATTCGAGGCAAACATTCGGGTACTTGGTTAAGCCTGTATTCCCTTCGAAAATTTAGGCTAAAAACGTTAAAGGAGTTGCGCTATAGAAAGGACGACAAAGCTTTTAAAAAATGTATCTGCTTTCTTGAAAGCTAAAGATTGTTCATGATTACTTTCAGTTTAATAAACCCCTGCTAAAGATATAATTTTGAGCTACTCACAATAGGTATCTATCCGCCACATGTAAACGAATCGTAAATAAGTCTGCAAAGAAACATCAATGTGGAAATAAAACACAGTGTTTATGTGATGGGCATTGAAAGAAAATCAAATATTAAAAAAAATATCATATTTAAGTTTAATTAACACCCGTATATCAATATTATCTAATTTTTTACATATCGATTTCGTGATATTATAGAAAAATAATAAAAATATTAGTTTTTTGAGGAAATCTGACAAATAAAAGCACTTCAATAAGACCACGTGCCATCAGAAGACTCTATGTATGTGTATGAATAAATATATATATATATATATATATATATATATATAGAGAGAGAGATAGATAGAGAGTTTACTAAAATTATTGTACTATTTTACAATTTAGATTTTTTCTGCATGTGAAATATATAGAAAACGTATTTTTGTTTAGAAATATGAAACGGTTTGGAAGTATATTCTTTACGTCATACTGATTTTAAAATAACAACCACATGTCTCTGTGCTAGCGAGAAACGCAGCAAAACTTCGTGAAGATAAGATATAAGGGTTTACGAATAGTTGGTACGAAGTGATATACTGACGCATGTCACGGAAACGTATTACATTTTTGAAATGTTGAATGATAATGTATTGTTCAGTGTTTGATTCTAGACACCAAGACATCGATTTACAAGGTGGCGGATATGATCACGCTGGTAGAGAACAAAAAAAAAAAAATTTAATTTGTCTGTTTGTTGTATTTTTAGGGTTTGAGGAATGAAATATTGTAGTGACCCAACTATAGAGTAGGTGTTTTCTGTGGGTACTTCCCTTTATTATCGCGTTGCTTCGCTACTACTCCAGCCCCACACTACCACAGAGAAAACGTGTTCTTCATTCTGACGGTCAAATTTTATATAACACTGATCCTTCAGTTAACTAATGATAGCAGATGTATAGTTAATTTGCAAAAAAATATTCATCTTGTTGCAAAGCGATCGACTGTCTGAGTCTATCAACAAGTTCTTTCTGATATTATATATAGTCAGTATTCTCAACATCTTCTGCCTTCTCCATTCCACTCGTAGCAGCAAATTAACGAGCGTTCTTGACGCCTTCTACCTTCTTCACGCCACTTTTCGAAGGAAACTCGTTGGTGAATTGTATGGGAACGTCGACAGAATCATCATCATTCTCATCACATACTTCAGCAACACTATCTTCATAGTCATTGCCATCAATGCTTTCTTCATGATCGTCTTCACCTACTGTTTTATCCTCGATATAAAGTTTACTTTTCTTTGTAAGAATCGCAAGGTCATCATCAGTATTTAGAGACGACGACAGTTTATTTTGAAGTTCGTCGACTTCACACGAAAGTCTTGCAAGTGTTCAATCTACACAAACCGACTCTATTGCACTCATTCAGTCCTTAGAATTAACTGTCTCATTAATATTGCCTGACGAAACAGTACCCACCGATGCAGCATGGGGTATTAGCGACATCACTTGCTGGCTCCCAGTAGACGAACCCTTGCATATCTCGATTTGTTACTTCAATGTATCGCCTTACATGAACTGCATGGTACCAATGTCGTAATGCTTCGTCGCGAAAAAAGGACTCATCGTACAGGGGGTTCTCTCATGTCGCCGAGCATGGCAGCTTTTGCTGAGGATCTTTCCACAGTAGCAACACTGTTTTCCATGTAATTTTCCAGAAGTGGGAGAAGGTACATACTTATAGATTGACGCGTCCCGTGTCCCTAAAGATATTTTTTCGTCAGAAGGCACACTCTGTCGGAACTCGCAGGCGGGCTTCCGCAATAAATATTAAGGGTTGGGCGAGCGTGCTAGCAGAATGACGCCAGGATTCCGAGGTGGAATGAACACGTGGCATAGCAGCTGCGTCCCACAGCTGCAAGGGGACGCAAGCTCACACCAGCAGCGGCGTCTCTCCCGAGCCAGCTGCCGCAATAAATTATGAGAGCTTTTGGTGAGCATGCTAGAATAAGAGTGACACGATATCCGGAGGCAGAGGAAGAAACATGTGCGCCGACCAAGGGACCACCAAGGGTCCCAGCACGTGCAGAGCGGGACAATAAACGTCGGTGCCAGAATCGAGGGACGACGCTGGACCCACGTGCGCCAGAGCGCCGAACACATGTTTTACGACCCAGAGGACGCAGCGGTCCGCCTGGACATGTGCAGAGATGATGCGAGTTTAATATGGCAAACAAGCATACGAAAAGAGGAGGAAGTCGAAGGAACGAGGCAGTCGGCCGACGTGAAGCGCGGAGTGCGAAGTGGATCTGGGAGAAGTCGGAGAGAAGACATCGAGACGTCAACACCGGTTGGCGAGGAACAGACGCAGCCCAGGCGTCGAGACGTGCACCAAGTTCCGGAGCGGTCCCGAAGTTACCAGCTGGGAGATGGACCATCGCCTCGAGACAAGCTAAGTAGAAACATACAGGAAGTGCGACGAACCTTGTTCCCCACGGCGCAAATCTCCACAACAAGCCTTACATAGCCTACATAGCTAGGGGAGGGGAGAGTTGCCTCGTGTGTTCATGTAGAAGTTAACCTGTTAAGCGAAAATAAAACTGACATATGTTAACACGCAAAGAAGGTGAATTTATTTGGTAAATTGGACCTAGGGATAGTAGCGTCAACATATTCCTACGCCCTAACACTGAGGCCTAGCATCCATTGCTGGCGCCTTACGCAGAGAGCAGAATCAATATTTACTTAAACGCCTTAGCACTGGGCAGGTTTCAAGGTAAGCTCTATAATTGACTTCGTACAATTATTGGCTTGCATCATACTCATGAAAAAAACTGACGTTATTTAGGTTCGGTAGCAACTTGTGTATCTACTTTACCTGGGTACTACTATATATATAAATTAGATATAAGAAATAGATTTAAGAATTTTTATGCATCCATTCAACCAGACATTTTATCTATTTCCTTGCAGTTACGTCTTCAATAGTTTCTACCAGACGAGTTCTTTGCTCAGCTGGCACTCATGCTCCGCAAATGAAATATAGAGGTGCGGGTTCAGAAGTCTGCTGATCGACGTACCAGGGAGTGGCTGTATTCTACCATCTTTACGAGAACGGAACTTTTAGGGTCAAAGATATCCAACTTCGTTTTTCGTATTAGGTATGTAATTTTTTACGAGATGGTTTTTTACGCTTTTGTAATTTTTCTTGTTTTTCTCTTGATTTTCCGAGTTCTAGGTAATTTGGGTTAGGTTCATGCTAGCCAAAATTCAACATGGTGGTCGGAGTCAGTAACGTATTATGTTCATCGATTTTTATTAATGTTTCTTAGATTTTGAAAAATCTGTTCTCAATTTTTAGAGTTTAAAGTCAATGGAATTGAGGTCAAGTTCGCCAACATTAAACATGGGGGTCGGAGTCAGTAACGTAATAGATTTGTCGATTTTTATGAATTTTTTCGACTTTTTACAATTTTTGTACATTTATTGTTTTCTATCTCATTAGGGCTAAGGTCAAGGCCATCGGCTTTCAACGTGGGTTCGAAGGCAGTAATGTTATATATTCCTAAATTGTTCATTACTTTCTTTTGGTTTTTGCTATTTTTTCGATTTTTATAATTGGGAGAGGGTGGTCGATAGGGGAGGAAGTGAGGGTAATGGGATAAGAGAGAGAGAGAGTTTAACGTTATATGTTCCTCAATTTTTTAGAATTTATTTTCAATTTTTTGCGTACTTTCTCGATTTTTTATGATTACAAAGGGTGAGACTGGGGAGTGCGTGAGGTTAGGGTGGTAGGATGAGTGTGAGGTTAATAATGTAAGTTCCTCGATTTTTTTTGTTGCGATTTTTGTCAATTTTTTTATGATTGTGCCATTGTGGGGGGGGGGGCAGGTGATGAGATGAGGTTTGGTGTGGTAAGCGAGGGGTGGGGTACGTAATCATTTTATGTTCTTAAATTTTTAGAATTTTTTGATATTTTTTGCGATATTTCTTAATTTGTTATGATTTGATGTGGTTCGTGGAAGGGGTGGGGTGTAGATATGAGTAGTGGAATGAGTGTGAGGTTAACATTTTCTCGATTTGAGTTAATTGTTTTATATTTTTTGCAATTTTTCTTTATTTTTTATGATTTGATGTGGTTCGTGGAAGGGGGGAGGTGTAGATATGAGTGATGGGATGAGTGTGAGGTTATCATTTTCTCAATTTTTTAAATTTATTTTAAATTTTTTGAGATTTTTTATATTGATTGCTTGATTGAGAGGGTCGGGAAGAGGTGAAGTGATGGTGAAGTTTGGTTTGGGGAGAGGAGGGGTGGAGGTAGCGGTGTTGGACGTGTTAGGTGCAGGAATGTTGGTCGGGGGATGGGACCATGTTCGCTGATCCTCGCCGATTCCCTTGAACTGGCTACAGGTAGGATACATATTTGCTCCACTGTGCACAATTGTGTACGTACGCACATGAAAGCCTATTATTTTCTTGGCCAGAGCTGGACACTGCGAGGCTCATTGCCCAAACGATCTTCCCTGCAACTGATTCGTAAACAATGCTACTGTCCTGGGTTACGAGTGATTCGTATTTATTTAACCAGAAAACAAACCTGCGACTTTTCGTTTGTGATAAGCAAAACGTGTGCTACGTCCAGCAGGCATCAACATTTTTCATATTTGAACACCCGAAACTGTATTTTAATTAGAGTATGAAAGCCTTAATCTCAAAGCCAAGCAACTTCTTATCATACATCCGGTATGTCCATGAAACGCCACATTTAAGGGCACTATGCCTACCGGCTGGCAGCTGCGAAATTTTGACGTGAAATCCCTTCAGTGCGAAAATTTTAAAGATAGCAGTTGAAAAAAAACGCATTCTTCACGAAATTTTAGTTCAAGATCCCTACGAGCATATATTTGCAATGTAAGTAGGCAGTATATACTTTTTTTGTAAAACATTAATTTAAAACAAATTCCTTGGACACAGGTTATATACGTTATGGGAACATCTCCGCTGTAGGAAACTTCTCCTTGAAAATACGTGAAGAACAAATTTTATTTCAAATGGCTATATATAAAATTAACGGACTGAGGCAAAATTTCCTTAACATGGGATTTCCTATTAAAATTTCGTAAATGCCAGCCGGTAGGCAGCGCCCTTGAGCTCGAACCTCTCGGAGAAAATTCACATGGAGGAAACGTGCCGCGCCATAAGACATTCGTCGGGAAGAAGCGACGTGCTGACCAGCCCCGCGCCACCGCGGCTGGACCGAGGTCGTGTGATAAGATTGAGAAGGCGCTGTCACCTGCCGGGCGGCGCATGCGCAGCGATGCACTCCCCCTCTACCGTATACCACCGCGCAACCCGTGGCCGCGCGCAGGGTTGCCGCCAGTGCAGGCGAGACGGGCTACCAAGCAATAAGGGGCCCGCACCCCGTTGAAAGGCATCATCCACAGCTGCTGCGCGTCTGGTGCGTGGTGAGTCAGCCGCCCCTCTGCAAGTGTTGTCAAACGATGGTGAACTATCATATAAACACACGTTCTTGTGGATCTACGAAGAATTATTAATTTATGATTTGTTTCCTCACGTCTTTTTTGAGCGTAAAATGCATTTATATCCTTCTAAGAGTAAGTGCTGTTGGGAATTGTCGATTCGAAGACATACGAAAATATGTATACATATAACCAAGGATTAATAAATTATATCTATAGCAGCGGAAATTTCGTGGATAAATCCGGCAACACTCTAGACTCCACAATCCTTTGTGTAGTATACGTATATCCTCAGTTGTTCATTAGCTGATGCTCCAGTTTTACCACTAACAAAGGTAGGACTAGATTCTGTCCTTATTTTCCCTTCAAACTCCTTATTGGTCAAAAAAGGTACAGCACGTGCCTTTCAAAATGTGGCAAAATAGATACAGAAACATAAATATACATGTTCTTATTAACTTGTTCTCAAATGTAATCGAGAAATTTCCTTGTCTATATTTATAGGAAACACAACAAATATGACGAAGATTTTGTAATTTCAATAACGTTTTTTTTTATTATCTCTCAATTTGGAATACTGTCAATTAAAAATCTATATATGAAATCGGGCGACACAACCAATTCGTTAGAGAGTATTATTTTGGAAAACGGACTAAGTCTTACAGCGTAACTGAGTAAAATAAAAATGTTTGTCGGACATTTCTAAATGGCGTGTTTTGGCGTGGCGTTTCGGACTGCGTAATCATGGCATGTGTGGCGGCTCTAGCAACACTACCCGCAGCATCTGGCTGGACCAACCCGGCCGACCACCTTCCAGATGCCCGCTTTACTGATTTTCTTGCGCACGTAAGCAAGGGCACTGAGCTAGCGTGCAACGTTGATGTCATTATTGCAGCGTGCAATCATAGGACTACAATTATATTTGACGCGCAGTCTGTGGTAAAACTCAATGAAATATCTTACACAAGTTTGGAGAAACATATAATTAGTATTTTTTTTAGATAAAACATTTTGAATTTGTCAAACATTTCTCAGATGATTCTGTTTTGAAACCATTTAAATACCTTAAAAATTCTATAGCAATTTTTAACTAAGAGTTTTCTTCCAAAAAAACATTTTGGCAATATATTAAATAGGTTTTCCTGAATAAGTATTTAAAAAAAAAACATTTCACTTACTAGGTAGCCGAGTTCCTGAAACTTCTGGAAAAACATAACCCACATACCTGAGCTGGGCGTTTCTTATTGGGGTCGAAAATCGGCGCGATAAGGCCAACCTTCGCACGCAGATGGCGTGGTTTGTCGCCTTTATGATTGCTGTGTCCCCTTTCTTAGATAGACGCGAATACCAAGGGACCACGTGGATTTGTTTAATATATGTTGTTTTGTCTTGCATGTTCGTTTTACTTGCTGATTTAATTTGTAACTGCAAACTCAGAGCTTCGTTATTTTTTCGTAGAGAGCTAAAGCAATTATCGTAGCACTGACCTGGTTTCTGGTAGAAACGCGGGTGGTATATTGGTTCTGGAAGGTTTATAAAGGGTGTTTATTCCACATTTTGTGGTAAATTTGGATATTCCAAAATAACTGCAATATGACTTTCAAATATACACCTGTCACGTTTCTACACGAAACATTCCAAATAAGTCACTTTTTTTAAATTGAGAAATTGGGATTATTTTACTTTCTTTCTCGTAACTCCATCTGAATATGTAACTGAACTTTTTACAAATAGTTGATGAAGTTTATGCTTTTATCATAAAGTCAGTAACGTTGTTATTGCAATAGCGCCTTAAGATTTTAGTGTTCAGAAAATTTATTTTCCGTTTACTATTGTTGTACCGGTGATAATTTCGAAATATGTATAACTTTATCAGTAGAAGCTTCTGTATGAACCACAAACCAATAGAAATCCAGCGAGAATTCATATCTTCAAACCGTGCTGTATTGATGATTAGTATTTATTCTTTGGAGATTTATATCACTGCTTACCATATGGAAGTAGTTAAACAGACAGAAAGCCTGTATTTGAGACATAATTCATGCCCACGGTTTCTTCAAAGTTTGAAACAAAATTTAGGGCTCAGATTAAACCATAGTGTATATTTTGAAACACGGTTCTACAAATTTGTTCAAGTTTAGGCAAATAAAATACCTTTGCATATTTTTATATGAAGACACTTATATTTAACAGGGTGAAATTTTAAATTTAAAACGTTACAACGACACACAAANTGCATATTTTTATATGAAGACACTTATATTTAACAGGGTGAAATTTTAAATTTAAAACGTTACAACGACACACAACTTTGAATGTATTTCCTGCCTTCAACGGTACAATATATTAAGCGTTATATACTAGATCTTTATCCCTGGCACATAGCTATGGTGCAATGTATTGATTATAAACACCGAGAAAACTCACAGTACATAAGCAATGACCGTCACGTTTTGCATAAAAAAATCAGGGCTCTGATCCACTAGGATCGAAACTGGTTCACCATTGTGGAATGCCGGTTTGTCAACAATATATATTCACAGAATCCATAAAATTCTTTAATGTTTAATAAAAAAAAGCTGTTAGTGCTCTTATGGTACTTAAGATAGTTTAAATATTAAAAACAAATTTATAAAGTGATGTTATAGCTAGCACAGTTATTTAGGGAAAAAAAGGGAAAAACGCCTTACCGTAACTTTGCTCGTGATGGAGAAAACTAGCTCGCCCACCATGCCACTTTCTAAGAAAATGAATTTTAAAAATATTGATTAACTGATGTAAAAGATGGGAACGTTGAAAGTGAAACTGAAAGACGCTAATTACTTTTCTAAACCTTCTGAAAAAAACAAATGTTTGTTCTTTTTTTTATCAGAATGCATATAATTTATAAATACATATCCTTCGCCTTCACTTAACATATGAACGAATATTTAGTGTATTTTAAATAAACACTCAGCAATAAATTTAGTATTGGGTACTTTTGGATCCAACGATTATGAAGATTATAAGTTATATGAAAGTAAGTTTTCCTTAGGTGCTATCGCATCACTTTAGAAATTACGTTTTCGAGCTTTTTTGAGTGCGCCTGACGGAACGCCGCTTGCTCCAGCGGCTGCTCAATACATGGCCCCTCTCAGGTTTAATTAAAACACCTTTAGCACAACAGGCGAAGAACTTTTTTCCCTGGTTGTGTTTGTATCGTGCGTGGCTCACAAGACTTCAAAGAGCGTGCCAGCATTCTCCAAACCACAATATCCCTTTCTCTTTTACATTTTTTCACCTTTACACTCCCCTGACAATCATCTCCTAAAGGTCACGATTCATACCAAGAGAAACGGTCAATGCACAGGAAACGTTTTTGCGTTTCTTTACATGTAACAACGTTAGCTGTATGGTTAGTGCCATACGATATCGAGGTTATGGGTTCGAAACCTGTGTAAAAAATATTTTTAATGATTAGCATGTTTGGCTACATATTAAATGAATTGTAAATGTCATTAAAAAGAGACAATTAAATCTCACGGAAACTCCTTATGTGATTCGCCCATTATTTTATTTTAAGTTTTAAAACAAAAATTTAAACTATGAATAAATAGCTATTTGTTAAACCATAATTGTAGGAGAACGAATTGCCAAACTTCAAAGAAATTTCTTTCTGACGTTCGTATGACTAAAATAAACGCTTTGCTAAGAAAACAAGTTAATCTTTAAACGTTTATAACCTTTTATGCTTGAGTTAAAGTTGTAATGTTCACGATAGGGCTTAAAAAAAGTAGCTAGAAGATATTATAAAATTAATTTGATATATTTATAAATGTTTTCGATTATATCACAGACCCGTGAAATATCCAAAACATTGAAAACTTTCTTATGAAATTGAAGACTCTGGATGGCAGCGAGCAGCAAAACAATTGTCTACCTACTCGATGAACATAAAATGAGTCATACGGGATGTTGGACGCCAGACAACACCAGTTCAGCCTGCCCGCCACACGATCCCAGAGTCAGAGCTTGCACAGGCTTCGATAATTCTAAATAAAACATTAAGTTAAACGACTGGTTGTTTTGTAAGTGCATGATTGCTCTATGAACAAGTCGTTTAAAGTGTTTCCGGGCAGTGCGGCGTTGTGGATAATGCCATCTCTCGCCACAGGAGCGAGTCGAACGACCGCTTCGTCAGTAAAGAGCGCCGTACGAGAGTGCTCTGCCGGAAGTCACAATACCTTCCTCCCCACTTCCTGCCAATTTCCCGTCCACTGCCAGTGACGCCATGGCTGTCGTTCCGCAGTGATATAAGGATGGAAACGAGCATACTGCTGCTTTCAAACGCAACCCGTTTAACGTACTTGAAGGCTGCCAGGGAGATGAATTACACGAGAAGAACAAACTTACGGGATATGGAAGTGTCTGAAAAAGCGCAAATTTATAAAACATAAAATCAAAAATATTATTTGATCTACTGTATCTATTTTAGTGGGCTATAATTATTGACAATATACTTTAATACTCAATGGTACCATATACAGCAATACGTGATATGCAGTTTAAAGTCTTCACTTTAAGAACGTCAAACTTTTTTAACAAAATAAGGATATAAGGATCAATATACCAAAATAATTTTCTTAAAATTAACAACTTTTTTTTTCAACTCCAAAGTATTGCAATTTTATATTTATTTGTTAAAACATGTTTTTCGAACAGGACATTAAATAAAATAACATTTGGTTAAAATTAAGTTTAAATTTAAATTGTGTTACCATAGAGTTCTGCACAATAAAATTTTATAAATTCTGAATCTATTATTGTTGAATACTTACAGATTTTGTAGTTTTCATACATTATTCGATAAACAGTAAACAGATTTAGATACGAAAACTATATACTGTATCAACCATTGATTTTTGTTGTATATTTTTAAAATTAATATTTATAGTCAATAAAATAAACCCCTTCGAAATATGTTAATTAGTTCGAATCCAGATGTTTATTTTAAGTTTCGGTAATTCGTGCTATACCAGACCTTTCCATAGCCTTTAATTTGCTTAACCACTCCTGGGACAGCTTTTATTCGACTAGCTAACCTCAGCGCGGAAACAAAGCCGCGGCATCAGTTTGCCTCTAGCAACACAGTAATGAGGGGGTTCGCGGTGGTGTAGTGTTCAGACTCCTCGCCTACTACCTAGGCGAACCGGGCTCGATTCCCGGCGGGGCCACTCCCAAATTTTCGCAAGTGGGAATAGTGCCAGACGATGCCGCTCGCATTCCGGCTCTTCTCCATTCTCACCTCGCTTCACCCTCACCTCCTCTCAAGACTCGAAATTAAGAGCCGCCCGAACCTCTTCACTCTCTTACACTACATAGGCTGTTCATTGTAAAGTGAGCACTTTTGAGGCCCTGGTTACTTTTTCCTTTCAGCCATTTCTTATCCTTTAACTGCTTTTTTAAAATAAATATTGCCATGCAAGTAATAAACACAGTGTGCATTTTGCACCGCACACGGAATTTAACGTGTAAGGCTACAATATGATATATTTATTGACTATTATTCAAAATGAGAGGGCTTTCAAAAGTGCTCAATTTGCCGTGAATAGCTTATCATAAACAATTTTCAGATAAGAATATCACGCAAACCTAGCTCTGAACTGAGAACCCACTTGAACTAACCTATCACGTCGCAAGACACGAGGGCAGCGCATGTTCTTCGTGCACATGGAGAGTTGTTATAAAGTAAACATATTTATACATTTTTTGAAATAACAATTTATACCTTTTCATGGGAGGGTCAACTGAAAAAAAANTATAAAGTAAACATATTTATACATTTTTTGAAATAACAATTTATACCTTTTCATGGGAGGGTCAACTGAAAAAAATATATACATATAATCTCAGTACTATGAAATTAAACATCGGACGTAATTTTGTAACTATGACATGGGATTNAAAAAAATATATACATATAATCTCAGTACTATGAAATTAAACATCGGACGTAATTTTGTAACTATGACATGGGATTAATCAAAAACTCATTTATCTAATTTGATATTTACCTGAATACGCATAACAAGTGAGCCACAATTGGTAGCATACTTAGAGTTCAGTAAGTCCCACCCTGAATCGAAGCCCGTGGCTGGTTATGATATGCGAATTACTGCGAGCGGCACTTCAATGCTCTGGTGTCTTTCTGGAGTATCTTCGCTGGAGGGTAGGTGGGAAGGGCTTAACGTCTTGACGACAGCGAAGTCATTAGAGACTCAGAAAGTTGCACAGAGAAGCAGGAGCGGGGAAAGAATTCAACATGGCCTTCTGTAAGGATCCATACTAGTATTCGCCTGGAGTGACTTCGGGAGACTACGGAATACCGACATCGGTATGGCCAGATAGGGGATTGGCCCCAGGTAATCCCGAGTACGAGTCCGAAAATTTACTGCTGCGCCACATCTCTCGTTTTCTCGGGCTCTCGTCATGGCGAGGAGCCACGGTGGCTTAGAGGTTGCACTGCTCGCCTACCACCAAGGCGAACCGGGTTCAATCCCAGCCCGGGTCACTCCCGGATTTTCGCACGAGAGAATAGTGCTGGATGATGCCGCTGGTTGGCGGGTTTTCTCGGGGATCTCCGGTTCCCCCTCTCCTTTCGTTCCGCTCCATACTCATCTCAATCACCCTCAACAGCTCTCAAGACCTGGCTGCTAAGAGCCACCCAAATATCATTNGTTCCGCTCCATACTCATCTCAATCACCCTCAACAGCTCTCAAGACCTGGCTGCTAAGAGCCACCCAAATATCATTACTCACTCTTGACGGCGAGGACAGACACCGCGCAAGGTGTTACGGTATGTTTTACAGCCAGGGCACTACAAAATCATGCCCTGCCCCACAGTTTGGCTGAAGGGATTCTTACTGTTTCCAATAACAAGGGGTTTATACAATAGCACCTCGGTTACTGTGATCTGCTGTCAACTGGCNGTTCCGCTCCATACTCATCTCAATCACCCTCAACAGCTCTCAAGACCTGGCTGCTAAGAGCCACCCAAATATCATCACTCACTCTTGACGGCGAGGACAGACACCGCGCAAGGTGTTACGGTATGTTTTACAGCCAGGGAGGGATTCTTACTGTTTCCAATAACAAGGGGTTTATACAATAGCACCTCGGTTACTGTGATCTGCTGTCAACTGGCNAGGGATTCTTACTGTTTCCAATAACAAGGGGTTTATACAATAGCACCTCGGTTACTGTGATCTGCTGTCAACTGGCATGGCTGCAATCGGATGGATGACAGCGTGTTCAGGCATGCTGCCGAATGAAGTCCTGTGCACGCCGTCATAATAGGATGTTGAAAGCACTACGTAACTGTTTAGTTTGAATAAGTGGCATGGCCAATCGCCTCCCAACAAGAGTATGTGTGAAGTTTCAATCAGTCAACACAGTTAAGTAAAGTCACCGGATAGAGACCATGCTTCGTCAACGCATTAGAGCGCATTAACAGCACTTGATGGAATTTGATGGTGGCCGCAACGACATCTGCATCAGACTGGGCGGATGTGACACGTAATTGTCGGAAGATTGAACCAATGGACACGTGAGGCCACCAACACACATCGTGAAGGTTCCTGTCGATCAAGAAAGAACCACGTCTAGGAAGGAGGATGACCTTTTTGTGCGCCAAGCATTACGTAACAATATCACATCGGCTCGTAACATCTTGACACAGTTACTGGAAGGTACACGCCATTTGCCTTTAAGTCGTTTTCCCTAAACGTTAGGACAAACACCTTAAAGGCAAACGACTTTAGGGCAAACGATATGTAGAGAATATGTCCTTATGTGTTGGTTTAGGGTATTTCTGAGAGGTGACATTTTTTTCAGAGTAAACGCCTTTAGAACAAACGACTTTAGGGCAAACGCCGGGCTTGTAAAACCTTCTAGGATAAACGCCTTTAAGGTAAAAGCAGAAGTTGCAACTGAAAAGAATAAATTAACTTTTAGTCCAAACGCCTGACTTAAGGCAAAACCTCTAGGACAAACGCTTCTACGAGAAAAATATTTTCGTCAAACGTCTTTAGGACCAAAAAAAAATAGGAAAAACGACGTTCAAGCAAATATCATTAAGAATGATTACTTACGTGTTTTACCAGATGTTTGACAACTTTAGAGCAATGAATTTTAAGGCAACGCCTGGGGGAGAAAAACATATTATCGCAAATTACTTTAGGGCAAACGTCGTTTTGGGTAAACGCATCTATGGCAAACAAAGAATAGGGAAAACTCCGGTTTGTGTGGGGTGTGTACTTTAGGGTAAACGACGCACCCACTTAATAGAAACTCTTAGATACAAATTGTCATTCTGCACCATGTCTAAGTGACCTGTATCAGTCGGACTAGGGGTTCTCCGCCCTATACGTAGGCTGCAGTTAATACCAGAGCTGAGACGGTGGCGTTTGTAATAGCGCTTTGGCCGGGAGGCAATGCATGATGAGAAGTGCTGCATCAAGTTCAGTAATCAGTCTCGTTTCTGCATTACCGAAAATAAACGTAATTTGCAAGTATAGCGACGTCTGGAGAAGAGAAAATTCTGCAGCTCTCGTGGAGAAACGCACTGGCATAGCTCCCGGCGTTAAGGTGTAGGGGATCATGAGATATGACTTCAGGAATATTCTAGTAGTGATTTGGGGAACNATATGACTTCAGGAATATTCTAGTAGTGATTTGGGGAACAATAAAAGCACAGAATAATGTGAATGTCATCCTCCATCCTCGCGTCTTATTCCTCAAGATACAGCGCTCTTGATAATTCTTCCAACAAGCCACCATTCATCCACACGCGGAACATGTGTCCGTGGAATGTCTGCGTCATGCTGAGGTTTTCTCGTGACCAGCAAATTCCCCGGATCTGTCTCCTATAGAATTGTGTGCGATCATATAGGACGTCAACTCTGACTTGATGCAATTCTACAAGATATCTACAGCCATTTATAACGTATACTGATTTGCCTTCGAAGAGGATACAGTGCCTACGGCTCCCGTTAGATTGGAATCGGCACATTTATCCAGGCTCGAGTGGGGGCTACATCATTCTGATATGGGACCAGTAATGTGCCAATACTGACAAATGTGTTGTCCGTGTTATCTAATAGTGATATTCTAATCACTGTGCGCCAACAGCCCAAGTAAGCGCATCGGCACATCAGAAAAGATAACCTCTGGGGTGTGCCCACACGACCGCTCAAGGACCATGCGCTACGTGGATCTTAATTTCGCGTTGCCAGGTGTAGGACACAAGAAAAACCAAAATGCTTTACAACCTTCCAAAATCCCTTCATTCATCAAACACCTATGGCAAGTCAGTCAACCAAATTTTAAAATATGAAAAGGATTCTTACATGTTACTTTTTTAACATTAAAAAAAATAAATTACAAACTAAAGAACAGTTTTATCTTGATTTATTCTTCACAGTAACTATAAAAATAAAGATCTGTATTTTCATATGGTAACCACAAAAAAAGCATTTTGTCACATATAATTTTTTTTATTGACAAAGAATGCACATGACAAGCAAAGAAGAATAAAAAAAATTGCCTTAAATTAACGTTTGAAAAATTAACCTGGGTGCATGCACTCTGACAGAGAGAGAAAAAAATTGCTTTACATATTAACACATTAAATTATAAAAAGATTTCTTAAGAATTTTTTGTTTTATCTTTTGTTTTAACCTCTTGAGACTTTTAGTATTAACACATTTCAACAAGTTTAAATTTTGATCTGGATTAGTCCATAAGGTGACGGAATTTTTTTATACTGCCGTTTCGTATTACACAAGTAGTAGAACACTATTCTTGTCAAATTGAGATGGAGTTCCATGCGCATGCAATGTTAAAGACGTCATTTAATATCTGTGCATATAATGTTGGCTTTGGACGCCACAACATCAATCGCCGTCTACAGTCATCAGGCACTACATCACGAAAAGGCAGGCATAGCGCTGCTACCGCTAACTGGAAAATTTATTGCGAACAACTCATTAAAAACATGAAGTTATTAGTGCAAAACACGACTGGGAAAATTTTAAGTAAAAAGATACTTACATAGCGGTGTTAAGAGGATTCTACCTCTTTATTGCAGCAGATTTAAAAGTTAGCCCAAAAACTTAGAATTTCAAGCCATGATAAAAATTTTCGAAGAAGGAGGAAGTGGGTGCATTCTAAAACCAGGCGATGGAACACTCGCTCTAGGTTGCCATGTCGAAAGTATCGACATGTCAACCACATATGTACCATATACAAAGTTTAAATGAGTGACACGCATATTAATTATTACAATAACCTGACAGAAATTCTCATAACAAGAGAAATTACAAATAAAGCACAATACTTTTAAATACATTGCCACATGTAAAAAATAATTAACGTTATTATTTACGTAGTAAGTGGCAACGACAGTAAAAGGATTATGGGGACTTTGGCACATCGGGACCTGGGACTGGAGCGTCGGAGCTGTTCGTGCTTTGTCATTCCGGTCGGCTGGACGTTATAATGGATCCAGGTGACCTTGACCTCGATGCTGGTGACCTTTGATCTTGACTGCTGTAACCATTGACCTTGAAACCATAAATCGTTTTACAAACAATTTATAAAAACTAATTATAAACGTATAAAAATTTTTTTAAAGGGATTTAAAAATTTGTTTAGAATTTTTTTAAAAAAACACTTAAATTTCAGGTTCCACACACCCCCTCTACCAATACTCAATCCACCATCTTGGTAGGTGTAGTCCACCATATTGGATGGTGTCACAGCCACCATCTGCCATTTTGGTCGGTGCAGTCCGCAATCATTATATGTGCAGTCCGCCATCTTGGTAGGCGTCAAAGCTACCGTCCGCCATCGTGGTAAGTTTAGCCGTCCGCCATTTTGATCGGGGCAGTCCGCCATATTGGTAGGTGCAACTATCCGCCATCTTATTTGGTGCAGTCCGCCATCTTGGTAAGCATCACAACCACCGTCCACCATCTCGGTTTTTTCGTTTTTCATTTATTTATAAATAACTGGAGTTTCGTTCGACCACCATCTGGTTTTTTTTTTTTCGTTTGTCATTTGTTTTACATTGCTGGTGCTGTCCCCAGCACCACTCACAGCACACGATTGACACCCTCTACTCCCTCCTTTCAATATATTTAATTGACCAATTACTCCACACCTGATTCTCATTGGCTAATTACCCACCCCCTTCCAATATATTTAATTGCTCCGCCAATGTTTCTCATTGGCTAATTACTCGAGTGTTTTCGGAAACCTTCGTTCCGACCAATCAGTGGGCTACTCTTTAATCGCGGGGCGAACAATTTTTTTGCGCTTAAAAACTCTTTGTAAGACGCACCTCTAGCCCCCTTGGGAAATCAGTAATTTCATAGTTCTTAGAAATGTACGCGTGTTGTTTAAACGACCATAAAATCCTTGCGGCCATTTTGGCATTTGGAAGGGTGCGCTTTCTTAGTGCCTTGGACAAACAGGAATAGTTACCGTACCTGCAGAAAAAATTTCTGCTGGTCTAAGCACCTTACGAAATTTCGACCGTATTAAAGTATTTGCCAGCCCACCTGCAGCAACGCGAAGACATACGGGACTGCCTTCCATGCAAGAAGTGTTTCGAGGGCTGCACCACCTCTGTACCCGACACGCCGCATCACAGGGGTTGGTGCAGGCCCGCTTAGCAACCCTCGTGACATCTGCGCCCGTAGAAGACGCCCTCCCCGTTGAAGACGCCCGCCCCGTAGAAGACGACGTTCCCGGACAAGCTAGCTACTCGCAAACTGTACCCGTGGAAGATGCTCCACTTTAATAAATATACTGGGAAGCAATACCCGGCGAGGAAATCAACCTAGAACACAGGTGCCCGATGTGTATGGACCTCGATAAAGTTATAAATGACTGTTTAAAAAATTTGTGAAACTCGATGTTCGCATGGGAAATTAAATTTCATTTTTTAACAAAAATAGTATGAAATGTTTTGCAACATCCAAGGTTTTCGCTCGTTGGACTCGTATACCATCAAGCAGATTGCCATCTCGTACAGTGACGAAGACGAGAAAACAAAACTTTTAACTTTTTTAGCGCCGTGTCCATGGAAGCACCTCGACAGTACCACGCAACAGGCGTATCGCCTACAGACGCATGAAACGCACGAACTAAGGTAGGACAAGGGAAATATTACGCACGAGGAAATTCCGACAATGCTTAACTCTGCCATAATTCCCTATTATCCTGTGTGTGTGTTTGGGAGACGCCAAGAGTCAGCGATTCATAATGGGTGTCCCATCGGAGCGAACTTTGTAGACCTTCACAAGCATTGCCGCAGCCCGCAGATTAGACAGCTCGTCGAGACGTACGCCACAAAACTTAATGGGTGCAAAAATCAAATATATTTATGTACTCCATGCAAATCCGAAAACCTAAAACTGTAGAGTTATGATAACACGTGGTATATTAAAAAAAAACAGCGAAGGACCAATGTTACATTAAAAAAATACACTGAAAGGCCAAAAAAAACTGGTACACCTGCATTGTATCGTGTAGGGCCCCCGCGAGCACGCAGAAGTGCCGCAAGACGACGTGCCATGGACTCGACTAATGTCTGAAGGTATGCAGGAGGCATTTAAGTCTGCGCCAATTTGAGAAAGGGTTGCACGTCTGTCACGTTTAATGATTCTCGTCAGTCGTCGTTTGTCCGTTCGTTCACTATCTTTTTCTGGCAGCAGCGATGTCGAAGATTTGATGTTTTACCAGATTCCCGATATTAACGGTACACTCGTGAAATGGTCGTACGCGAAAATCCTAATTTTATCGTTACCTCGGAGATGCTATGTCCCATCTCTCGTGCGCCGACTATAACACCACGTTCAAACTCACTTAAATCTTGATAACCTGCCATTGTAGCAGCAGTAACCGATCTAGCAACTTTGCCAGACGCTTGTTGTCTTATATAGGCGCTGCCGACCGCTTCGCGTTACTCTGATTGGTTCTATACCTCTGTTATTTCCATACGCACGCCTATACCAGTTTTTTGGCTCTTCAGTGTATATTACGTGTGCAATGCTCTCCAATACTCAGAGAAGAAATACGTATAAAAAAAGTATTCCTTGTATTATGCAGAAAAAGAATAATATTGTGATGTGTGTACATTTTCATTTTATCTCGAGTTATGCCCTGCTCACGCAAGTAAAAAAACACTGCCAGTAAAGAAAATTTTATATTTACTATGCATCTGTTTTGTTATAATTTAAAGAAACAAAAAAACTAAATCTTTAATGAGACTCTAGCCGTAACTAACATAACGTCTGGTATACTCGATGTGTATGAATGTAATTATATATTCAAATAAATTAAAGATTAGAGAAAGAAATTTGCAAATGAAGGCAGCCTCGAAAATAACCATACTGATTCGTGAAAAAAAGGCAAAATATTCATTAAAAAATCAAACTCCCGTCACATAAATTCCAAAGGCATTTAAAACGAAATTAAAGACAACGCACAGGGAAAATATAATGTATAGAAATATCTGCACCGTCCACTCATAATCCGCTTCACGTTAGTTAACAAGGCTTGGAATATTTCGCACGCAAAACATAAATTATAGAATAAATATTTAATATGTCGATTACATCAAATACGAAACAACAAACAGAAAAAAAAATGTTCTTGTACACCGAAAAAAAACATGCGTACACCAAGTTAAGTGTACACACACATATATATATATATATATACATATATATATATATGAAACTTTTCTTAGTTTTACTCACACTTTAAATATTTAGAGAATTAATTTCGGACCCATGCGTGCATACATTACAGTTCGCGTTCGCAGGCGTTGGGGAGACAACAGGGATAGAAAGTAATGAACGTGCTTCTCAGCACACATTCGACGATTTATTGTATTAAACATTATATATTAACATGAAATAAAACTTTAAGCAGAGTTTTTACGTCAAAATATATTTCCCGGCGATCCAGGAGTCATCACGTTTGGAGTGTCCCAGCCACCGCACGTGCACGCTACCATTAAATCGTTTCTGCAACTTCTCCACTAAACAAACATCTGGAAACTGCGTAGGCCAGATCTCTTTGTTGTAAAATCCGCCAATGATGGGTTCGCTGCGTAGGTCCTCGAGGTACCACATGCTTGGGTACGAGTGTCGTTTACTCACCACCTTGTACAACTCTGCAGACCAGCTCTGACGGTATATGAAAAACTCCCCGTTTTCTTTTAATCCGCATCAAGTCACCGATCTTGGCTTTAGGCTTGGGTGGGTCCCTTATTTTCGGAATAGCATACACGGTCTAGACCAGGGAGTTGTTATCCATGTCTTCGGGCTTCATGCGATTGGTAGAATAAACGGTATAATTGTACTTGCAAACGAGTTTTGGGAGTATGTCCAACCACTTGTAGTTTCCGTTCACCGTAAACTGTCTGTACAGTTTAGCTTTGAGTGTCATGTGAGAACGCTCGACGACGCTGATCTCGATCCAAGAGTATTTAGAATAATGATTTATGTCATACGTTTTCATCAGTGTACGAAAAGTCTCATTAAAGTATTATTCGCCATCGTCGGTGTGGAGATTTTTCGGTATGCGTCCTTCGCGCAACACATCCGCTACGGTTTTTGTGACGTCGCGTGCATTGTTCGACTTGAGCGGCCTGGCCCAGGCATATTTGGAAAAAGTATCGTTAATGGTTAAAATGTAGCTGTGACCTTTATTCAGACAAGAAAAGTCTTGCATTTCGATCAGGTCAGATTAGAAAGTATCATCCACCCCTTTCATGATATATTTTCTGCGTGGGTAATTTAGCTCACAAGTCTCACCCTATCTACTAACTCATCCGGATCATCCCAATACGGAAATTCAATTTTTTCTCCGCTCTTCATTTTCTGAATCGAACCCGAACCATCAATTTCATGTTCCCTAGGAAACAGTCCGGCTATAACGGGGAATTCTTCGTGCGCCGTGTCTTTAAATCGATGTGATGCAGGGTTATTCTCGACGTAATATGCGTGACTTTGTTTTAACAAAAGGCGGTACTTGCGCAAATCCGATTCGGTGTAGTGTCCAGGGCGCCTACGAAACAAAGGTTGCTCAATCCCTGCGTGTTTTTCTCCTTGTGCTTGCCGATCTGCAGTATATCGCTGGGAAAAAATACAACTTCCTTATATCCAAGGTACCATTTTCCTCCACTTTTCTACAAAACATTAGTCTTGTTGACACTACGGTAAGAGTAGGAAGCAAAGAAATGAGATAGAAGAGTGCCCACATCGCGCCCCTGCTCTCGTGTTCGTTTCCGTTCTTGCGCACGCAGCAAATCGATCAGGGCAGATCTTCTTCGTCACTAGTAATGCCACCTTCCGATTCGGGCAATTCCGGGCTTCTTTTCCATTTACGCATCAGGTTTCCACCATGATATCACGTTTGATTTCAAAGTAGTCATAGTTCCTGTCACTAAGTTTTTTTTCTAATGTCATCTAGCCGGAGGGTAATAAGTTTGATAGCCCCTCCCTTCGATTCTCAATGGCCTTTTCTGTTATTTTTCGCAAGTAATTATTTGGTCCGTACCGCCTCGATCACTCGCTGAAGCTCGCTCAGCAATACGGTTCAGTTATCCATCGTTCACTGAGTTGAAAAGGCGTTTCGTACATGTATATATATATATATCGATCTCACCTTTTTGTAGGAAATCGCTCGCAATTTTCTGAAATTGGTTTTTTGATATTTTCGAGCGTGTCCAACACACGTATACAATATCTTCTTGCTATGCTTTGCAACATCAGTTTTTGCAGCCAGTTTTGACATTAATACCTTTTGTAGGTCCTTCAATTCTTCTCGTCTCTGTGCGTTCGATATATTGATGAGGTTGATAATCCGCGCCTCATGGTATCTGTGCCCATGCAAACGTCCACGTGTGACGTCACCTGCTGCCGCCAACATGGGTTCGTCCACGTTTACTTTGAAGAAGGCACTTTGAACATTCTCATTCTACCTCGTCAGATCGAACGTCAAAGACTGCTAATAATTATTTCCGAACATGTTTTGGCTAGCAAAATAATTTTTTAAAGACTCTCCAATTTTACGTGCATTTATATAATTTTTAAATTTGTGTTAATTAAACGTATCTGTGTTAATATGAATTATCTACGTATTTCTATTTTAAAACCTTTCTTTTTTAAATATAACGTTTTTTTGCTAAATAAATAAAGTGTGGAGAGAATAAATATTAGTAAAAATTGTATTTAAAGCATTGGCTCGCGGGAACATTCATTACCAAAGGAGCATGGGGGACTCTTTCCAGGAATGTATATGAACTTTGAGCGGGCGAAGGAAACAGGAAAAGCTTGCGCGGAGTAATTCTCCACATCCGCTCAAACGTACCTTGTCACACGCGCGCCGCCAGCCGATAAAAATATTGCCATGCTGGGTTCACTACGAGTTTCCTGGCGGCAAGTTGCCTTTCCGATCTCGTGCATGAGTAGCTGTTCTCCCGGATCGAAATCAAAGCTGATGGCCAGCGCAGTTTTGCTGGTATCTTCTCCGCGCCGATCCTGGGAGCTGCAAAGTAGCTCTTATGGCGGGGAAAAACTCCCACTCCATTAATTAGCCTTTGGCCGTCCCCCACTCCATTACTTTGTGTTTGGCCATTTACAGAATTTAGTTGATAAAATATTAATACTTTAACTGTAAATATATATACAATTATATTTATTTTAAAGAAAAAAAAATATCGTTAACCTATTTAAGGGTCCAGCCTACCTATCAGTAAAATTGAATATAAAGGATTTCTTTTATTCGCAGGCGTACAGACACATGACGGAGGGGTGGCAGGCTGTGGTTGGGCTATGCAGTGCATTATAGAAGGGGGATGAGCATTAGCTTCTAAGCTTTAGTTTGGGCATCGATGCGCCATAGTTGTATTGATATTGAAGACTCGGTGCTGTGGCTATTTTAAGGATATAAGCATCTATCTTCGTAATGCCATCGATTGATTTCTGGTCCGAGAGTGACGAGGTTCTCCTAATTCTAATTAATGTGGGGGAATNTAATGCCATCGATTGATTTCTGGTCCGAGAGTGACGAGGTTCTCCTAATTCTAATTAAAGTGAGGGGAATTATTCGAAAATATGGATGCCTCTGAATCTATCGCCTCAGGGCGTAGCGACGCTGCACCATCGGAGACCATGGTGGAATACGGCACTACACCTATAGCAACAGTCGGCATCGCGACGGAGAAGCCCTTTTGGAGCACCCAGACGGCATCCTTCCAGAGCACCCAAACGCCACCCTTCCAGGGCTCCCAGCTGCCGCCCTTTCGCGGCTTCCAGACCGGTGAGTTGGCTACATGCGACAACATAACTGAAGGTTCCCTGCTGCTGAAAAATGACTGTTTTACATGTGCAAACAACGGGGACTCATTCTTCCAACGATGTGATGGACTCATCCGTGTCGGTACAACACTCTCCGGACTCTGATATTACTTAAACAAGTGCTGAAAGATGCCTTTACTGCGAAGACATGTGGTGTCCGCTGCCTCTCGATGCTAACCCACCCTCCCATCCGTCTGACGGGGATGATATTCACCAGGATTTTAATAACTTTGATAACATTTTACGCGCGTTTCGTAACGATGTTGCCGATTTACACTTCGAACTGACTGACAGCGTACGTGTTCTTACGGACGTGAAGTGTTACATGGAAGGATTTGTGCTAAATTGTCCTCCATCCTTTAGTCTGCATCCATATTATACATTTATATGGATGTAAAAATGTAATTTTAGAGACACGCATTATTTGCTCCTATACTTGCGAACCAAGCATTTTAACCTAACTTTTTGGTGTAATATTTGTGTATTGTTTTTTAGTTAAATATATTGAAATTTTATTTATCTTCTAACTGTGTGTGTGTGTGTTCAGTATTTTATTTTTTCTCCATGTAAAAAAATTAAGTATTTTTTTTCCTTTCTATGTTATGCACTGAAGAGCCAAACAAACTGGTATAGGCGTGCGTATGCAAACAACACAGGTATGAAACTAATCAGAGTAACGCGATGCGGTCGGCAGCTAGATCGATTACTGCTGCTACATTGGCAGGTTATAAAGATTTAAGTGAGTTTGAACGTGGTATTATAGTCGGCGCACGAGAGATGGGACATAGCATATCCGAGGTAGTGGTAACATTTGGATGTTTCACGAGTGTACCGTGAATATCGGGAATCCGGTAAAACATCACATCTTCGACATCGCTGCGGCCGGAAAAAGATCGAGAAAGAACGGAACAAACGACGACTGACGAGAATCATTAAACGTGACAGACGTTCAACCCTTTCTCAAATTGGCGCAGATTGGAATTGTGTACTGCTCTGCAGGATTCATGGTGTAAATTACCTCCTGCTTACCTTCAGACATTAGTCGAGTCCATGCCACTTCGTCTTAGGGCACTTCTGCGTGCTCGGGGAAGGGGGGGTGGGGGCTACACGATATTAGGCAGGTGTACCAGTTTTTTTTGGCACTTCAGTGTAAATATTAATTGCGCTTGCTTTTCCCTTAAAGAAGGGACAACTACGTGTAGTATTTTTTCTCTCATTTTTGAATATGTTAATTGCGCTTACCGTTCCCTTAGAGAAGGGTCAAGTAAGTGAAATAAATTTTCCTCTTTTTGAATATTTTTGTTGTGCTTGCTTTTCCCTTGGATAAGGTACAATTACGTGCAATATTTCATAACAGCGCCTCCGATTACATTATAATTATGCTTGACTTATTCACCTTCAATATTAAGAAATATACTCTAAAATTTGCTGCATATTATTAGCTGTTTTGTTTTACTATTACAAAACATAACTTGTGTGAAATATTTCGTTAACAACCATTTAAAGAAGGGTATTAAATTTTTAAAAAATGTGCATAGCACAATGGTACCGCTACTGACCTACATTAACTACTTCTCGAGTGTGAGAAGAGGCAAGGGGAGTATGCCGATGGAGGAGATGTGATCGCGTGACGACATTCATTCTGACACGTCACACAAGAACGCTGCCAGTCTCTGCCTCTCTCTCTCTCTCCTCTGTATCGCTTGCTTGTAGCAGCAATCAAAACACTCTCGTCATTTTAAAATTATTTCAGTACGAATGAAAATATAACACAAGTACTTGCAGCAAAATTACTTATTTGACATTATAATTGCAAAAAAAATTGTAAGAACATTTAATTAAATATATACATACATCGTATTTGCACATCAAATGGAAGAAGATATTTAGAAATATATTAATATATATATAATATTTACAAAACATGTGGGAGAAAATATTTTACATAATAAACTCATTTACTGAAAAAATTCAAATATTAGTAATCAACATACAATTATGAGATAGTTAAAAACATCGGTATTTATTTATACAAAATAATAAATTTTTACACATGGCATAAAAAAATGCTTTTCTCCATTAAACTTTCAATCACGCACGTCAATACTTTTTCTACAGTGTAAAACGTGTGTTTTCGTTAAATAAAAAACATTACTGGGTAATGGGAGATTTTCATCAACTGGGTTTTTCTAAAGATAGAAGAGCAAAGCCCATATGCACACGCACACACGAGCACCGCTGGCCATGGGTTCGTTAGCGTTGTTACTTTCAAACTGTGCCAAGCGCCATCGCATTGTTCAGATGATACTTTAAATGTACATAGCTTTTAATTTCATTATTAAATTCGCAATTTTTCCTTGTCGTACTTGCTTCAACGTCGTTCGCGGACAATTATTATTTTCATATTTCCAATGTTTGTAGAAAATTTTGTTTGTGGACGACACAAATCAACTCCAAACTCGTCACTGGCACAATCTTGCACTGATAATTCAAGAGTCTTACCATCAAAGACGCTTCTTTCAAGGAGGAAATTAACATTTTCGTCGCACCGCTCCACAGTTACGATAACAGCCAGCTGGTCCGTGTAGGTTACGCCGTGCAGTAGAGGATATGTACTGGCATATTTTTTCTCGGGAATAAACTTATCACCAGGACGCGCTCCACCGTTGCGAGAAGACTTGGTGGAAGGTCTCGGCCTCGAGCCTAGGCGCACATCGCATGCAAAAGGCGTGCAGGTGGAGGCCCAGTCCGGGAAACCTTGCCTTTTCACAACGTGGTTATAGCAATTACAATTTTTCTGCCATTTTCACACATAATTATTTTTAATTTTTCGGAAAAGTTCATACAATACACTTTCGTACATTCTTGCCTTGCATACGTGGACATCACGATTTTGTTTTACGAACTCCTCCAGCGAACAAGGAAGCTTAGAGTTAGGGCTTCAATTGTAAACATAACAGTTTTTATACTCGCACGTAAATGTATCCCGCACATAACGGCCTTATAAATCATCGTAGCATCATAGCCAGTGAATTGTACCGTCACAAAATTGAAATAGCATAACGCCTCGAGCATCTCGAAAACTTACGCGTTGGTATCCACAATTCAATTCACTGTACTGGCACACGTCTTCTGACCTGAACGGAGAAAATTCTGCGACGGACACTTCCATTTGTTCTTCGATATCACTGTATTCGAAGTCGTAGCTGTTGGAGCTCTCTGCGAAGCTGGGATAGAAAATGCTGTAGGACATTGGGGGTTGGTACAGGTTGCCTGATGGTTGCGCGTTCGTGCTAGTAGACGGCCTTCACGAAGTTGCTTCTCATGCCAATATAGTTAGGATAAACTAAAGAATATTATGTCCATCCCGATGTGCCAAAGTTGCCATAATCACTCTACTAACGACACTGTCCAAAATAAATATAAATTTTAATTGAACAAAGTAATTTTCTTACTGGCGCAAAACATTATTTNACTAACGACACTGTCCAAAATAAATATAAATTTTAATTGAACAAAGTAATTTTCTTACTGGCGCAAAACATTATTGAAATTAATTAAGGAATAAATTGGGGTAGAAGCGAGCATTGGCACTAAAATCATCAATATATAAGACTTTTGAAGAAGATACATGATTGGAAAGGAAAGATGCCACACAAAATAAACAACTGCAATGAATTCACATAACTTTTGAATACGCCTACTGTCATTTAATTTTTGCCACTTCTTTCAGATGCCGTGAGTGTATGTAATATGTCACATCTTTCTATGTAACAAGTGTTATCATTTTGTTGCATTTGTTGGGGTAACACTATATAATTTGTTATAATTGTATATTAAGATTATCTATCTCGATATTTCTTACAGATTCTGTGATATATAAATTTTTTATGGCCGCCTGTGAATGAGTTGTCGTAAGTATCTAAACATCCTGCAGCTGCAGTATTCTGTATTTGACCAATACCGACATGATTATTTTTACTTGTGCTGCTCTGTTCTCTGATGTAGGCAGTGTTCACAACACATATTCACTACTTATAATAACCGAATCAAAATAGTTCAGTTTAGCGCCACAGAACACCCAAAGAGGTATTTTTGTCGCCACCTCTCTCTTCGTCCTGCTGTCACAATTTCCGGTATAACTTCAAAAGAAATGTTCATACTGGGCATACTATCGCTAATTTATGAACTTAACGTAGTAAGTAATTACGGGACTTCGCTTCGCCTGTGCAGTATGTCATCAGTGTAATAAAACTTGCACTTACTTGCCTTCTCATGTAAGCAAATATTAAGAAATTTATTTTAACTCGCTGAATTAAGTTTGGATGATAGCATACGTTCTTGTTCGTGGTGATGTGAGCCATTTTGCAGAACCCACCTATGGACTGGAGGAAATCTTTACGGGCGGTTTAAAACTCAACAACCTTATGTCTGCAATACGGGAAGAGTGATATTTTAATGAAATAATAATTAGATGAAAACATTTAAAATAAATTATGTATAAATTTNAGATGAAAACATTTAAAATAAATTATGTATAAATTTAACATTGTCTGAAAAAATATTTATTACGCTTAATACCTTCTTTGAATTATGCGGGTAAAAATTTTTTTCACTTTATTAACTGTGTTCGTGGCAGTAATTAAAATGGAAGTGTTACATGTGAGCGAATGGGACAACTTACAATCAAAGAATATAAAATATATAACTTTTTAAACTTTCTCTAATGATACGTCATATTTGTTTTTAACTACTTTGTGTGAAAACTTTGTTCGTTTAAAAATTTAATGACAAGTAAAAATAATTACATTCATTTTAAAAATCACCGTGTTTTATAATTACAGACAATAGTAGTTTATTTATTAAATACTAGGCAGTTCCGTTTCAATATTTACATTTTAAGAGACCGTAATAAAGTTTCGAAAAAAATATGTTGCGGTAAAAACAATTTTTGTACTTGAACATTCTGTTTTTACTGTGTGTACAGCGGATGTTAAAGAAATCTCTTATTCAAAATAAAATTATTATGCTCAAAAACTTTAATATTACGTTTTATATAATTTACTTAATGTAATAACATAAATACTTCATTCGAATGTTCAGATATCTAAGTTTTCCCTTATGTGAAAATCCACTAGTGGAGAATAAGGTGGTGTTCTGAAATTGTCCATTCGTTGTGGTATGCAATTTAAAATACTATAATGTGGAACACACTAGTATAATGTCATTAAATCTCACATCATTATGTAACCGTTACGATATTACGGTGTATGCTGGCATTGTTTCTATTGGTTGGGGCTGACTTTCATTGATTGGCGACATTTTACACTGCCGCACTTTTTGTAGGAACCACCCGTAATTTTTTTCACTGTTGGCGCTAGGCAAATGACAGGTATCGCACAGTATTCTACTAGTTCTCTGAATAATGATAAACTTACGGGAGTGTAGTCAACTACAGAGTAAGTTTCGAAGCTTTTCAACATTACGGTACTTAATTTATTGAAACACTGACTCTGAACCATTAGTAATAAGTATCGTGTAAGTCTAAGAAACAATTTTTATATATAGTGTTATTTAAATGTCCTGAGGCATTGGAATGTATGTTATATTGAGTAGTTATGAAAAAGTTTTAGAATAGCAAGTTAAAAATTGGNAATGTCCTGAGGCATTGGAATGTATGTTATATTGAGTAGTTATGAAAAAGTTTTAGAATAGCAAGTTAAAAATTGAACACGAAGTTTATCTTTTTTCTAGTTACCTGACAATTGAATATTTGCATTCAATTCAGAATGTTCATTTAAAAGACGTCCCTGAAAAAATTTTGCCCTTCAATTTGTATTTTTAGGCGGAAGAAAATAAATGTGTTGCGAATGAGATATTTATTTCTTTTGTTACCATGTACTGCTTTTCAAGCGTACATTTTCCCTCTATCCCCGCGCGGCAACGGAATTTATGAGTTGAAAAGGTCATTAGTGCTGTGACAAGGAACAGCGAAGAAGGGGGAGGAGTGGGAAGTGTCGGCCGAAGGAGAGGAAGAAAGAAAAAAAGAGCGTCAGCCATAAAAAAGTGATGGTCGGTGCAGCTACTCTCACCTGTGTGCATTATTGACNAATGTCCTGAGGCATTGGAATGTATGTTATATTGAGTAGTTATGAAAAAGTTTTAGAATAGCAAGTTAAAAATTGGACACGAAGTTTATCTTTTTTCTAGTTACCTGACTATTGAATATTTGCATTCAATTCAGAATGTTCATTTAAAAGACGTCCCTGAAAAAATTTTGTCCTTCAATTTGTATTTTTAGGCGGAAGCAAATAAATGTGTTGCGAATGAGATATTTATTTCTTTTGTTACCATGTACTGCTTTTCAAGCGTACATTTTCCCTCTATCCCCGCGCGGCAACGGAATTTATGAGTTGAAAAGGTCATTAGTGCTGTGACAAGGAACAGCGTAGAAGGGGGAGGAGTGGGAAGTGTCGGCAGAAGGAGAGAAAGAAAGAAAAAAAGAGCGTCAGCCATAAAAAAGTGATGGTCGGTGCAGCTACTCTCACCTGTGTGCATTATTGACAAGAATGTATTGCGTCGGCGGTTGTCTGGCAGGCAGCACAGAGTGATATTCAGTGGAACGGACAAGCACGTCCAAGGTCACCGGTTAAATATCATTTGTAGTCATTTTCTTTTACCTTAATTTTTCACTTCATGGTCTTAAATTTTAACTACATTAAATACTGTCAATTAATTAAATTCGTTTCCTGTATCACGGGAACAGAAATGTCTTTATTGTTTAAAGCCAATCGGATAAAATAACTGCAACATTATACGGTATGATCTAAGTAAAATGACGAAGCTACAAAATGGCACAAGCGATGCTTGTTATCCTACTTTCCGATGGAAAGAGAGGTTAATGAGATCACTTTCCTTTATGTGTGTCTGCGTGTGTATGTAGTTTTGTGTGTGTGCGCGCGTGTCTCCCCTTCTTTACATTTGTTTGATCTCGTGAACCGAATTTCACCAAACTCGGTACACACATAGTGCTAAGTAAGGAAACCCTACTTATAATTTTCGACCACAGCAGGCGCTTTATTTCAAAATGGCGGCTTTTTAAAGTTTTAGCTGATACGTCATATCTCTGAAACCATTTAACCAATTTAAACCAAATTATTTTAATTTTGTAAGCGCAAGATAGAAGAATTGAATTTGGACATTAATATTGTTGTCGGCTTGCCATTTTGGAAGATAGCACCACTTGAAAAATAAATATTTTACTTTATATCTCGATAACTACTCAACCAATTCTTGCCAAATTTGGCACGTATGTAATACTACTGTAGGTCATGTAAAAATATGTAATTGAAAGTGATGAGGCACTCATTAGAAAAACGACAGCCATACAAATATTTTAGATTCAGTTGGTATAAATACCATACTGTTTAACTAATTTCAAACAAANCAGTTGGTATAAATACCATACTGTTTAACTCATTTCAAACATATTTTTATGTTGGCAGTATCTATTACAATCATCATGTGTGTCAAAAACAACCACTTACACCCGCCATTTTCTAAGAGAGCGCTACTATAATAAATAATGTTTTTGTGTAATGACTCGAGAAGAAATTGACAGATTCCTACCAAATTTGGCAGACAAGTAGTGTTGCGGTAGGTGATATATACAAATATGTCTTAAAAGTCAGACTCATTTTCAAAAGGCCGGTGATCTAGCCATTTTAGCAGAGTATTCTTTATCTTCGAAGTCATTCAATCAATACCAACTTAATTTTAAATGTTAGTAGTATGTATTACAAAACATCAAATTTTTCCACTTTGAGCTCTTTTGTTCTACATTTGTAAAGTTGTATCACATTACAAATTTAAATTATCATATATCACAAAAAAAAACAGATTTATACCAAATTTGGCAAACAAGTAACACTATAGCGGGTCTTGTAAACTGATATGCTTTGAGGGGGTCAAACATTTATTTTCAAAATGGCAACCATATAAAAAATTTAGCTCAGTGTATTTTATCTACGAAACTACAAAATACCTTTCAACTTAATTTTGTATGGAGGCAGTATATATTATAGCCATCAAATTTGTCTGCCGAAATCTAATTTCTCCACAATTTTGTAAGATATAATACAGTTTTTGTGTTGTATCTCGGGAAACCATAAACTGTTTTCTTTCTAATTTCGGGGCCGCAGTGGTTGAGCGGTTACCTTTATCGCCTGTCAAAAAGGCGAACCAGGTTCAATCCCCGGCCGGGCGACTCCAGAATTTTAGCATGTGGGATTCGTGTCGGACGATACCGCTGGTCCGCGGATTTTCTCAGAGATATTCCATTTCCCCCACCTTTTCATTTCTGCGCTTCTCCATACTCACCTCACTTCACCCGCAACGACTCTCAAGACCTTGCTGTTAAGAGACACCCAAATCTCTTCACTCACTCACTATTCCAGATTAGGCGAAGAACTTGTACACTGAAGAGCCAAAAACACTGGTATAGGTGTGTGTATGGAAATAACAGAGGTGGGTAAACAATCAGAGTAACGCGATGCGGTCGGCAGCTAGATCGGTTACTGCTGCTAAAATGGCAGGTTATCAAGATTTAAGTGAGTTTAAACGTGGTGTTATAGTCGGCGCACGAGAGATGGGACATAGCATCTCCGAGGTAGCGATAACATTTGGAATTTCGCGTATGACGATTTCACGAGTGTACCGTCAATATCGGGAATCCACTAAAACATCACATCTTCGACATCGCTGCGGCCGGAAAAAGATCGTGAAAGAACGGGACAAACGACGACTGACGAGAATCATTAAACGTGACAGACGTGCAACCCTTTCTCAAATTGGCGCAGATTGGATTTGTGGACTGCCCTGCAGGATTCAT